>CM043115.1:2505493-3105493 GCA_023701765.1 Hylyphantes graminicola | reverse complement strand
GTGCTTTTTCTCCAATAAACCTACAGACTGACTACGCTTGTCATTTTAGACATGGTCCCCCAAAGATCCACAAGTGATTCGATTGAATAACTCGTCAAATATTCATCCAAATGTAACAAAAACTTAGATTTAGGGGTTTTCGAGGGTTTTTCACATTTCTAAGTAATTAAAATTGGGTGTTGCTATTGAAAACTTTAAAGTTCGTAACATTTTTAATATTAAGACGGACCCTTATGCAAATTTTGTGTCATGCAATTAACTCAAAATGTTATTTGTTCACATAGTCAAAAAGGTCCGCTGTAAAAGGATGACTAACGGTTGAAATAATCACTAGTGGGTAACTTTTTTTTAACAGAGAACATTCCGAAGAAACAGTAGCCCTACAATTGAAAGTACAATTATGCCAATCAACAAATCAACCTTTAATAGTGTTTTAGTTGCTTTCGACACGTTAGAAGAGCTAGGCATTAGATTAAGTTGCTGGTCTAGAAGATTTTTAGTCTACGGGTCAGTCGACGCCCGGAGGTAAAGTGTTAATTGCTAAATTTTATCATACTAGTTCTTTTTCATTTCTTCATTAATTAAACACTATCTGTAATTTATTTATTAATTTTCATCTACTTGCCTATTGCAAGAAGACTATTGAATGAATTTTTAAATGAATACATTATTCATTTAAAATTAATAACTAATTAATATTTGAAATTTGTATAAAATTGTTTGATTATTTGTAGAAAATGAAAATGTATTGTTCCTTTGCACTTAATTTAGCATACCCAGTGCTAGAAGTGAATGTTTATGCATTTTTGATGCTTCTCCCCCACTGCTAATATCCACCCACTTAATGCCATTAAAATCCTTCAACTTCCCCCTTTTTTGTTTATCAAGCAATTTTAGTATTTTATAAAACAAAATCAATCCATAGTTCAATGTTGAGTTTGTATAAAAAATAAAGATTATAAGTTTTTTTTGTTATTATGCTTCCCTCATATCATTTTTTAAAAAAAAAATTATTCCTAATCACTGAAGCCTATGTTCTTTCTTTTGTTAGTTCACTAGCTTTCAGCTCTCCCCACCCCCCAAAAAGGTTCTAGTTTCGAGTTGTCATTTTTGTTTCTCTTGCAGTTATGAACAATGCTTATGTCAAAGTCAAAGGAGTTGGGGAGAATTTTCTTTATGGGGAATTCTATGTGACTCTTGAAGACCAGAAAACTTTGTGTGTGAACAAGGCTCTCAAGGAGAAGAAATTTGCTCAGGCGAAGGACGATTTTTGGGATGATGGTAATGGGTGATATTTATTTATCAAACTGCTTGTTTTGTTTGTTCTACCCATAATATCAGAATGTAGCTTTCTATTAAGCAATCTAATAATCAATATACTGGAAGGGAGAGTTTAATTTTGCTGAGGCTTTTTACAACATGGGAGAGAATTCTTTAAAACAAAATCCAAAATTATCTGTCTTGGATAATTTGACGCCACTGCTGTTATTTTCAGCAATATAGCACAGAAACTTTTGGACCAACCTTGCTGTGCTTCTAGCCAATTATTCATCAACAATTTTTTTATTGATATTTTGATTTTGGTATTAAGAATAACAAAAAAAATTAGAATTTAAACTTGAGCATCAGAAGTTTATTGAAGTTTAAATAAGTCCCCCCCCCCCCCCATAGAATTCGACATTGTGTTTCCATTCCAAAAGCCATTCTGAACATAAATTTTAATCTATAAAAAGCTCTGAAAACCTAGCTCAATTAGAGGAACCCTCTATGTTATATGTATCTTTGTAAACATTATTTTCATTTTTGAAACGATATAATAAATTGATTTAAGACATAAATATTAAAAAAGATATTTATCTAAGGTAAACTAAGAACTGTCCAATATCATTTTGAAATACAACGAGAAGTCTTGCTTCCTCTTGGTTTTTAAACAGTTAAAAGCAGTGCATCGCAACAAAGCAATTGCATAAAAACATATAAACAATTTGATTTTGTTTAGGTGCTTGCTGATATTAGGTTTAACTACATTTAATTTTCGTTATTTCCTAAAGTGATTCCTATTGCTGATTTTTTGCCGAAATCCAACACAAATGCAGAGAAGGATGTTCCAAACATTACATGCAACAAAAGTCCACCTAAGCAGCAGTCATCTGAATGCACGTCAACTCCGGCAGTAAGCCAAAAGGTCAGCAAACTTAATTTATACAAAAACGTTGGTCAAAGCTGCATTTCCTATTTGTAGAAAATAATTCAAAGCTTACTCCTTATTCTTAAGAGGTACTGTCAGTCCTATAGAACTGCTGCATTAGTTTTGAAATCACAACTTTAGCAAAAGAATTGCGCTGCCATGTTATCTCATTTTCACCAGGTACGAGAATCATCATAACATCAATTTAAAACAAAATTGAAGAGAAAATAATGTCGCCATCTGCTGTATATTTTTGGCATTTTGAAACTTCAAAATTATATAATTAAATAACTAGATAATGTTTTGGTTTCAGATTCGTTTCAATTCGATGTAATGTTGATTCCCATACCTGGGGGGAAAAGGGATAACATGGCAAAGTAATACTTCTTAGGAAGTTGTGATTATAAAACTAATGCATTAGCTCTATGGAACTGATAATTACTCTTAAATTTATTCCCATGTGTATTTTAAAGTTGGATTTTTTTTAATAAATCAATAGCGGTATAAACTTTTATAGCTGTTTCACTTTGTTCACCGACTACAATTTTGTCTCAATGTTTTTATTGATAATCAGTTGTCATTAGAGTGCGCTGGTAATTATTCATTAGTAAAATAAATATTTAACATCGCTATTTTAATGTGCTCATATCTACTTAATGCAAAAATACAGTGAATATATCTATTTTCTGTAAGTATCCAAAATAAGTGATAATGTTGTTAGTTATTTCAAGTATTGAAAAATGCTATTATTTATTAAACTTAAAATAATTGTGAAAAAATCAAAACTTTTTTATTATTATGAACAGTCAAATTTTAGAATGCAATGTTAAATTAGGCTTAAATTTGGTCTTGATATAACATATAAAAAAAGTCAAGATTTCTAGAGACCATATTGGAAAAGTATATTTACTCATTTTTAGTTAAATTTAGGTCACTATGTTGATGATTAAACATTGACCTTTTTCAGTCCGAAGCCCATTCAGTCGAAAAGTCTCCACCATCAGCCACGGTTCACACACCCAATTCTGAAAATCAGTCGCTAAGTCATATCCAAAAGCTGAAAATGCTGAGGAAGAAGGCTCCTTCAGAATCGCCAAAAAGCTCAAGCTCTTCTCCTCCTAATTTGAATCTAACTAAGATTTCTGATTCTCCGGTTCGTATTAATAAGAGAACCAGCTCATTTGGTTGATTTACTTATTTTATTTTTTTATTCACTTAAAATTTTAATGTTATGAATTTAATTTTCTAATAGTTTGATAAACCAATAGTATATCTAATAGTATAAAACATAATTTTCTAAATGAAATAGTATATGTTTTGTCTAGAAAAAAAAATGGTGTAATTTTTTAAATAAAGTTTATTATTATGTAAAACTATTGTAATTCTTTAGTAAATTATTTGAACCACCTAAACTGATAATCGATAGCACTAAATTTTAAGTACTATTAACAACTTGCATGCAATATTGAAGTGTTATAAAGTTATTTGCTACAACTCTAATATGCACAGCTTGGCATAGTAACGAATTTATTATTTGTTGCCAAGTAGCAACATTTGGTTACGCCAAATCTTCCATATACAAATGGCATTTCTCTTTGTTAAGTTTTATCAATTAGTAATCACAGATTAGCAGAAATGTGTATGCGAAGGGTGGCCCAAATATTTCATTGCAATCTAACCTCTTGCGACTTGATGTCTCCATTTGGGAACATTTTTTAAAACCTCCAAACAAACAATTAACACTTAATTAGTTCTGAAATTGACCTGGTCCGATAGCAGAAGACTCAAATATCAGTTTTTAGCTTTTGACTATAGGTATGTCATTTATTTCTATAAAAAAAAGTTAGTTGAGGATCAATGCGATATTAAAGTCATTAAAAAAATTATATTATCTTTTTGTTTTCCAAACTTTTGAAAAGTTATTTTTGTAGTTAATTTTAAATGCATTTTGCATTAGCACAAAAAATGTGTATTTTTGGAGTTTAAGGCATGGTCTGTAAATAGCTATTAAACATAATATTTTTAAAAATCGCTCTGCAAAACATAGTTTTTAGCATATTTTTGTATGAAAAGTAAGTTTAGATTAAGAATATACGTGTAGGATTTTGCTCAGGTCTTAAGAGGTTAAACTTATATTTATTTTCTATTATAAATTCTAAAATGTTTCAGTCGGAAGCACATTCAGCCGGAAACTCTCCATCATCATCTATAACTCGCTCACCTAATTCGGAGAATCAGTTGCTAAGTCGAAGCCAAAAGCTGAAAATGCTAGGGAAGAAGGCTCCTTCCGAATCGCCTGTAAGCAGCACTTCCCTGGTTGTTCCCAATTCCAGCCCAACCCAAGTTCCTAACTCTCTTGGTGATTTGAGTATAAACGGATCTTCAAATGTTAATGATGAAAGGTTTGCATTTTGTTTTTATTAGTAGTTGTTCAATTGTTCATTAGGTTTTCTCATGGTTATATGTAGTAAAGCATGAGTTTTAAACAATCTCAACACTCTAATGCATACTGTTGCCATATGGCGACAAGTAACGTAGTCCACTTTATTCTATTAAAGTAGAGCTCCCTCTAGACAATTTTGTGGTTTTTTCATCTATTACATTCCATTTTGAAGTTTTGGTTACCAATAACCCTCATAGATGACAGTAGTAATAGTGTTTTGAAAATTAAAGAGTGAAGTTATTAACTGTTGTGAAATTGCATCTTTGGCGGTAGTATTCAAAGTATAATTATATTAGTACTAAATACAAATAAATTGTTTTGAGAAAATAATTATAGTTCAAGAGGGTTATTTAAAAATATATTTAGTAGTTTTCTAGTCATTCTTATCAAAATTGGAATCTTGTAGTTGGTTTTTGCCATGGCAAAAATGTTTAAAATTGAAATTATTTAGCTTCCAATGCAGTTTTTTTTTCAGTATTTTTCCCATAATGTATGAGTCTTAAAAGTACAAATAAATTTTTTCAGGATGAAAAAAAATTCATGCATTACAGAGTTAAAGGATTTTAAATTATAAAATATATTTCCATTTTAGTGACAAATTGGTACCTCAAGTGACTGTTCTTGGCAGTGAAACTCCCCCCAAAATAGAAGTATGCATTTTTGATATCTATATTAACTCTTTCAGTCCCAGTGATGCCATTTGGCATCATGTTTCTGATCATAATAAAAAAATAATAGGGCTGATATCTATTGAGATTAATAAAAAATATTTTCTAATAGAAAAAAAGTTTGAAGAATCGAATGATGATGTGCTTTTTGATATCGTAAATGGATATAGACAATCAGAAAAATTCTAAAATGACGAAGCCAAATTGTCATTGGGACAGAAAGGGTTAACTGAACTTATACCTGATAAAAAAAATTCAATAACGACTCAGTAGTTTAAAAGGTAAATAAAAAAAAAGATTTATTTTAAAAACGTATTTCTCCCAGTGATCCAGTTCAAAATTTATCCATATCAACAATAAAAAAATACTCTTTCCAAAATTTCAGTGAATATAAATTCAGTTTTTTTTTTTAAAAAATGTTTTTAAGTTATTTATATCCAAGGAATTGAACTTGTATGTGTGTAAGCAAAACTTGCCTTACTTTCATCATTATATGGGTTCAGAAGGCAAGGGAACCATGACCATTTAGTGCAATTGTGTGCACTTGCTATGTAGAATTTCAGTCTTTGAGTTCAATAATATGCTCTAGGTAGCAGCCTTTAAAAATGCTGAGTAATTTTTATGTCAGGAGTCGATCACATAGTTTCGAACTTGGTTGTTGATTCGTAGGTACGAACTGAACCTATTTCTCTAGCTCAAGAATGAGTGTAAAGAAGATGTTATATGTAAATCATAAGAAAAATGTAATCGTATGCATATTCTGTGATATTTTGTGAAAATGTGTTCTCTTTGTCACAATGTTAGTCTTATAATATTTTTTATTTATTTTCCCACGTTAGATTTTGATAACTTTATTGCTTCCACTGAACATTATTTTTCTAATTAACTCCCAACAAAAAGTGTTTAGAGGTATTTTTTTATATAAAGCAAGCTTTAGTTTTAAACCTCAGTAGCCCTCCATATCATTAAAATACATTAATAATTTCTTGAAGTTATTCTGAAAGCTTTGTTAAATATATCCGGATCCTATTTCATATCCAACCAACTCCTTCCTCCAGGTCTGTGGTAAGGCCCATTTGAACAAACTGAAGAAGCTCCAGGCTCTGAAGAAATCTTCTCCTTCCCCACAAAAGGCACCCGATTCCAGCACACCACTGAACAACCATTCATTGCCATGCCACAGTTCGCCCTCGCTGTCCATACAACAGTCCTGCAGACAGATTGACGGGATCTCACCTATTCAGGGTTCGTACTCCTCTTCTGAAAATCCTCACAAATAACTCCTGAATTTGAAATATTTTGCCTAAATGCTCATATAAATCCTGAAATTTTTTATTAGAAATTCTTATTTAAAGTATAGTTTCCTGAAAACCTATCTAATTATAATAGAAAATGTTTTTTAGTGGATTTAAAGGATTTAGTTTCAAAAAAACTTAAGGTTTTGCTTATATTTTTGTTTAGAAATTGTCAGTTAATCTTAAAAGTAAGTTTGATTAAGTGTGGTAAGGTAAAGTTTTATTTTCATGAACCACAATTTGTTCTTGGAATTTTTAATTTCATGATACTCTTTGTCGCTATAAGCACTTTTACATTTGTTATATTTTGAATTTATGGTGTTAATATTCCTAAAATAACTCCTTAAAACTCCTGAATTTCACTATTAAAAATAGAGTATAAACCATGCTTTTTTTTTACAGGAGCCAGTTTAAATGTGACCTCTCTTCAGAAGTCGGAAACAGATTCGTCGTCGATGAAAAATGATACCAATTCATTAAATGTGGGGTTTATGAATAGGTAAGCTAAATTGGGGTTGGGTGTATAGAAGTCCTCAAAAAGACATGTTTGTCAGAATGAGTGGGATCTTTTTTTAATGTATGCTCTTCATTTTAAAGTTATCTAAGATTTCATTTTAATAATTTGTATTCAATTATTTACCGCTCTCTCTCCTTTATTGCGACAACAGTTCTGGATGTGGATGAAAAATGATACTAATTCATTAACCCTTTCTGACTGAGCTATCACGATCATACGGGTATGAAAGAATTTTCAAACTCTTAAATATCGATACCGAAACAGCTGACTTGTACCATTCGTTATTTGTATAAAAAATGACTGTTTTTGTGTAGTTGCTGGCATTGAGGCTGTTTAACAATTTTTTTTTCTATAAAACTCCAAATTTAGTCTCATAATTTTAAATCGGCGCCATCTGACATCCGGTCTTAAAGGGTTATGTGTGTGGTTTATGTAAACTATAAATTGGGGTTGGGTGCTTGGATAGAAATCCTTAAAAAGAATTGTTTGTCAGAATGATTAAGTTCTTTTTCTTTGAAACTTATTCTAAGGTTAGTTCTTCATTTTAAAGATCTTTGAGATTTCATTTTAATGATTTGTATTAAATTAAGTACTGCTTTCTCTCCTTTATTTCGATAATGGTTCTAAATGCCCTTTGCAGGGTTCGTACACCTCCTTAATTTTCCTGAAAACTCCTGAATTTTACTTTTTCTGTATAAGGGCCCTTAAAACTCCTGAAATGAAGTTAATTTTCCTGAATTTTTGCATATTTCTATCTTTTACTCCGGAAATTTGTATATCTGATTTTCTGTAAGTTTGCTGCGCAATGAATGAATTTTCCTAAGCGCTCTTAACAGCTGTTTACAGTAACATTACAGGAACCATTCACGAGAAAACAAGTTTTAGTGCGCATGTTTTTAGTCAAGTATTTTTTTTTACTTGCTGAAAGTCATAAGAGTTTTCTTGTTGGATATTTTGATGGTAATTATACCTGAAATCTACATTGAATTGCCGTGTTTTTAACTATATAATTTTTTTTGTAAAAATCTGCCGTAAGCATTTTCCCGCGTTAGATAAATTTAGCCTCCTGAATTTTTGGAAGATTCCTCCTGAAAAAACTCCTTAAAACTCCTGAATTTCTTTTTCTCAAATAGAGTATGAACCCTGCCTTTGGTATTGATGTCATAAAATGTTTTTTACTTAAGCTCTTTATGATTAGTTCTGAGCTCTTTATGTTTTATTCAATGCATGAAAGTAAGGTTTAATGAAAGTAAGGTTGCACACTAATTACAATTTTATTAATTATTTGAATAATCAGAGAGACATATTGTGCACTAGATTTTATAACAATGCAGACATCTAAGAATGTGTGTACTATCTTTAGTTGCGGAAATATTTTCGAATGCTGTAAAGCTTTTAGTCTAATTTATAAGTTGAAATATTCATACATTTATGTTATATTTTCTTTACTATATTTTAGTATTGACTTTTGTTTTTGTTCTTATTCTAGTACAGAACCAAAAGATGCTAAGAAAAATGCTGAAATAAGTGAAAATGAGGTAAATAATTAGCATTTTAATTGTAAGTTTAGGTACAGGTACACTAGTGACTATTTTGGCTGTTAGTCATCCTATTGAATCAGACCTTTTTGACTTAGTGAATAAATAACATTTTGAGTTAATTGCATGTCACAAAATTTGAATAAGGGTCTGTCTTCATATTACAAATGTTGTCAACTTCAAAATTTTCAATAGCAACACCCCTTTTTGAGTAAATATTTCAAATCTATTATATATTATCTCGAAATACCAAGTTTGTTAGTTTTTAAGCATTATTAGTGGAGTTGGAGACGTGCAAAGTTTAAAGTCTGTAATGTTAAATGAGTTGCACATAAAAAATGCAATCCCAATCTATAAATAATTGAAATAATGAAACGAATTTTTTACTGAATAGTAATAAATTATAATAACCCAAATAAAATGCATAAATTCTTGGGGTACTTAAAACAATTTTTATATTTTTAAATAATTATTTCCATTTGTTTAAAAAATAAGAATGGAAACCCATTAATATTTTTGCATAAATGAATTCAAGTTATGAAGTTTAAGTGAAAACCCAATTTTTAAAAAATTTAATTGATATGCTGAGTAAATCAAAAAGTGTTTTATATACCCCTTAGGGGGTTGTATAGGAGATTAAATATAAACTTGATAAACAAACACAGCCTTGTAAAAGGGGAAAATTTAAATAAAGACCTTGAAATTTTTATAGTAGGACACAGCAGATGTCTTTAAATGTTGATGCATGATATTCAACGATTTTTTTCTGAGATTATTTAATAAACTTAATATTCGAACACTATTGCAGAAATAAACTTGTTATTGCAACGAAAAGTTCTAAAACAATTAAAAAAGCTTCACTTACTGTTACTTTATAAATATTTGAATGAAATTCTCGTCGAAACAATTATATTAGTAACAGAACTGTTGCCTATAACCACTTCAGCACAAGATTTATAGCCTTAGAACAAATATAGATAAACGAAGTATACCGTTGCAATTTCAACTTTTTAATGCTAAAAATTGGCTACATTTATTAATTTTCTTTTGCAAATTAAATAAACTTTATCTTTTGCTAAATTTATTTGCAGTTTGAAGAATACTTATGTAAAATTGAATGAGTCGAATCCTATAGCATCCTTTCTTTGATTTGGCAATGTTTGGAAAATGTCTCCTTAATTAAAGTGAGATTCGAGTACTTAAATAAGTATCAACAACGAAAATATTGGTAGAAACCTGATATTTTCAAAACATTTAGTAAATAACACATGAAAAAACTCCAATTGCATTAATAATTGAGGAAATGTTAATACCAATTCTTTTTTTGTATGGCAAATTGTAAATTGATTTTATAAAGCAGGCATCATGTCAGCACATAGGTATGTTCTTTTTGCATATATACAACCATGCAAAGTAAATCATGTAAGGACAGCCAGTATTTAGTACAGGTTATGTTAACAAGACTTAACAACAATAAATTTTGTTAATTCTAGAAATCCAGCAGTATCGATGCGAAATCGCCAAACCAATCCTCCTCAAGTAAAAGCTTCCAGAAGCTTAAAAGCCTGTGCAGGAAAAAGCTCCCAACTTCGCCCCAGCAGGGGTCCAAGAAAGAACCTGATGAACAGACTCCAACTCATCCACTCGGTCCTTCCAGAGAAACTGTTCCGGAATCTGAAAAACAGTCGCCAAAAGAAAGTGATACAGAATCATTGTCGCCAAAGTTCGTAGAAGAATACCCCGACGGAATCACGGATCCTATCGATTCGGACGATGAGCTGGAAAGTGTTCTGAAGCCAAGAAGAACTTCAGTGAACGACTCAGGGTTGAGCAGTGATTGCAGGTATGTCAAACACTAGATGCACTTAAATTTGTCAGACATTGTGGTTCTTTTTTGTAGATTTAAATATTCTTTTTTACCAAAGCATGCCTTGTTTAAAAGAAAATATAGTTTCGCTGGCAAATTCCTGAATAAGAATATTGCCATAATTTTGTTTGTGAGAAACTGATCTCTTTGGAATTGCAATTAAAAATACATATTTAGGTTTAGCAAAAGCAAATTGTTGAACTAAAACTATTAACAATCCAAAACTATTAACACAAATAAAAAAATGTGTGAAGCAAGAAATTTGTTCCTAAAATATCTTGCATTATTTTGTTCAATTAAGTCTTTTCATTGTGATATTTTTTGATGATTTCTCCAAAAAAAGTGTTTGACAAGAAACCTTTTTTTTTAAAAAAAAAAAAAAAAAATTGGGGCAATGTTTTTTTTTTCTTTACTTTGTGTTTTGGCAGAAATATTAAAGGATCTCAATGTGTATTTTTGGTCATTATCATTAGATTTGTAAACTAATTGTATTTTGAATGAAAGAAATTTTCTTTTTAAGACTTAAGTTTAAAAGTCTTTATATTATTTAAAAATATTATGTACATTATTTTTGAATACTTGGTTATTTGTTTATTTGCCATTAAAGACAGTGGTTAAAGCATTTTTTATTGCACTAATAGATGTATTCGTTGTTACAATTAAATTAGGTATTTGTGAATTATACTGAGCTAGTAGATTTTTTATTTCCTTGTGATAATTCGTCCTTTTTTTATTTTAAATAAGATAATAAAGTATTCCTATTAACTGCAAGGCAATACATATTCGCTATGAAGTAATACTTATATTTATTGCATGTTATGTTTTCGAATAGTTTAAAACTTAGTAGCTTATATAATATTTCTTTTTCAATAATTTAACTTTATCAGAAAAGATGTAAATATTGCACATAATGTGTTTGTGGTTTATTTTTTATTTTTTACTTTGTGTATTTAATTTAGAATGTATATTAAAGCATGTGCTATATTTATTAATATTTGTAAAACCCTAATTTTTTGCATGTAAATACAATTGTGTAAAATGTCTTTTAATAAATGCTTTCAATCTTATTTATATTTCATAATTGATATTAAAAAATCTACACAATAATATAAGTTGAAAAAGATTTATTAGAAAATATGAATCCATATATATTTACAGCTAAATAAAAACAACCATATTAAATGTTTTTTTTTTAACAAAAGAGGAAAAAGTAGAACAAAAAGAAATATTTCTGTAATTTCATTCAAATACAATTTGAAGCTAAACAGATGCAACTGTTCTGGCCTGAAATTGCATTCTGAAATCCTGCTTTGGCAACATAAAAATATAATCCAAACTATACTTAGATAAACTTGTCTGGAAGAGCCCGAGGGCCCCTTGGCAACCAATGTATTCTGATTTTGAAAATAAAAGTTTTTTCTTAATTCGATAAAACTATTCTACAGAATACAGTACATAAATTATGCAATGTGAAATGAACAATAATAGAACAAAGACAATGAAGTAAATAATATGAGGATAGAAAATCAAAAGAAATTGCTATGAAATTATACACTGTCAAAAAGTATTTAGCACTTTTAATATTTTTTTTATATTAAATTCAAATAATTAGATCAAGTCAATGCCAATATAAATTTATTTCTAGGAGGACTAAAAATGAAAACAATATCGCTAGAACTGTTGCCCCTCGTGATCTGAAACTGACCATTATTTTTAAATCCGATTGTTTTTTTCTTTCAAAAAGTTAAATTTATATTATCTATATGATAGTTTATTCTGAGGAAATAACGTGCTTGCATATCGTTTGGATTTAATTGTCAGTCGTTAGTAGGGTAGGGGAGTCTACTTTGGTAATTTAACCATAAGGCATGCAAATTATGCATGAAAGGGCTATGATCATTAGCCCAATATTATTTTAAGCAACCAAAGTGGGCTTGTCACTTGACTGTGGTTCTAATTACAGTTACCGTCGCCAGTAACCCTTGTGTAGCTCTAATACAAAGGTGCTTTAACCTGACCCTAACCCACCAACACTGTAATGAAGACAAGCAATTTTTAAGTACTATGAAATGTTTCTATCTATTTTTTAAAAAATATATTTTGAAGAGTGTTGGTTAAAAGAAGACGTGTTCTTTTGATCAAAACCAATTATTTCACCTATTGGATATAAGAATTTCTTGATGTAACTATACTACCATCTTAGTTTTTTTAAAAAACTTTTTTGTTATCAAGTTTTAAGATAAAATGAGAAATAAGAACCATAATTGAAAGGGAAAAACATTACATTGGTCCATAATAGATAATCTTTGAAATTTTTAATTTCTGATTAGTTAATTTGCACTTAAACTGAAAATATGTAAATAAACATCTGTTTCAATGAATCAATTTACACTTTTGCCATACTAGGCAGTTTGCACTACTAAGTTTTTAACTTTAGCAGGATTTCTAAATTTTTTCCTAAATGTATATTCAGTTATGTAGATATTTAAGATATAATAGAAAAAGACAGTTTTCTTACTTTTCAAAAATAAATATAATGAAAAAGCAATAATAACTGTTTAATCAAAGTTGCAAGTGTAACTAATAAGAATTTAGGTTATATAGATCTTCCACTTATTTATCCCAGATATAAAGGTACAGATTTTTTAAATTTCTCTATATCCTTTGCAACATTTTTGTTATTGAATTTAGTTTTCGTGTGTTAAAGTACTGGGGTAAATTAATTGGATATTAAGAGAAGAAAAATCAGTAAAAAGATAATAAATTAAGGTAGAATTAATAGTAAAAAAACTAATAGTATAAAATGAAAAAGATCTTAATTAAATTTATCAACATGAAACATAATAGAATTTTTGATCCTTGACATGCATTTCATCCGTTTGCTTCTTTCTTTGATAATTTTCAGCATGCTGTATGTTGGGGAGGGTGCATGCATTTAAAAAGTACTCTAATTTAACCCCTTCAGTCCCAATGAGCAATTTGGCATCATCATCTTAGAAATTTTTTCTGATTGTCTACAGTCATTTATGATATCAAAAAGCACATCATTAGATTCTTCAAACTTTTTCTGTTTAGAAAATATTTTTTAATAATACCAATAGATGTCAGTCCTATTATTTTTTAAAATTATGATCAAAAAAACAATGATGCCAACTGGCATCACTGGGACTGAAAGGGTTAATTTGTACTGGTTACCACATAATAACACTATCCAGTGCGATGCTATAGAATAATTTCTAAAATAATCGGCATAAGACTTTAAGAATGTTTATCTTTTTAAAAATGTTGCATTAAGTGATGTAGTGTGTATGAATTGTTTTATTAAAACTTGCTTCATTTGTTATAGTCGGCGGTCATCTATCAGTACTGATTTCATGTCCGAGTTGCAGGGCGTAAACGATATTGTAAGTGTGAAAAAGAAAAAAGGCTTTTTTCCATTAAACATATAAATTCCATTTTTGTGATTGCTAACAAATTCATGGCAAAACTTTGCTGATTTTTATTTAATTGCAATGAAATGTACTAGATTTATGCTTTAAAGCAACTTTATCAAAATTGTTAAATAAGCACAGATGAATTTGTCTCATTCGTGATTTATTTAAGCTGTTAGGTTTTAAATTAAAACTAAATTTTTTAGTAAATCTCTAATTTTTTTTTCACTTTTAAGGTTTTATTCGAAGATTCATTATTGATCAATTAAGCTCTTGTCTCTTTGAAATTTCATAAGAGTAGATAAAAATACAAGGAGGACAAGACTTTTAATACTTGCATTAAAAATATTTTACCAAAAGCTATAAATGTTTTTTAAAAGGTAGTCTTGTACTTTTTTTATTAAAGGACTTCAGTAACAAAAGTTTGTGGGAAAAGCAAAAGGTCCCAGCTCTTTGTATCGGAGAAGCCATTCCGACCCCTGTGTTGTCTACTGGTGAGGCGTCTTTTCCAAGTGCTCTGCAGAAGGTAAGTTAAGAACCCATAGATATCATAGTTAAAGTATTAGATTCATGACCAATGCTAACGACGGGACGTGCATGGAGAAATTTCATAATTTGATGGTATTTTTTTTTCGATGACCCTGCAGTAGTTTTTTCTTTAATGTGGTGGCAACACTTAGCCCATTGGTCTCGCATTCTGGTCTCTATGCGGGCCTAGTCGCCAGCATTGGAGGTCACATGTTCTGCTAATCTAATAAACTATGATATCTATGGTTAAACCCATACAAATCGAATTTTATCTTTCACACTCCGCTTATAACTATAACATAAAAAGTGGACGGTGTGTGTGTCTGGTTGTCACCCACTGTCATAGCCCAAACTACATGTGATGCAGGCAAGTGTGATGTGTCAAAAAATTCAAAGTACTTCAATTATCAAAAACACTGCACAATTTATTGCTCATTCAAAAAATCGTAAGAAGCCATTTTTATTAGAATTAAATCACCATTGATTTGCCATTCACTACAATCTCTTGAGAAACTTTATTTTTAAATTATAAATTTAAAGAAGTTTATTTTTGCGACAGAATTCATTTTGAAATGATGTCAAATGTATCTTGCTAAGAGAAATTGTTTGACTGTTGATATGAATGCTTTTAGCTCTATTTAAAAGCTAACTATGAATTTAAATCGAGTGATCTCAACTAGTAGCTAGCCAATGCTTTTTCTCTTAGATCTTTGTAACTTAAAAAAAATATTCTGATTATTTTATTTTAGAAAGTAAATTAATTCTAGACATTAACGCATTAGTAACATCCATAGATCTGCATAATTATATATGAAATTATATTTAATTACACAATTAAATATAAAACTTAGTATAACATTTGCCTGTTGCATTGATACTATTGTACTATCTGCATACACATGATATGATCTATAATAATAAAAGAAGAGTGTGTGTATGTCTGTGGATCGCAAAAGACCTACTTAGACTGCTCTAAAAAAATCGAAACTTTTAATATAGATTCCTTTTAATACCTACGTGTGCACCTGAGGTTTAGTTTTTTCATATTTAATTGTGATTTTTAATTAATATAATTGGTTTAAAAAAAAAACGTCATCCACGTGGGATTGCGGGACCATAACAGGGCTTGAAAATACATGGACCGGGCCGAAACGGGGGCTTGACGCCATCCTCTATTAGTTTGATTGATTGAGTTTGGTTGAGATATGCGCTCGCCCTAAGGCTGCAATGCGAAGTTAACGGGTTTCCAGTAAGGCGGGACCATACTGCTAGTATTATATATATCATTTATTATAATTTAGTAATCTTATCTCTTTGGTAGACTCTAGAAAGTCTGAAGTTCTGTGGGCCGTCCTGCATCCAGTCTGTGGTGTGGCCTGCAGTCGAAAGGAGGCGCTGCCTTGCCGCCATTGCCCCGCCCCACTCTGGGAAGACGGTGGCCTACTTGCTCCCCCTTGTGGCCAATTTCATGTCGCCTTTAATTCATGTCAACCTTCCCAAGGCAAATGGGGTAAGTCTTTAATACTTAGAAGCAGGGTTCGTTGATTTAAATCAATGATTTTTTTTTAAATTTTATTTAAACCAATTTTTAAAATTAATATTTCAATAACGACTTTATGATAAAAAAAAAGCTTATGAATTTACATATATGCATTCAATTTTTAACATGACAATGCCAGAATGCCACTGATAAATTGCCAAAGTGCCACTGCAGTATTTTCAAACATTTTAACAACAGTTAGACTGATCACATAATGAAATAATAGACTAATCATTCAAACACAAGGCTATCAATTTATCAAGTATTGTTAGTAGTTTTTTGTTTATCAAGTATTTACTATTAAGTTAATTAATAAAGTGCTGTTTTAGTAATATTTTGAAAGTGACATATTTTGTGCATCTGATTTGGAAGATTTTTTTCTTCAATAAACCTGCAATTGAAAATTGCGAATTTTTAGTAATGGTATACATTTTTATGGTATTATACATATAATTAGGCTTACATGTTAAGTAATTTTAGTAAACGAATTGCCTGGTGCTATATATTCAAAATTCATTTAAAAATTGAACACTTGATTGAAATCCGATTTAAATAAGAAAAATCTGATTAATTTGATTTTTTAAAAAAGAATTGTAAAAAATCACGAACCCTGCTTAGAAGGATAAGCACTAATGGGAATGTTTCGGATGATGCAACGCTCTTTGTTTCATATTTCCCTTTACTGCAATTTCATCAATTGCTTGGGTTTCTGTGGCTTCATTGGTTGCTTCGTTTTCACGTACTGTGATTTCATTGGTTGATTTAAATTGTTTTTGTTGTCATTCACTTCCATTTAATTCAATTAAGTTATTGTTATCTAATTAGGGCGTGTAATTCCATAAAACAGTGTTTACTATATAGGGGAGAGTGTTGTACCTTGGGGACAATTTTTACATTTAAATTTTTTTCTTCGATAATTATTGTCAAAATAAAAATTTCAAAGCAGCATTTCAACACACCAATATATTCCTCTGTAATATATTTTTTTAAATTCTGGCAGCTTGAAATTAAAAAATTGCCGCTCATTTAAAGTAGAGAGGATAAACTGTCCCACAAGGTACAACATGATGTTGTACCTTGGGACATACTTTATAATTCAGTCTATAGTCATACACTTGAACTCATTTGTGTCAGGAAACAAACTTTATTGTTTTTTCAAGGAAATACACAAATAAAACTTCATAATTCAAGAATAATTTAAATTATACAGCAAAATTGCAAGTCCAAATTCTTTAACATTATATGATGATACAATATGCATTACTGTCCCAAGGTACAACGCACTTCATGGTTTAAATAAAAGCAAGATAGTGGCCAATCTAAATGCATTATCATTATTTTCTCATAACCAAAATAGTTTAAAATCTTCTCTTTTATGAAGAAAATAAAATGCAGTTGACTTTTTGTATATGTACAAAGGTAAAAAATTATATTAGAATGCGAAAAATATTTACTTTGGGGTAATGAAATATTATTTTTTGTCACCAATCAATTCAATGATGCTACTGTTAAATTTTATTTTGATGATGTCTGTTGGTTAAGACTACTATTAGAAATAAACAATGGATGAATATTGCCAATAGATTCTTAGAAATTGTCAGTGTCGCAAGGTACAAGCGTCCCAAGGTACAACACTCTCCCCTAAGTCAATGTTGCATATATGCATTATTATAGACTTCAAGTAATACTTTGTTGAGGTTTTATTATTTTTTTTCGATCAATATTCTTCGTGTAGCTCTTGTGCAACTTTAATTTTCAAAACTGAATATAGTTTTGCTTTGATATTTTAAACTAAACTTTTGTATTTTTTTAGCCAATTGTTATCATTATCTGTTCATCCTGGAAGAAAGTGCAGGCTGTTTACGATTATTTGCAACTTTTTCTGAGCAGCTTTAAATGTAAAATAACTTGTCTTTTTCCTGGAGGACACAAGAGAAGTAAAGTAAGTATTCTTAATAGCACCCCTACTAACCTTTAAAAAACAGGCCAAAATGCCCCAATTTTTTTTTAAGCATTCAGGGCAGTAACAAAGTGCCCAGTCAGTAAGGGGTTCGCCTTGCTTGCAAAAGGTCCCGGGCATTGCCAAAATTAAATAACTGCCCACTTATAAACATCTTTGTAGCCAAAAAGTCTGAATAACTCTCTTTGTAGACGGAGTGCACAAAATTCCTGATACTGTGTAAAATGTCACCTTAACACATTGGCTGCCACTAAATCATCGATAGAGTCTTCATCGATAGAGGCTGATGAAGTAGAAAAACATCCTGTTTTTTAAACCTGTTCGTTACAATGGAAATAAACTAACTGTTTATTTTTGAACAAGTACAAATCTTAGTTCGAGATCGTAAAATAGCAAGGTTAGGTTGAATTAACATCACTAACTAAAGCTACACGATAGCTACCTAGTCGTAAAAATACAAGGAAATGTTCCTGGCCATTTCGAACCGGATAACTCATCATCTGTCACTAATAATTGAGTTGAAAGACAATTACCAGATTTGTTTCAGTGATTATAAATTTTTGACTAAGAAATCATCATTAAATGTTCCTAATTCATATTTTTTGGGTAGTTTTTGTTTGAAAAAAATACAAAAAAATAAAACAGACTATTTGCAGTTTTTTATAGCTAGATTGTTGAATAACAAACTGAATCACTTTACGAAATGTGGTATGTCAGGTGTCTGGTCGCCCTACACTTGAGACGAAGGATTTAATTTTAAATAGAATGCCCTCTTTCAAACCACCAAGTATTATTCCAAGCACAGAAGGATCGGTTGCAAAAGTTACAAACGAACTTGAACTCATTTGAACGGTTGGCGAAATGGTACTATGAATTTCATCAGAATGTGCTGTTATCGGTGAATCGGAACCACGCGACTCCTTAAGGAGTCAGTGGCATCCAACGTGTTAAAAATTGTGGTTGGGGCGTACGCAGGTGTTGGCTTGGCGTCTGAGGTTCTAAAATACGACGGATGTTGCCAATAACACTTGTGTGACTCTAGTGCGATAATAATTCAACTATAAAATAATGTATTCCACCATAACTTAATTTTTGAAAATATATAATCCGAAGATTAACTCTGCATGAAACATGCTGGAAGTCAAGGCCGTTTTTTTATTGGTCAAAAAGTTGTTCGGTCCACAAATTGAACTTAATTTTAAATGTTCAGTAATTCTATGATATCTATCTCTCACTTGTTGAGGATTTACAATTATTTCAGCACTGCTATCGAGACATATCTTTAAAATATTCACTCACTAGATATCAGAGTTGAGTTTCCCCCGTCCAAAACTGATATTTCTCATCCCAGTGGGAAAAACTCTTAAAATCATAATGATCACCCCCACTAAGCCAAATCATAGTAAAGTCGTTTGATTTTCTCTAGATTGAGTAGACATGGCTCAATTTTTTTTAACCTTTATAATATTTTAATGAATATTTACTAGAGACAATACTCTAATAATTATTTATGTTTATGCTGATGTGAACTCTCAATAACAAACGTGTACATGATTATTGTGTTACCATAGATGTGAAATAACTAAGGATTTTTTTGTTAAGGAGTCAGTCACATTGACATATTAAGGACATAATAAATATTTATTTAAATACAAAAAAAAATTAATTGTCTCAATAATTGAGTTTTTCCCAAGAAGGTAAATACCGGTTTTTACCATTGTATTTACTGGGGGTGGTAAAAACCATGCCAACTGCCAACGCTGCAAAATAGCTATTTAAACAACTTTTTTGTGTAACTTGTCTTTTTCAAACTATCTTGCATTTAAGTACGAAATTGTTTTAATTTGCTTTCCTTTCAGGTTATTGGCATGTTAAATGGCTGTGAAATCTTGATTTCTGTCCCTTCTTGTTTGATAAGTTTCTTTAAGGACGAAGTCATCTGTCTTAAGCGTTGTTGTCATTTCATCTTGGATGACGGAAGTACTCTGCTTTCGCGTAACATGCCAGAGGTGAGAATTCAGTTAGGAACTCGTTACAAATTAAGAACTTTAAGTTATCAACTTATTTTAAGCAGATTCCTTTGAAAGAAATGAAAGGGACAAATAACTATTTCACCATGTTTGTCAGTGTCCCAAAGCAGACGATAATTTTCATGGAATGTTTTTTCAAATTTACTGTTGCTAAGGCGTTCCTTTTTAAAGATATGTTTTGTTAATCATTCTCATAATTTTTTTTTGTTTGGTTGTTTTTGCGGTTCAAGTTTTGAAGCTCAGAATGAAAGACAGTTAGTGAATAATAAGATTCTTTGAAAGTCAGAATTCCTGATTCATGTAAAATATTTAAAGTTATGTTGCCAGTTAAGTTATCAATGCAAAATAAAAAATATGTTCTGTTTCACCTCATTTAATTCCATTTATATTTTAGCTTCAGTGAACCGAAACGAAAGGAAAAGATGGTAAAAAAAAGAGTGTATTGAAACTCAATTGTCGTTCAAAACTAAAATGATCTGCTAAAAATAGATATTAAAATGAATTCTGAGAAATGAAAAACCAATTATTTTAGTTTCACACATCTTTTATTCTAAAATCTGGTTTCTCAGGTAAAAGAACTGATGTACCACTTCACCAAAGGGATCGAGCTCCGGAGTTCCATCCCTATTTCCCTCCAGATCATGATCTGTGCTGAGCGGTGGAGCAGAGCGGTCTCCTCTTTCGTCGACAAATTCATGCACTCCCCCCTGCTGCTGTTCACCTCTTTCCTGGAGGCAGCCGTGTATGCCAACGTCCCAATGCATGCCCATGTATGCAGAGATGAAGACAAGAAACAGAAATTGTTGGGTGGGTTCGATTTGGTTTGTAAAATTACATTAGATATGAAGAGTACAGGGGGAAAAACCCTTCATTGCTTAGGAATCTGTCTGCATTGGGCATCTTTGGTGATAATAGTGAGTCATCTCCTAAACTGTTGTAGGAAAAACCAATTTTTCGCTTAGTTCTCCTCCATGGCAACTCTGATTCACGGCAGACGCGAGTCCCATGTTAGTATAGTGAGAGAAGTGATTGAGACACCGATTTCCTGTTGCCAACATCCGCCAAGCAGATGTGATTTGGGAAAAATTTCTTTACCATCAAGGGTTTTTTCCCCTGGACTCTTCATATAGGTTTAACTTAATGAGGTTCTTTCAGATGACGCAAGTTTCCAGCTTCCATTCTTGCACTTCAGTTATTTCATTTCTGGTTTCTGTTTCACTGTCAATATCAATGCATAGTAGTAAAATTTAGTAAAAACCATCAATATTTAGGATGCTTATATCCAGAGGATTTTTTTATGTTTAGGATTTAGTTAAATTATTCTGCAGATTACAATGCAATAAATTACACAACAGAAAAAGGATAGAACATAGACAAAACAAGATGTAAATAAAATCGAAAGAAATCACTACGAAAACAGACGTTGTCCAAGGTAATTGAGCAATTCCAATATTTTTTTTATATTAAACTAAAATAATTCAATCAAGGTAAATCAAAACAAATGTTACTGTAGAAGAAACATAAAGAAAATATAATTTTAAATGTGTCACTCATAGCATGAAACATGTCCATTGCTTGTTTATCTAAATATTGGTCACTCTTATAATTTAAGAGTTAGAGCTCTAAGAGTTTTGTTTTGATTCTCATGGAAAAGTTGGTTTTACTTTAAAACCTAAATTTTAGTAATACTGTTTCAACCTTTTTGATTGTAAAAAAATATATTTAATTATTAGCTCATCTAAAAATGTTGGGGTTGTCATATTATCCCATGGGTGGTTCTTATAAAATTGCTATAGGTTTTTTGTGTGTGCCCATTTTATTGAAAAAAAAGGGCGAATAACTTTGCAGTAGTCTGGTTTTAGAAAAAAGGTTAACTCCTGTCAATTAGTGAATTTTTAGACTAAATATTTTTTTCTTATACTTTTGGAATGTTATTCCTTTTTTTAATTTGAGATTTGATCCAATAGTTAGATTATACTATTTAAATGTTATTTTTTAATTTAATATTTTTTAACTTTGCATGTTAGAGAAAATGTTTATTATGTTGCAAATCAACGAATGTATTAAAGTTAATGTAATAGTGTAATGACTTGTGCCTTATTTTTAAAAAAATTCACACTCATTCTTTCTTCTCAGGAATGCTTCAAATATCCAAGAAAATAATAATTTGCACTGACAAGGCGTCCACGGCATTTGAAATCCATGATTACTTAAAATGCGAGAATGTCAGATCGTTTTTAGTCAACGAAGAAATGGAGCATTACATAGCAGATGGTAAGTGTTTTAAAATATTTAAATTATTTTGTGCAAAATTTAGTGTGTTCTTTATGTATGTTATGTGTGTACATTCATTATAATGTTAGTGCACAACAGTGTTCAAATTGGATAAAGAATTTAGGATCTTTGTGAAAAATATTTTTTATTAATAATGCTAGTTTTATGTTATTTATACACGAATTTTACGCTGTTTGAAGGCTGCCTATCTATATCTTCAAACTTCAACATCCGAAAATTGGCAAATGCACTCCTAGTCCAGGCAACGAAGGCTGAAAAAAGGGTCTAGAGGGAAAGTTTTGGAACACAATTTTTGACTTCATAACTTTGTTTAGACTAGTTAGGAGGTAAACATATCAAAAGTCCCCGCCCCTAGCCCCTGTGCTAAAGGGGGGAGGGGGGGTTGAATGTCCCATTTTTCAGTTTTTTGCTTATATCTTGAAAACTATACGTTCTAGCGATATAATTGTATTACACAAAATGAAAGCTGATTAAATTTGCTACAAGCTGCACCCCTCAAGTGTTTTAATATCTTGTATAGTTTTCGAGATATCCGCTCTTGAAAGTCGGTAATTTTGGAGAAAACACTTCTCCCCCCACATTTTTCCTCTTTTTTGACCGGATAATTCTTCAATAATGCTCCGTAACACTAAATTTTGGCTCTAGAGTGGTAGAGAATTTAATTCTTTTCAATAATATGTCTTATTTTACTATTTTCCTTCAAATTTTAAAGCGCTTTCAGTGTGGAGTGAAGAGAGTACATGCAGTCCCATAGAGCTAATGCATAAGTTTTGAAATCGCAACTTTTGCAAAAGAATTTCTTTGCCATGTTATTCCATTTTCACAAGGTATTTAGAATCATCATTACATCAATTTAACACAAAATCGAAAAGAAAATACCATCCGGTTATTTAATTATTAATTAATAAAGTTTTAAATTAGTGGCGCCATCTGCTGCATATTTTTGACATTTTTAAATTTCAAAACTATATAATTAAATAACTAAATAACATTTTCGTTTCGAATTTATGTCATTTCAATAATACGTTGATTCCCTTACCTGGGCAAAAAGGGCTAACATGGCAAAGCAATACATCTGTTTAAGTTGTTATTCCAAAAGTAATGCATTAGCTCTATGGGACTGACAACACCTCCTATGTACCCTTATTCTATACGGAACGTCTAAATAACACTGATACTCATTTTGTATTCACATTGCTACTTTAATATTTTATCTATTTAATTTCATTCGTCAAACCCCAGTGGGAAAACGGTCAGATGCTATTACTGTTCTTCAGCTTCGGAGTCAATTTGAGGGACCCCATTGACGCTGTTCCAATGGTAAGTTTGGCATGCTCTGGGACCTTTGAGGCTTGCCATTTTTGCTGCTATACTTGAGCTGACAGAGTCTTTCTTGCATCGTATGAACATAATTTTCAGAACATCGCCAGGTGCTGCTGCTAGCTCACTGTGCACTGGGACCTGCAGAAGCGCTATCGAATCAAGAAGTCGGTTGATATCCTTTTCACTGAGGACACCAAGATAAACGTCAAACAAGATGATTTTCTGTCGAACAATTAAAATAAAATGGTCTCATCAACATACTTAAGGTGTAGCTTGAGGACAATTGAATGTAGGACACTTCGAGCAGAAAGGGATGTGGACGTTGTGGAAGTGGATACGGCATACGGCTGTGATAATGTCGGAAATGACACACTTATTTTGCTGGCACGTAGTTATACTTTAATATTTTGTGTCGACCTTACAGTCCTCTTGATGGCTACAGCTGATGTGCATAAGGACATCGGTTTCATAAAGCCTGGACGTGGGAAGACAAAGGATTTTTTATTCTCATCCCAAGAGTTACAGCAACTGGGTTTAGGACGTGCTATTTTTGTAAACACATTAGCTGGATGCGACACTACATCTTTCGTATATTGAAAAAGCAGGATCGCATTTGCGAAGCTGTGTACGAAGTCGTCAGAGGTTCAGAAAGCAGCAGCGGTCTTTTCATACCCTTCCTAAACCACCTATCAATCACAAAAGGCAGGCAATACCTGCATCTTGAGGTGTTATGGGGCTCCAACGAAACAGGCCTTCCACAGGTATAATTCATTATTGAAATTCGGGGCCACCATCAAGCCTGATATATCGTCTTCTTCCCACCTAGGAAGCAGTAAAACAGTATTTCCTCTGAATATTACACCAAGATGAGCTGTGGCTGGGAAATGACCTGCCTCCTCAGGTGTATGATTGGAAGATTGAGAATAACTGCCTGATGGTCAAAGTACACAGTGAGTTAGCAGCAGCAACTGACGATATTCTGAAAAACGCTTTTTGCAGATACATGAAAGTCTGTGCCAGCTCAAACTGTTGTTGTAAAAAATCAAGTCTCAAATGTTCCTCAGAATGCCAAAATTCCCAGGGGACTAGCCTCAATTGGGTCTCTCAAGTTGACTCCGAAGATGAAGAAAAGGGGGATCATCTGACCATTTTTCTTCTGGAGTTCGAGGAAAGAAATGAAATAGATAAAATATTAAAATAACAACGTGCCTACAAAATGAGTATCAGTGTTATTTGGTCGTTCAGTATAAAATAAGTGTACATAAGAGGGATTGTCAGCCCATAGAGCTAATGCAATAGTTTTGGAATAACAACTTCCGCAGATGTAATGCTTTGCCATGTTAGCCCTTTTTGCCCTGGTAAGGGAATCAACGTATTATTGAAATGACATAAATTCTAAACGAAAATGTTATTTAGTTATTTAATTATATAGTTTTGAAATTTAAAAATGTCAAAAATATACAGCAGATGGCGCCACTAATTTAAAACTTTATTAATTAATAATTAAATAACCGGATGGTATTTTCTTTTCGATTTTGTGTTAAATTGATGTAATGATGATTCTAAATACCTTGTGAAAATGGAATAACATGGCAAAGAAATTCTTTTGCAAAAGTTGCGATTTCAAAACTTATGCATTAGCTCTATGGGACTGCATGTACTCTCTTCACTCCACACTGAAAGCGCTTTAAAATTTGAAGGAAAATAGTAAAATAAGACATATTATTGAAAAGAATTAAATTCTCTACCACTCTAGAGCCAAAATTTAGTGTTACGGAGCATTATTGAAGAATTATCCGGTCAAAAAAGAGGAAAAATGTGGGGGGAGAAGTGTTTTCTCCAAAATTACCGACTTTCAAGAGCGGATATCTCGAAAACTATACAAGATATTAAAACACTTGAGGGGTGCAGCTTGTAGCAAATTTAATCAGCTTTCATTTTGTGTAATACAATTATATCGCTAGAACGCATAGTTTTCAAGATATAAGCAAAAAACTGAAAAATGGGACATTCAACCCTCCCTCCCCCCTTTAGCACAGGGGCTAGGGGCGGGGACTTTTGATATGTTTACCTCCTAACTAGTCTAAACAAAGTTATGAAGTCAAAAATTGTGTTCCAAAACTTTCCCTCTAGAATCCTTCGTTGCCTGGACTATCCCTCTATACACTACACTCCCTAATTTAACATGCACTCCCTCTATACAGGGTATTATTCGTTATATTTTTTGGTTGCATAAGCCGTTAATAGGTCATCAGTTATTTTGGCAATGCCAAGGCCCAAACATGGGACCTTCCGCATGCAAGGCGAACGGCTTCTGACTGGGCTAACCAGCTACCCTAATAACTAGTCGAGGAAACTGTGGCAAAATTCATTTTGTGTCGCGAAACTAAAGGCCTTAATTTCAAACACTGCTGCTGAACTACAAAAGAACAAAATCCTTGTGGTTTTAAGGATATTATTACTTTTATTTTCAGGTGTAATTCAAGACTGGAAATCTGTTCGATCCGCTGCAACTCCACACTGCCTTATTTTAACTGACATGTGCCTTAACCACTTGAGCATTAGTAATGCGAACATACTTATCCACTATGACGTTCCAGAAGTCTCAAGGCTGCAATTTGGTAACAGATTCAGCTGCATCGCAGAAAATTTCAAGAATATGGTAAATTCCTTCCTTTTTACTATACATTATTGTTGTATTTTACTGTAAGGTAGAAAAGGGACACACGTCTCTAAACCAAGTGTGTATGTGGTGTTTCTGTTAATCTGATATAGGAAAAAATTGATTTCTAAGCTACTTTTCTCTGGCTGTATTGAATATTACTACAAACAGTTTTATGGCTCTATAATCCAAATTATGGAAATTTGTTCAAATATTTTGTTGTATAATTTATATTGAAAATAAAAAAAACATTAAAACCCATTTCAAATAAGGTTACTTTAGAGCCCTATAAGCCAGCTACAATTACCATTATAAATTGTGTAAAAATATTCATTGCTGCCGGAGTAAAGTGGCGTCAGACTTTTTTCCCCTGTATTAACACAGAGACACTATGTATTGGAGATGGGCTCTCAATCCCCTTATGAAATAAGAGAATATGGGAAAAAAAAGTATCTTTCTATTTAAATTCAATTGTCAATTAGAATGAAAGTGGCCCCTAAAAAAAATCACTTGACAATTTTGTGATATTACAGTTTTAAGTTTCTGTTTTTCTAAAGTCAGGCAATGCATTTGGGTTCCTAAAAACCCTATTTTCAAGTGCTCAATATGCTGAAAAGCGTTATTTCAGTAAAAGACATGACTTTTATTTCTTTTTATTTCCCTTTCCTCATACTTATGCATATTTATTTTTTAGGAGAATTCCCCTGATTGTGCCTGCCACATTCTAGTATCGGAAAACTGTTCCCATCAAGCCCCTTCTTTAATTAAGTTAGTTCACAGAAGTGGTGTTGCAGTTCCCATTGAGTTAAAGGACTTAAGTGTTAAAAGAACAGTAAGTATTTTTAATATGTAATATTTTATAGACATTGCATGTGTTATAGTAAAAATTTGCACCTTAGCTCATGAGCATAGCCAGTTGGCTTGCATTGCTTGTAGCGCCAAACTATCATATTCGTCAGGTGAACCCTGATGATGTAATTGAACAAAAGTGTGCATTTGATGTCGGAATCTGGTTGTGGTTTGAAATGTTGTGATAAAAACTGTTGATGATGTCTAAAATAGCTACCAGAGTTGTGTAAATATTAAACAACTTTAGGATGGCTCAGAAGTGCATTAAATAGAGGTGATTGGAGATATATCAGTCAAAATGCAAGAACTATCTATATCCTGTAATATTTTTTCAATAAAATTTCATCCCCTTCCCCCTGGCTACAACCCTACCTTAATGGGAAAGGTTTAAGCTTATGTGGATTTATAAGCCTATAAGGATTGCTTTAAAAGAATGCCTATTATTTAAAAATTATTTGTTTAGGTTGCAATATGGCTACCTCTTTGGTTAGTTTCTCATTATTGGATCTGGGTGTTTTTTGTTAGTTACTTTTAAATTGCCAAAAATTGTCGGAGTATTTTTTTTTCTTGATTCCATTCATTAAAACAAAAATTTGTTCTAAATATATTTTTAAATATCTTAACAGTAATTTTCAAATGATTACTGGCTAATCTGAAATTTAAACTTTTAATGAAGCAATAATTACTTTAGAAACGTCTATTCAAAGTATTTAAATAAGTCTTGTATATTTTGTATAAATACCTCCTTTCTTGTTACTCATTAAACAGTTTGGCTGAGATGCCCAGTCGGTTAAGGCATTTGCCTTGCATGTGGAAGGTCTCAATTTTGGGTCCGGCCATTGCCAAAATAACTGCTAACTATAAAAGGCCTGTGCAGCCCAAAAATTTCCGACGAGTAATACACTGTTTTGAGGGAGTGCACGTTATGCTCAAAGTCCGAACGGTGTCACTCTTAACAGTGCATTGGGTACCTACTCGGGTGTCGGCTTGTCTTTTGACTGTGATTTAAATTAAGACGCCCATCGCCAAAAGTCCTTGTGTAGCTATAGTGCGATGCTAATTCAAACTAACCATAACATTAAACACTTTCTTTACAGATAATTTTCTGTATCTTTGTGAGAAACAGACAATTTTCAAATGATTGCTGGCTACCTGTGTATGAAAGTTAAACATTAAATTAACCAATAATTACCCTTAACAACCCATATAAAACATTTCAATGCTTCTTGCTATATATGATTTTCCTATATTCTCTTTAACCCTTTCAGTCCCAGTGATGCCATTTGGCATCATCACTTTCAATATTTTTTTTCAAAATGTTGATGTTTCGTTATGACATCCAAACACACATCATTCGATTCTTCACACTTCGTTCTATTAGACAATATTTTTATTAATCTCAATAGAAGTCAGAACTACTATTTTTATTATTTTGAAAATAGCTAACAGGCGTTTCACCTCATTTTTGATAAGTTAACTTCAGTTCCACACATTTAAAACACAATTTAAACTATTTCGGTTAAAGTAATTTATAATTTTTTTTTTAATAATATGGTCAGATGCCTTAAAATATATATAACTCGAAGTGTTTTTAGGTAATATATATATATTTATTTTGTTGTTTTCCACAGTTAACAAATTTTGGCATTATTTCAAAAATCATATAAAAAATTAAAATGATTTTTTTTTCTTATGGAACTCTTATCTTTGAAATTAAATAAGCTTATTTTGTGAATATCAGATGTTTCTGTAGTGTAGTAAATTTTTGGGACTGAAAGGGTTAAATACTTTCTTTTCTCACTCCGCAGGTAAAGAAAAACAACGATGCTCCCTTATGCCACTACATGAAATCCTTCGGCACATGCACCCTCACCAACTGTCAGCAGAGGCACCACATCGACCCAGAATGTGACAGACCCAGCGTCACCCCTTGCGAAGGGGATATCGCGGGACTCGTGACCCACGTTTGCGACCCGACCCATCTCTATGTGCGGCTCCTGCAATATCTGTCACCAGGCCTGACGTCACTGAGCGGGACTTACGCCCAAGTTGGATTCCAGTTGGAGAGCTTTTTTAAAAATGAAGAGAATAGGACAAGGGTCAAGGAACCTGTGGTTGGAAGAACTTACGTGCTTCAAGATGAGACCGGATTGTTCTTCCGCGTGAAGGTATTTGAAGGGTCCAGGGAAGATCCCCTTGATTGCATAGGAATCTTTCCGTATTCAGATCAGCTTGGCGGACGTTGGCGACGAGAAAATTGTTTCTTTGCTTCTCTTACGGTACAAGCGTGGGAGTCATTTCTGGCATGAATCTGGGTTACCGTGAAAGAAGAACCAAGAAACATGCAGGGCTGCCAGTGGCGACTTAAAAGGCTACTAAAGCGACTATTTTAGCGTCTAGGCGACTATGGCTACTATTTAAGTCCAAAAAGGGCCCAAAACAACTATTTTAAGCAAAACCTTCAACTATTTTCGGTCTTGGGCGACTTTTTTTTAAAAGATTGTTTAGTTATATAATTTTCACATAGATGGCGCCACCGCTGATACTACCGATGCACAAAACGCGAGTTTTCGTTTGGTTCTCATCTCAAATCAAACAGCACAAAACAAAAGCAAAACCATGTGCTTTTGAAATTGCAATTGATTATGATTTTTTTTAGAAGCCTATGTTAAGTTCATAGAAACTCAAACTTTGATTTTATATGCTTTGTTGAAGATTTTTTTTTAAAACTGCATTTGGATAGGATTTACATCTGTCTGTTTGTTGTTAAGTTGCTTTGTTTTGAAATTTTTATTTTTTATTCAATAAGTTGGCGAGAAGGCCTAATACTGCATGCTAACAAACCAAAACATACCATAACTTGATTAAAATTAAGTTATTTTTAATTAATTCAATAAAATTTAATTAAGTCAATTTTTACTAGTTTTAAGTAACTTTTTTTTACTGAAAAACTATATTGTTACCAAATTAAGTTTTTATTTAAAGTTTTTTTTTTAAATTTTTAATAAAATATGTATATAAAAAAATTGTGTATCAAAATACGTTTTTTTTAAAAATTAAAAAAAAGTAATATTTTCTTTGAATTTATTTTGAATTCTAGATCGTTGTAAACAAGAACACCTATATTTACGTTAAAAAGTTTAAGTAGTTTCAATTTAGCCCTCCTAGCTTGATTTTAAAATCGAGTTATTTCAGTGGCACATATTTACATGGATTAGTATTGATCCTTATGTTTCTTAAATAACTGATAACTATTTAAAATAAATTTATTTTTAATATATTTATATATATTTTAAAATAAATTTATTTTCAAGTAGATTTAATTTTACTTGGTAGTATCAATCCTTTCATATGATAGTTGGTGTTGCAATTTGTAAATTTAAGTTTTAGTTTTAAATTTTTGGCAGTAAGCATTTTAACTTCTTCTTTCTCGCTTCTGTGAAATGACAGGCTTTTTCTAGATGAATGAATGTTGTTTTTTCTAGATTTTTTTTAAAGTCAAGCTAAAACAAATGAAAAATTAAAAATATATTGCCCGTACACATATATAATATATTTTTGGAGGATAAAAAAAGGCACTTTTATGACTGTTTCTCAAAAATTATCTAATCGTTAACAAAATGTTTTTTTTTCTTTGATTTTTTTTTTGTAATTTGCTAATTAAGTTCAAATACAAGTATAGTTTAAAATATTTTCCCTAAATTAATGTTTTATATATAAATTGGTTTAATAATTTAACATGAAATTTTCTGTTGCAATACATCCGAAAAACTTTGGGAGTTTTATCAATCCTTTCCAGTGAGTGTTAGTGCTACAATTCAAAGGTTTGCACTAATACAAGTCTTAATTTTTAGTTTTTAAATTTGTGCATCGAAGCATTAAACTAATATATCACATTTTTGGAAAATTTATGTATCGCAGATAACATTCAATGCAAATATTTTTTAAGAAATTACTTATATTATCTAACAATTAAAAGTTGTTTATTTAGTTAGGTAAAAGAGGATACTATTTTGGCTACTATTTTTTAACATCTGAGGCTACTAAAGCCACTATTTTCAAAGCGTTCTGGCACTGGCAGCCCTGAACATGTTTTCTTACACCAGTTTCGGAAATGACTCAATATCGTCCCCAAAAAAGTCTGTTGCAGACTGGTTCCTATTCAATGGAAGGGTTTTTCTCTAGTATTCGTCATTCATTTGCTATTTAACTGAGGGAATGTTTGTTGTTTTAGCATTATAAGCCTGTGGTTTCGGTGGAGCTACGTAATAATATTTAAAAAATTAATTATTAGTATATATGACATATCCTGACTTAAACCCCTCAAAAACTTATATTTTTTACCCTCAATTGAACTTTATAACATATTCTGCTGCGTCTGCAATTTCTCTGGGAAAGTATGTATCGACGCCAATTAAAACGTGGGAACTGTTTTATGGATAGGAAAGACATTAACTGAGAGTTATTAAGAAATAACTGTTATTTGTGTGGTTTTAATATTATAATTTTGTAGAGAGTTTTGCGTTATATCACATATATACATTATTATTTCATTAAGAATGGGAAAAGAAAATTAGAAAAAAATTTATATTTTCTTCTTTTACCAAAATTTTTTGTTGTTAGCTTTAAAGAAAAAAGAAACAAGTTCAATGCTGCTGTTATGTAAACTTTCCTTCTATAATAAGCAACTACTTTAATTGTGGTACTTGGTATAAATATATTTTTCAGGGCTGTAATTTTGATCAGCCAAAACTCATTTTGACCGGGACACTGGTTTAAAGTGATGGAGGTTTAAGTGTATTCAAAAGTTACTTTTAAAAAGTAACTGTTACAGTTACTTTTAGAAACTTCACATTATAAGTAAAGGATATAAGTCAAGCTAAAAATTTTAATTTTGTCTTACTATAAGAGAAACAAGAATAAGGAAACATAAAATGTTTATTACTATTAAAAAAATTATTTAATTTTAAGAGTTCAATTTTAAAATTGGCATCCAACAGTCTTTGGAAAGTAATGAAGATTTTTATTACTCCGTTACCACTAAAAGTAATTAAATCACATTTAGTTACTTCCTGGACTATCTTACAGTTTTACCTAAAAAAAATAACCGTTTCAAGTCATGCGTTACTCTAATCCCTGCTTCTACCCTTACATTTTCCCATCTAGGTTCTGGAAATAACACCTGCGACCCTAGCCCAACGCCAGAAAACGAAGCTCCTCTTCCGTGACGAAGGCTGGGTCCAGTCCCTCGACTGCTGCCAACTGTTTGAGTACGTTTCCGAAGACCGTTTCCCACCGCCACTGGTTGTGGAGGTGTACTTGTGTGGCCTGCGCACGCCCGACACCTCCCTCGACTGGAACCCCCAGGCGAGGAGATACTTGACCCACCTTGTGGAAGGGAAGGAGATTCATGGGAAGGTGAGTTGTGAAGTTGGCGTCCATTAATCACGTGGGTGATGGGATCTTAGACGATTTTGTGACCCCCAATTTTGAGACTCCCTGGTGAGGTTTGGAACAACCGTGTAATCTCGCATGGGATTTTTCTAAATAGTATATATTTATTTATGCTGGATTTGAAATAGTTTTTTGAACTTCCGACTTTTGAAGTATGGTTCGGGCGATAAAAATTATTCTGTAAGATTTTGCCAAATTTAAGTCGATACCTAATTTGATGGAATTTAACTATTTTCTTCCAAACCTGCATTGATTTTTTTGCTGGGGAAAAAACTTGATATTTGATGAGACACCCTCACCTCCTATGTGAGATTTTTATTACATTCGGCACAAATTCCCCTAAATACATCATGTAATTTATAGACGCCCCTTATCAGGCCATGTCATGATATTGTGCAGATTTAGGACCCTGATCATCCTAAAAATGAGCACAAGTGTAAACTTGTTTTCGCTGAATAAAAATTTCATGTACAAATTGAAAGTCATTATTTAAAGAAAAATACTTTTCAGGATTACATTCCTGGTTTTTACTCATCAAATTTTCACTTTTAAAATCTAACAACATTTTTTTTTTGTAATTTTATTTTTTTAATGTTTAATAAGCTTTTTGTGTGGTGAAAAAGCTGATAAAAAGGTTAATACATTTATCAGGTGATATTCATTGCATTTACTTGTTGTTGGTAGTTTTTAGGAGGAAAATACTTCAACCTATTTTTAAAGACCTAAGACAGTATGTACCATAGAGATAGTTAAACTGTGCATTATCACACACTCTCCATGAGGGACATGTTCTGAAAAGGGATTTTCTGCTCATAGGAGACATGTTATGGTTTGCTCGAGTAGCTGCGTAGAATAAAATTAATAAAGTTTAATCATTAACTTATTATTTCCAAGTTGGCTAGTAGTAGTTATAATTCATAAACTTGAATCATTTTTTGCTCAGTTCTATTTCTCTTCAGCAGGATTATTATTATGTCAAACTGAGTTTGTATCAAGCATCTATAAACAGCCCATAATTAATCATAGATAGTTAATATAATAAAACATTATTGAATTATGTTTCCCTGTGTCCCCTCTAGAAAGTGCAGTACAGTTTAAAGACTGTCAGTCTCATAGAGCTAATTGCAGTAGTTTTGGAATCTCTGAGTTTGTATCAAGCATCTATAAACAGCCCATAATTAATCATAGATAGTTAATATAATAAAACATTATTGAATTATGTTTCCCTGTGTCCCCTCTAGAAAGTGCAGTACAGTTTAAAGACTGTCAGTCTCATAGAGCTAATTGCAGTAGTTTTGGAATCTCAACTTCCGCAGAAGTATTGCTTTGCTGTGTTAGCCCTTTTCCCCAGGTCTGGGAAACAACATAACATAGAAATTAAATAAATTCGAAATAAAAATTTTATCTAGTTATTTAATTATCATACTAATCAACGACAGGCGAAAGAGCTTAATTCTGGCTGTCCAAGCTCTCGCCATAAGGAACTTCTTGGGCTTAATCGCAATGGTATTCGTGGAGCTGTTGGTCTTCTTACGGGCCATTGTACTCTCAAGAGGCATCTTTCTATAATGAGGGTTTCGGATGATCCTTTATGCAGGGGCTGTAGTTTCAAGGAAGAAACTGCTGCTCATATTCTTTGCGAGTGTGAATACTTCTCTGCTTATAGATTTGAACACCTTGGTCGTCATTTACTTGAACCCTGGGAGCTTCAAGACATTCCAATTCGGTCCTTGCTGAATTTTGCTTCAGCTACAGGCCTCTTTTCATAAAGTGTCAGGGATTTATTCTTATTTCCAGGGGATAGTACAATAGACCTCTGGTCGCAGTGTTCGGCTTATTTAGCCCCCCTACAAATGTCATAAGTCATATTTAATTATATCTTTTGAAGTTTTAAAATGCCCCAAAATGTACAGCAGCTGGCGATACTATTTCAAAACTTTATCAATTAATAATTAAATAAGCGGATGTTATTTTCTTTTCAGTTTTGTTTCAAATTGATGTTATAATGATTCCCATACCTGGTGAAAAGAGGATTAATGGCAAAGCAATTCTTTTGCAAACGTTGTGATTTCAAAACTAATGCATTAGCTCTATGTGACTGACAGTCCCTCTTAACTATCTCTATGGAATATACCTAATGTGACCAGATGTCCCGCTTTAGGCGGGGCAGTCCCGTTTTTTGTCTCACTGTCCCGGCGAGCCGAATGTCCCGCTTTTTAAGTCCCGCAACGTCCCGAAAAACGAGGAAATCGTAAAAAAAATGAAAATACCTCGTTTTTTCCCACCATGGGCAAAGGAAAATGCGTTTTCAACGACAGTCTAAAAAAGAAATTGTTGAAAACTTTTACAAAATATCATGCATACCTTTTTAAAAAAAATATAATGACGAATTAAAAACTAGTAAGTTTTTTAATTATGTGTTTGATTAATTAATATAATGACATCTATTAGTAATGTTTTTAGTTGTTTATGCTTATCTTTTTCATATTAAGTGTGTAATTGTGTGAAGGAACTATATGTACATGCAAAAAAAAATGCGATGGAGTGTCCTGCTTTTTGGTTTTGAAAATCTGGTCACGTTAAATATACCTAGTAAGCTTAGTTGTTTTATTCCACTGGTCCATATTTGTTTTTTCAGATTGTTCTTTGCCTTGGCGAAACCCTTTGGCTTCACCCAGCTGTACTTAGGGAGAGAGCCCTGCACACCCATGAGTACTTGAATGTTCTTTCATTGGATAAGAGCCTTAAGGATTCGGAATATGCAGCTGATAATCAGAAGCATCTGCCCATACTGATTGCAGCGTGTGAGAATAAGGTTCCTTTACCAAAAGAAATAAGTAAGAACTTGAATTATTTATTTGAAATACACACAAGAATCCAATTAAACTGTGACATTAACAAAACAAAAGTAACAAATAAGTCCACTGAAAAAGCAAGCTTTCAAAATATAAACATTCATATACAAATAATTACTTTTTTTTAATTTCAATATATTTTTGTTTAAAAACATTTAAATAATATTTTTATTGTACTTTTAGTAAAAATTATTTTTATTATTGGATTTATTATCTTGTGTATTATACCCTATTATAAGCTGTTTTAAACTTTAAGTTCAAGTTTTATTTTCACATTTGAAACAAATAATCAATCCATTAACTTAATCCAGAATTATGAATTCCTAAAGATTTCCCTAAACATATTGTCAATATTTTCAATGTTTATAAATTTGTTTAAGATCTTATTTTAAATGCTAATTTATAGTTCTTGCTCTGGTAAACTATAATATTTAAGCAAACTGTAATTTTTTTTGTAACAGAAAGAATCTCTGAAGTGGATGAAACAGCAGAGAAGGAAGAAGAAATGATTCAGTACTCGTATGCCTTTTTAGAATTAAATGTTTATCAAAACGTATTTGTCTCGAGTGTCATCTCTCCTCAAGAATTTTATGTACAACGGGAAAGGTTTGTGAAATGGTGAGTTTAACCCTTTCACTTCTAAAACGGCCCAGACATTCTTGCAACTAAGGACTCAATCAATGATATCCTATCAAATTATGCTAAAACAATAATCCTGCATAGCAAAAGTGTTAATCATATTTTAATGTGCATATTCAAGCTCTTTAATCGTGGCTGGTACTGCTACTGAATTTCTTATATTGTTTTTGTCGAAGGGCTCTTACAACTTCAGAAATTTTTATATTAGAAATCTTTTATTTAAGTGCCAGTGACGTGCTCTGTAGAATCACATCTTTATTTTTATGATTTCTCATGGTCTAATTGTAATTGTTTTCTTTATTTAGCCTTGATGATTTGTTAGAAAATATCGAGGAAAAAATGAAAGCAAACAAGCTAGAAAAATGCAAAACCTTTTTAAATGGTATGCATTGCCTCGCACCATTCCAAGAAGATGATAGGTAAAAAGATTTATATCAAAAAAATATCTTTTAGACATAGTTTTAAATAAGAGACCTTTATACTTCAAAAACATAGCTATATTTTCATAAAACTAAAAAAATTCCATGTACAATTTCATTTGCATTACTGTAAATGAATTCTTATAATTTGGTAAATAATAAAGATTGTAAATTGTATTTTCACCCCTTTGTTTTGCAATATTTAAATATTTTTATGTTTCAAATAATTTTTGCTCATGTTATTTAATTGTCTTGAGACCTGTATGTTAAAAATATTACTTCAAATCTAAATATTTTTATGTAATAAGGGTTTTGCTCAAATTCTTGGAAGTAAGCCATTTTGCAAAATGAGTCCCTTTAAGTTTTAACGGTTACATAACTTCAAACTAAATCTTTCTAATTTCTATGATTCACAGTTATTACCGAGCAGAAGTAACTGAAGTTATTCCTGATTGCGGGGAAGTCCAGGTGTTTTTCGTGGACTTTGGGGATTTTGGGCGTGTTTCCAAAGACACCCTTTTTGCCATGCCACCTAAATTTTCACTGTTGCCATTCCAAGCTATCAAATGTGAACTTAGGGGGATTTGTGCACCACATGGGGGCTGGACCAAGAAGGCTGGAGACACATTGTACAACCTCACGCGAAACGAAGAGGGGGACATGAATGTCTTACAAATAAAGGTAATGGGTTTTTACTCAATAAACAGTTTCTATGTTTCATACATGTTTTTTTAAACTTATTTTGTGTTCTTAAGATTAATTGAATATTTTGAAACCTAACGGCTAGAAATTTGTTGTTGTTATTGTTACTAATTCCCATCCGTTGACATTAAAAAAGTCCGAAACCAAAAGGGGTGTAGAAAATATGAGTTCCCAGTCCAGTCCTAAATAATCAAGTATATGGTCAGGTGATGCCTGGTTTTGCTGGCACTTAGGGCAAGGAGGGAAGATCTTTTGATTAGCTAGAAATTTGAATTTGTTTAACGCTTGCTAACCTTTCCTTTAGATAAGGTTAATGCTGTAATAAAAGAAAACATCCTAATGCAAAAATTAATATAATAAGTTTTTTAAAAAATGAGGTGTAAATTTCAAATTTCTTTTCAGTTAAAAACTATGGTTTTTAAATATTTTTGAACTTCCCAATATCTTTGTATGTTTTTATGGTGTGGGTGAGTTAAGTGCTATAACATGCTCCTTCCTGGATTATATAATACCTTAGCCATCCTATAAACAAATATGGCTGGACCCATAAAAAAGTTTGCATCATTCAGGTGTCAATTTTGTCACTTAGCCGTTGTTTAAAATTACTAGGCTTATCGACATTGGCCCATTATGAAGCTTTAATGCAATGTAAATTCTAACAAACCATATGTGCTATTGACTGTCAATTTTTATTTAACATATCATTTTTTAATTACAATTTATTCAATGTGAAAATAAATTCTCTTAGGCTTATGAAAAATCCCAACAATATTCGAACGGCAACCATTACATCGTTGACCTGTGGTATGCAGACAAATCCATTTCCGATCAGCTCTTGTCTGCGGGTCTGGTCTGTCCAGCTGAAAACAGTACTTCAGAGAAGACTGCAGAGGAAGAAAATGGGAGTGCTGCAGACAACTTGGGTGCAAAGGTTTGTTTGGTCCTTCATTTTTTAATGGATTAAAAGATTTACAATGTGCTTAAAGGTGTTTAGTTTTCAATTATAAGGGCCCTTAAAGGTTTTTATTTTTTTACTTTGGGTTCTTCTTATTTTTTTTAATTTCAAGAAACAAAATTTTTTCTCTTTATTATTACAAAGTTTTATATCACGACTGAATTTTGTTTAACAAAACTTCAAAGCCTCAAGTATCAATGTCTCAAGTATCGTTATTTTTATAGATTTAGTTTAGGACCGATTGTCCAATCAAACCACAATGTTCTTACAATTACTCAAATTCATAGGGGTGACATTTTGACTCATTCATATGGTACAATTTATTATGCAACGACATATTAGCCATGGTATATTTTGCATAAAAGTTATTTTTACTGCTTCTGTACTAAATTTTTTTTCTTTAAAAGGAGAACACCCAATCGCGAGACATCTTTGACAATATTATTATGTTATGTATTTTATTATTATAAATGCAACATTACATATTTGTATTGTATAAGATGCAGCCATTATCTCTTGTATTTTTTCCGGAAAAAATCAGCATTTTTTCGTAATCCTATTTGGCAATTCTGATTAACCGGAAAATTCGATTATCTGGATGAGTCAATTTCCTGAGCATTCCAAATAAACAAGAGTTTACTGTATTAACTCATATGGTGCAACTTTTAATGAATTTCGTACAAATGACATATTATATACTTTGTTTAGAACTATACTCATTTTGCAAATTTAATATTGATATCATACAAATGACAAATGTTATATTTTGTGTAAAATCCCCATTATCTTCCCTTAAAAGGAGAACACCCAATCGCGGGACATCTTTGACGAGATTATGGATGGCTACGAGGCCTCTTCAGACGAGGACATGTGTGATGAAGACAAGTTGATCCACGCCCAGTTTGTTGCCACCATCGCCAGAAAGATGTACGGTCCCAGAGAACCGACTGAAGAGAAAGTCGTGGAAGTAGAGAAGGCCAAGGAAGTCCCCAAGAAAAAAACGAAGAAGGTTAAGATTATTCGATTTAAAACAATAGATTGCCCGTCAAATGTCATAATTGAAGAGGGTAGTAGGCTTGAAAACGATAAAAATTTTACTAAATTTTAAGTTAATGAAAAAGGGGAAAATTTTTTCTTTAAAGGATAAAACAATGTGTTCAATGACACCTGAATTTCATTTTTTTTTTTCAAAAACGTCACTTTGTATGTTCTTCCACTAAGCTCTTCAAGTATGCCACAGTCAACATTAACTATTTGATTTTTAAATTAATATAGACTTCAATTTATATTTTAACTTAGCACATAATGTTCCTGTCTAGCTCATGGCCAATATATGTATATATCACTGCAGACGTTTTGTTGTTAAGGGGCTGTGGAGCCCAGTTGGTTGGTGCCGTATACCTCTGACACTGCTTGCCAATTTTGCCCCTTTCGGAAAAGTTTGTGTAATGGTTAACTGGGCGGTGATAACCGTGAAATGGTTTGCTGCGGAAATGCTCAACTCCGCTCGAAGAGAGAGGTTGGATGTGAGGTTTGGGGTTTTTGACTTTGGAGTTGTTTGGAAGGGTTTTTAATGGGGGTGTTTTAAAAACTGTCTGAATAAGTGTCTCGATTGTATACAAGTTTTTACGGTGTATCAGCTCTCCAAGTCATAGCTGGCTCGACCCTGTTTCTTGCTGTGATTGTCATCCTCCTGATGTCCGTTCCAATATCACTGAGTTGTAAATATGGTATGAATATGCTGATCCGAGGAATTAAAGTGTGATTTTTTGTAAATGAAAGAATTGTGATCTTGCCTTTTACTGATACTCCACACCTAAGCAGTGCAACACTACTATGATCAAGTAAGTGTGCTACTCCACACTTGCCTTACCAACCAGCTAAAAGTCCCAGGTTCAAGCCCAGGCATTGGCAATATAACTGCCAGCCTATTAACGCAGTTAAAATGTCTAATAAATAATACCTTGTGTACCTACGCATTAGATATACTTCAAAGTCCCAACACTAGGTATAACGTCGTTCTTACTCTTAATGGTTGTGTTGGGTGCCTACTTGGATTTTGACTCGTCACTTGATTGTGATTTTCAATCGCATTGTTGCCAACTCGCCGTGTAGCTCAAGTGCAACGATAGTTTAATCTAACTTAACCTTGGTTTCAACATGCATATTCTCTTTGTTTGTGTAATGTTAAAAACAGACTATTATTTTAATTATTTACAGGTGGTTGAAGTTGTTGATATTTCCCCTACTGTGAAGCGAAGTCCTTTCCAAGAAACACAGAGGCTTTTGAATTGTATGAAGAGTGAGCCTAAAAGGTTAGATTTCATTTTTGTTTTTACCTGGTCTCTTTTGTGTGTTAAATTCATGGTTGAGAAGGAACTTGAAGGATTTTATTTTTTTAGGGTTTGGTGGGGGGTGAATTGTAGCTAATAAAAAAAAACTGGATAACATAAAACATTTAATACAACTATTTTTAAAAACTTAAGTTTACTGGTATATAATACTTGCCACCTTCAGATTATTTGTTTAATAGCATGTGTGTTAAGTCCAGCAATATTTTTTAATCTACAAGTGAATAGTGAATGGGAAGATGATCTATATAAGAGGCTTTTTGATTTTTGAAAGAAAAAAAATTGTATCTTGAACTTTCAAATGATGTAAGTATATGCCACAAAAGAGCAATTTATAATTGTTGCATATTTTCTTACCAATTACTTATGCATTAAAGATATGCTTATATTTAGAGTGTGATATATCCCTAGTGTCGGAATTAACCAAATATTTAAACTTTAATATAATAGTCGCAGATAAAGGAGCAAAAAGATTTTGGTATTCCAATGCGAATATATAGCTCAATATATGAATTTATGTTTTGTATTATATAATATAATATTTTTAATTATAATTTTGCATAATTTTATTCAAATTTTCTGTAAATCAAATATTTCTTTTCAAATTAAAGTTTCAAGGTTACCATACTTGACCTCATTGTTCTAACCATTTGTTAATATTTCAGAGCTAAACCGTTCATCAAGTGGTGGGATACTATGGAACATGTTAATATCTTAATCATCCTCAGAAATATTGAGATATACGAGTTGGATATGCAGGACAATAAGTTTATATTTAGGTTAGTTTTACCTTTTTCATTGTTAAAATGGATATCAATGTAATCTTAAGTGAATAGTTTTATTTTTTATGTATTTCCCTTCAAATATTTTATGATTATTTACAGGGATTTGAAAGTTGCCTACGTTTAAAAAGTTACCCTGTAACAGTTAATTAATGTGAAAAGTAACTGCTCACAGTTACTTAATACAAAATGAAATGAATCACAGTTACTTTTAAAAGTAATTGTAAAGTTGCAAGCAAAAATAGAAATTTTGCCTATCTTCTGTTTTAAAAGAGAAAAGAAAGACTAAAGAAATAGTGACAATCACAAAAACTTAGGAAGGAAAAGTCAGTGTTGATGAAAGTTAAATTTTTAATAATTAAATTTAATCTGCACTTTGAACTGTGCCGAAAATATCTGTTAGAACTTCTTGAGAAGTAACGGAAAAGTAAAAAAATGTTACTTTGTTAACGCTAAAAGTAACTAAGTTAAAGTTACTTTCTGAAAAAAGTAACTTTTACAAGTAATGTGTTACTCCAATCCCTGGTTATTAACAATCAAAAAATTCAGTGTCTCTTTTTTTTATTTCCATTCTAGTACAACTTTAAGAGACATGGACTATCACACTGTGGAAGAATTTTATTCAAGTGTACACTCTAGTGATGCCATTGTTAAGAACACCTCTGATGGGCTGAAAGTTATTTTAAAGAAGCAGGCATCCGGAAAGTGGCCACACCTAACCAAAACCAAAGTAGGGGTTCTTTTCTTTTAATGTTTTAAATTATTTAATTTTTTTAGTTGTACTATTATATTAATTAAATCACCAAATTTGAACACATATATTTGTTTGAGTTTGTTGTGTGTGGTTGCTTAGTCTGTGCACTCCCACATATTGAGGAGGGAGGCCTTCAGGCACTCTTGAGAGCATTTCAAAACTTAAATTAAGACATTAAAAGTTACAACTATGAAAGCATTTTAAAATCACACGCACTGAAGGATTGTTTACATTCTGGCATTTATATACAGGGTTCACATGTGTCCTTGAATTTTATTTTCAATTTCGAGGACCCTTTTATACTCCTTAATTTTGACCAAAAATCATTAAAAAGTCTTTGATTTTTTATATCAAGCACCCCTTAGTACTCCTTAATTTTGGCAAATAATCATTAAAAGGTCCTTGCTTTTCTTGTTCCCGACATTCAAATTTCAAGAAGTCATTTCTCAAAACAGTGCCAAGTCAGCACTGAATGGCATGCATAAAACTTCGGCATTCTACAAAACAATGCTTACTAACCTCAGTTTACGAATGCTTACTTTATACGTCTTAATTACTTAATACGTCTTAATCTTTAATACGAATGCTTACATAAATTACGCCACACAAAATTTTGACTTTTTTGACCCCCACCTCCCCCTATGTCAGGCTGCGTCACGTTGGAACGTACCCCTCCCCCTACAATTACGTCATGTTGTTGCGCCCCCCCCCCCCCCCAATTTCCTCTAATTGCTCAAGATAACGTGGCCCCTTTGGGTGTACGAAGTACCATTTCGAAAAGGCCTGTAAAATATAGAAAACTAATTATACTGCATATGCAACACCATTGTTTAGTATAATAATCTCCCCATCCTCTTACTGAAATAAAGAGTTTCTTATAAAAAAAATTTTGATTTTTTTTCTCAAAAACTTTATTTTATGTAAAACACATTTTCCTTGCGAAGTTAGAAATTTTCAGATCGGTACATCACGCTAGCAATTACCCCCCCCCCCCCCCTCCATGTCACGATACATCACGTTGGCGCATACCCCTTAAAGTGTGACGTAATTTATGTACGTTCCCGAACCCTTATATATCACTCGACATTATGTAAGTTGCATACAAGAAATATCACTTTGTTTGGTTAGATATTTCAATACTTGGAGTGTTCTGGGTAGTGAACTACTCAATATTCAAGCAACATTTATAATTAAGTCTCAAAGTGTTGATCTCTAGGTGTGCCAGATTGTGTCATGAGTAACAACCTAAAGGTTATTTACTTTCTATTTCTGTATAACACAGTCTAATATTGTAATAGACAATCTAAACTTTGTAGCTGTATGTCATTCAATTTTGTGTGCCTTCAAATAAAACAAAGTTTAGAAAATAGTTACAGTACTAAAAACTAGAATGAAACTAAGATTGCTTGTACACCATCTTAAATTAAAGGAGATTCTTGCAGAAATGCATTTTTGTCAGTCTATCTTAGATTTTGACAATAATTCCCCCTTGTTATATGTATATGCATTTTTCACCCTCGTACAAAATTTTTGCTAGAGACAACATGTATGTAATTTCTTTATGAATTTCAGTTTTCCCATATTAAGTATGATTTGGATCACATTGATGTTTCGGATTCTGAAGAGATGTTCTCAAATGAAGTTTCTCTACCTGAGATGGAGAAGCCAGGTAAAAAAATATCTTGACAAGTTATATGAGGCATTTGGATTTTAAAAATGTCTATTAGTTGAACTTATTGCTTGATCAACAATCATTTACTTCTTAATAAAAAAACTAAATTGGATTTGAAAAATTACCCCAATTCCTTGCATTAGGACTCTTGCAATTTTTTTCTCACTAAGTTAAGCCCGCACTTATTTATTGTTAGAGGAAATAAATTGACACTAAATTCTTCATGCTAGACATTTTTAGATTCTTTAAAATTTATTTTAACAATTTCTAAAAATAAAGTTTTGAAAAAATTATTGTTTATCTCATCAATTTTAAGGTTGAATAAAATAAATAAAAAGTTGAGACTGTAAAGGTTAACATAAATATGGAAAGTGTTCCCCAAATTGAACAGTTTTTAAAATACATTTATTTGTTACAGACGAGAATTCGATAGCCCATTACGATTCCGAAGAGAGCAACGGTTCCGAAGATGACGATTACGTTCAGACTTGGCGGAAGATGGCGCAATTCAGAGATCCTTACGATCTCTGGGACTGAATCTCATGCAGCGAATATTTTTGATACTTTTATAGTCGTTTCTGCTAAGAACTTATGTGGTCTGTGATAGAGGAAGTGTGTGTGTCTTCAATTATATTATTCAGAAATTATTATTTTTTTTAGAATACAAATTTTAAATTTGGGAAATCCAGAATTTTGGTCTGTGCAATTTTCAATGAAAGGTTTGTGTAAACTATGTACGTTTTCTCAATGATTTTAATTTAGCTGAGCTAGGCTTTTAACTAACACAAAAGGTTTTTGGTATAAATAAATTCCCTTTAAAAAATCATTTTAAGCAGAAAAGTTCTTTAAGCTAGCTACTAAGAGCAGGTCTTAATCTGTATTTAAATTTTCGACTTTGAAAGTCTATGCCAAGTTTAATTGTTTCGTTTTAAAAACCAAATAGTGTGAGAGCTAACTTTATTAGCCCTTAAAGTTTTACTTAGAGTTGTAGATAAGTATGATTTTGGCACTTTACTTGTTTACCTTTAAAATATTTAAACAAAATAATTCAACTATTGTAAAGCAATTATTTTTTTTCTTTTTGAGATGTATTCTTTTTTGTATTCGTTTATTTATCAAAATTAGTACTATGCAATAAATTTAGTTGCAATATTTTTACCAAATATTTCTACTTTTGTTCATTTAATTATAGTAACTGAAAAAAGACAAATTTCAAGATATAATTTTATTACTACAGTTATTATTACATATAGTTATTACTACGTACAGTATATTCGTTTTTTACACATTTAGCACTTTTAAAGATTGTATAATTTTATTAAAGTTTATTTATAAAAGTAAATCAAATTCGAAAAGTACAATAATTTTTGTAACAATTGACTTCTGCATTAAAAATATAAGTATAAATGTAAAGGCCACTTATATTTCTGTATCTTAAACAAAATTGATATGCATAACTGCTTCCACAAGAGTACAAGTTACGTGGAATTGAACTTTTTAATCGCATACATTCCTTGAAGCTATTTTTGTTTAAAAAAAAGGCAGATATAAATTAAGTGATAGAAAATCATTCATTTGTATTTTTGTATGTAAAAGTTTATATGTTTATACTGTAAAATATTCAGCATATCATTTTGTAGAATTAACCAAAAGTGTTTTTAATAAAATGTTTGAGTAAATTTATCTTATTAATTTTACATAGTTCCTAATTTTTTTAAACCATGGTCACATAAAACATTCAAAAGTAATTTTTCTCTTTTTATAATACAAATTAAATAACAAAATCTGTGAAATTTTATATTTTAAATAGTTTATATAAAATAAAATGGTTTTAGATTTTCAACAATTTTATTCAAAACTAAGGTATCTTGGTTGAAATGGAGCATTTAATTATAAGACAAGATAATTTTCATATAGCTATAATTTACATAAATAATTGTTTCAATCCAAGTGTCCAGCAGTTGGAAAGATACATGTTTTTACACATCAAAAAAGTCATGCACAGAATAATTAGGCTTGTCATACTGCCCTAAACAATTTTAAAAATGCTCTAGCCCAAAAATGTTGATGGGGCTGGGAAGACTAGTTAAGTTAGTAAGGTGCTTGCCCTTCATGCAAAACACCTCAATTTTGCCATAAGTTTATCCAATTTTTTAAAAATTGTATTGGGAACACTGATATTAACCAACCAAATTGACAACAATGAAATCGTCTTTTTGATATACAAATCGGACCCGATTCAAAATTACTTGGTTGAAGAATGGATTAAGTAGCATTTTATCCTGGAATGATCAGAAGGTTTTTTGTAAAATTTAATTCAACTAACCACAGCACTAACTACATAACAATGAATAAAGAAAATCATGGTTCATAACATCACTGGTCCTTTTGCATTGAGAGAAGGAACAAAAATTATATCTTGTTCCATTCGAAACTCGCTGGGAATGAATTAATCCCTGATACAAAAGTACTCGGTTGAAGAATGGATTAAGTAGCATTTTATCGGGAATGATCAGAAGGTTTTTTGTAACATTTAATTCAACTAACCACAGCACTAACTACATAACAATGAATAAAGAAAATCATGGTTCATAACATCACTGGTCCTTTTGCATTGAGAGAAGGAACAAAAATTATATCTTGTTCCATTCGAAACTCGCTGGGAATGAATTAATCCCTGATACAAAAGTACTCGGTTGAAGAATGGATTAAGTAGCATTTTATCGGGAATGATCAGAAGGTTTTTTGTAACATTTAATTCAACTAACCACAGCACTAACTACATAACAAACAATAAACAAAATCATGGTTCATAACATCACTGGTCCTCTTGCATTGAGAGAAGGAACAAAAATTATATCTTGTGTTTGGTTCGAAATTCACTGGCGATGACTTTACCCCGCCTTTTTTATGCAGGGATTGGTTTAAAAAAATATATTAAAATTTATACTATTGGTTGAGACATCTGATCTTTGGTTTTACTCTGTGATTTTACAAGATTCAGGTCCAAAGAGAAGTATTGTGTGCAAAAGTTTCACTTCCCAAAATGGGGCGCCAAAACAAAGAAATTTGAAAGAAATTAATTAAGATTCACCACAAGGGACACTATGAGAGTACAACATATAGATAGAGCTTGAGAGTCCAACACATAGAGTTTGACAGTTCAACAAATAGAGTTTGATAATTCAACATATAGAGTTTAACAGTTCAACATATAGAGTTTAACAGTTCAACAAATAGTTTGATAATTCAACATATAGAGTTTTAGAGTCCAACATATAGAGTTTGAAAAACAACTATTACTCCTCACTATGATGTATCTTTGACCATTTGAATTCATTACAATTTCTGAGTCGCAGCATGCAGTTGTTCCGCCACTTTTTTGACTTGGTCCACAGCTTCGCAGCACCTCTGTAACTCTTTAGGGATTACTTCGACTCCATAGTAGGCCCCTGCTATGCTCCCCGCCATGCACGCGATGGTGTCTGTATCCCCAGCCACGGAAATCGCAAAGTAGATGGTGCGGACAAAGGGATTGGAACACTACAAAAAAACAACATATCACTACAGTAGAAGGTCAAAGGTCCTCACAACTTCAGACCTCGCAACGCTTCTATACATTTGTAAAAATTCATATAATTCCTATATTTTCCTATTTTTTTAAAACCTTCAGTTTAATCTTTGAAATTTTTTTGCCTCCCCTCCTATTCCTTTTTTTTTTGCCGCTAGTGACGAGATCCTATATTTTATTTTTTATGATGGCCGCGTCACCATGACGTCATAGCCAGCTACTTAAGGTAGGCGAATACCCAAAATTCTAAAATTTTTACTATTACTTTAATCTTTTCCAAATTTGGCATAGTGATTTCAAATATAATGAACAATGCTTTTAGGGCAATTTTTTTTTTATTCAAATATAATTGATTTATTTTAAACGGTGTTTTTCAACCAAAAAAAAGGGGTTTACGCCAACACTTCTAGCATAAAAAGTTTACATTAATTTACCTGAAATTTTTCACAGATGCTATTTCAATATATATCTGTGCCATGAACCTCTAACATCTCGTGCAAGTATACAAGTTTTTTTTTTAATTGTCCCAGCGTAAGTTAATCGAAAAAAATCCTTTTTTGTGGTTAATTTATAACATTTTTCTTAATAACTTTTTTCCTTGTAATTTGTATGTAACTCTAGAGAGTCATTGCATGTATCAGTTCAAAACGAAGAACTTAACACATAATAAATGTTTATAGGATGAAAATTCAATGTGGTAGACTTGTCGGCGTAAACCTCTTTTTTCAGTAGAAAAACACTGTTTAAAATAAATAAATTACATTTAAATAAAAACAAAAGCTTAAATAGTATTATCATTATATTTTTTGAAACACTGCCAAATTTGGAAAAGATTAAAGCAATAGTAAAAATTTTAGAATTTTGGGTATTCGCCTACCTTAAGATCTTGTGTGTTTTGTTTCTATGTGATCCTCTATTATAGAGGTTGTCATTATATATAGACTATATATATTCATACAAATTAAAATTATCCATTATTTTCTTCGCTGTTAAAAACAAAAATTATTACTGTTATAAAAATTGTCCTGTATTTACCCAATCAAAATATTTACTTGAAAATATACCTATGAATCCCTATATGTTTTTTTTAATCCTATATTTTCTATGAAAATTCCTATAATTCCATATATTTTTTTAAAGTTACTGTGAGGCCTGCAACTTATTATAAAAAAAACACTGCGTGGATTTCGGGGCAAAAGGATAATTGAATATTGATTATAAATAGTAGTGTCATACCTCAAAATCAGGTATTGGCTTCATCCCTCTTAAAAAAGAATATAGTGCTGTAGGTACTGAACGAGGAGCTGTCTCATCATTCCCTGCAATCAAAATATGTTTTTAGATAAATCAATGAGGAATTTTGAGCTATCTCTCTTGCATTTCACTTTCTATTATAAACTACAATATTCAAACTTCCCAAAAATATCGATGCTGAAGCACATAGATTTAGAAAGTAGCAGATCTGCCCCTAGGGGGAAAGGTGAAGCCACTTGTGAACCAGTATCCCATAAGGCAGTTTGCAAACCAGTCCAATAAGGCAGTTCGCTAGCACATGGCATGCCATACGCCACCAGTTGGCACCATGAGATAATTCGACTAATAAAAAATATATATTTAATATTAACTAATTAAAACTTTTTACCAGTTTTGCTAGCATAAGTTTATAGCTGGATATGTATTGATAATTTCTGGCAGACATGAGGAATATATTCATAAAAGAAGCATATTAAAAAATAAAATGCAGTTTTTATTGCATGCAACTCTTTGGCAAAAGCTTTTTTTGTGAACCAGTATCCTGTGATGCATTGCCAAAATGGCGAAATGTAGCTTCATCAAACAATCGGCGGTTTGTATTGCGTTGTTGGGGATTGCGTAATCGATGGGCATATCTGCTATTTACTAAATCTATGCTGAAGCAGGTGGTTTATTAATTGCATTAGAAAGTGACATATAGCAAGGGAGTCTAGCAGATTTCGGAGGTCTTGCAAAGAGTTTTTAGTGGTAAAATTGCAAGACATTTTGCATTATAACAAAATTTATCATGGACTATTAAGAGTCTTGTATGGTAACAGATCTGTATACAATTCCAATGTGGAAACTTTTGATCCTGTTTTTAAATAAAGTATACAACATGTAGTACTTGAAAAACCAAAAGATAAAGAAAGTTATTTTGTATTAAACTAATTAATAAGTATAATTTTAAGGATAATAATTAGTATGAATAAAAATAAAAATTTTGAAAATGGTTCGATTATTTTTTTTATAATTTAAACCCCCAGAATATTTATTTCAAAAAGTGGAATTATAGAGACCTGTAAGTCAGCTTTATTTATCATATAAAAAAAAAACATTCAAAACAGCTGGAGAAGTGTGGCTAAGAAATTAATTTTTCACATTGGATTAACACAGAGGCACTTTTATTTGGAGACCCACAGGCTCATTCGTCCTTAAAGCGTCCTCATTCGTCCTTTGGACCAACCTTGCTGGGCCTCTGGCCTGTTGTTGGTCGACATTTTTTGTATTTAAAGAGAGATGTTCATTCATTGGTCAGTTCCATACAGCTAAAGCATTAGTTTTTGAATCAAAACCAGTGTGAAATATTTGCTTTGCCATGTACAAATATTTTTGCCAGAAGGCAAATAGTAGTTTTTTTAAAGCTCTAACATTTTGAAATATAGCTTGGAAAGCCACGATATATATTTACATGACAAGTTTGTCAAAAGTTAAGAGACATATTGATTTGAAGTTAAACTATAATTTCTGTTGGGTTTTTTAGGGCAAAATTACGATAATTGAAAAGATATTTGCCCCCCTTCCCCATCACGTAAGATTTGGTGATATTTGGCCATCATATCATTTATGGATGCCTCTTAAGGGGGAATGGACGCATTTGAACGGGGTCTCCAAACTCAAGTGCCTCAATGTTAATCCAATGGGAAAAAACTATTTTTTTTGCTGCCACATTTTATGAATGTGAACTGAATATTTTTTTGCAAGTTTTTTTTTTTATGAATTAGCTGACTGCAGGTCCTCATAATCCCACTTTTTAAAAATTAACCGAATATTTTTGTTTTGTGATTTATTGAATATTAAAAGAATATTCGTACTAATTTCAAAACTGGATTCAAAAATGGAATTGTAGTCTACCTTAAGTTAAGCTAAAAAAAAACATTAAAAAAAAAAATCTGCAAAAAAATATTCAGTACAGCCGGAGAAAAAATTTTTTTTTCATAATTTTAACATATTGATGATTAACAAGGAGACTGGACCAGTGGACCATTCGCCTTAATGTCTCAATTAAAAAAATTTCAATCAACAAATATAAAGCAAACAAAGAGAAATTACGAACCTAAATATTCAGCTATTTCAGTAGCTGATAACTCTTGGTTTTTGAGATACATGTCTTTGATCATCTTTAAACTTTCGCAGTATGGTTTATATACTTTCTGTAAAATTTGAAAAGTTACATGTTAATTTCTTTAAGCACCATAAAGCAAGTTCTACACTGATAAATATTGGTGTAGTAGTAAAAGCAGGAGAAATGTGGGGGTGAAGAGCTGTAATACATTAATTTCATACTTAAAAGGCTGGGGAAGGCTCTAATGCCTGTAATACATTTTTGAAAAATTAGAAAGAATAAGTAATTTTACATGTGAAACTGCAATTTAATAAGCTACAGAGGAAGATATGTGCTTTGATTAAAAAATAATCCCTGAATACTATTTTATTTGTATATTTGGATTGATAAATTTAAAAAAAAAGGTTAAAAAAATTATCATTATTTTTTTTAATAAAAACAAAAAGGCTTAATACAATAAAGATATAAAAAATATTATTCACATATAAATAATTTTCGCAGTTGAATTGTATCACACATTTTCATTACTTTCTTATCAACTTTTTTGTTGTTATTTTAAACAAAAGTGTTACATGGACAAAAAAAAATAACTTTAGTTACTCTTTATCAAGACCATCATTTCTCTCCGATTACTGAGCAAATAAAACTTTTGTAAACTTTTTATAATTTTATTTGTTGTCATTCACCTAAACTATTAATCGCAGATTGTTTGTGTCAACAACCCTAATACAACGTAACAATTCAACTCCCCCTTTATATAAATTTACCCCCCCCCCCACCTTATTTTTTCTTCACTTCTATCTAAGTTTAGAGCACCTATTCAAGATTTATCGTGTCAACTTTACTAGCTTAGTATGATACAGTGTGGGGCAAATAAAAGCGGCCCCAGCAAGGGCATACCCCAATGCAAGAAAATGCTTGGTGAGAAAAACTACTGAAGCTGCCTGAAAGATTCCAAGTCGAATTCATAAATTATTCAAGCATGCAATGGCTTCTCTTCACAAACCTATTATTTTATTGGTTGATTTGGCAGTTACTAAACAAGAGCTGCACATGGATTTTTTACGAGTCTAGATTCTTAGTGCGAGCTGCATAAGTTTGTGTTGATCAGATCAGTGTGCAGGTGAAGAATTGAAGATGGCATAGTTACAGTAAAATAATTTGCCATATAATTTTTGTCTGTTTGGGCTTAATATTAAAGGGTGTCAATGGCTTTACGTATAAAAACCTGTTTTTGCCTTGGAAGCATTTCCTGTCGAATCCCTACTTCAAAGCCGAGTCACTTTTATTTGCGCCACCCTGTACAAACATGTCGAATATTCACCTTGGCTTCTATGTCCTTCATTCTGCCCTCCAACTGGGTGAGAAAGTCGACTGGGTCCAAGTCCTTCGAAGAGTCGGCCTTCAAAGCAGCATGGACAGCAAAGCACTGGAGAATGGCCCCATTGTATCCGTCGGGATGCGCGTGGGTCACTTTGGAACACAGCTCCACTTGATTCTGAAAATATTTATTTATATAAAGAAAAGAGGTATTGTCCGCTGTCAGTTCTTAGCATCTAAAATATTTTGATTGTGGAAGAGTCCACTTTGAGTTTAGTTTAGGCTTGAATTATCGTCCCACTAGAGCTACACGAGGGCTATTGGCGATGGGCGTCGTATTTCAGAACCACAGTCAGGTGACAAGCCAACGCCTGAATAGGCACCCCAAAGCAACCGTTACAGGCGACATCGTACGCAGCGTTAGTTCACTTTGAAAAAGGATAAGGTAAAGTTTGATTTAAGCAAGAGTTACAATATGTGGCAACTCATTGCTTCAAAAGGTGCATAGTTCTTTAAGGTTTATGAAGAGATTATCAATTAAAATGTAGTATGTCCTTGCGTTCAATTTTTTTCCACTATTATTAGCTTATAGCATTTCTTAATGGATAGTGATACTGAATATGTTAAATAGTACATACTACAGATGCAAATCGATTGATGATAAAGTCAATGTTAGAAAAGAAATGCACTTGAAATCGATGGCGGTCATCAGCAATTATCAACATACCCTCATATACTCTATAATCCTTCTTTCACTAATAACCCATGTGTAGATTTAGTGTGGCACATTATTTCTAAAAAAGTGATAAGGCGCCATTTTTGGCAATATATTATGTTAATTTAGTCATAATAAACCCAGAAATTGGAGAGACTCCCTGTGTTTTTCTGAAGGTGAAGGAAAAAATAATCAATCGAAACCCTATTGTTACCTTGGCGACTTTCCAGACTGATGTTTGTTAAATGGAAAAGAATTTGTAGTTTTGATTGATGCTACAGAAGATGCTTTAGACTTTTTAGTAATAGTTCACTCCAAAGACAAAAAGATTTAAGATTTGACGCCTATGCAACGATCGGTTTGCAGCCATTTTAAATAACGAATTCATTTTTACTTTTTTTTTTGTGTTTATAGTCTGAATAATGTTTTTCCATCCCTACCTTCCGTTGCAAGATATCCCAGATATAGTTTTCTTGACTTTTTTTGTGTCTAGATAAGAGAATCATTTATGTTCCTTTACACTCTAAATAGAAAGTGAAATAGTCAATTTTTAAACTGTTTTACTATTTTTCTTTCAACTTCCAAATTCAAGGGGAGGAGAGGGTGCAATTGTCCTCGTAGTGGCATGTTTGCAACTAAATATTAGTACTATATAATTATATATATACTTATAAAACTTAGTACTATGTATACGTTTACAGTTTACACATTAATGTGTTTTCTTTATTAAATATATTAATATATTTAAAATAATTTTTTACGCTGAATGCTACCTTAATTGATGGTAAAAATTCCCGACCTAGACTACAGCCTTACTTAGCCTATTTAGAAATCCGGCCATACCCCCCCCCCCCCCATGTAAAATTGAAGGGCATAATAACTTTTAAATATCCATCCGTTTTCTGGCATCCAAAGAGAGCAACGGGTGCGATTCTCATCGCGGCTCCATTTCCGTATGACCCAGTGCCGTTAAACTGCATCTTGGCAGGCAAAAACACATCTTCAAAGTCTGTTTCTTTTAGTCTTTGGAATACACGGACAACATGTGCGCCATAATTCCTGTCCACCGGTTTAAAGTATTCTGTGACAAATCTAATAGAAAACAAAATTGTTTGAATTTTATCTCTTAAGACGCACAATAATACACTTCATTCACAATTTTTACTTCAAGCTTATAATGACTGACTTTTTAAGGTTTCCAGATTTTGAAAAATAAGTGAGACCAGTCTAGACGTGTTAATGCAAGGGTTATTTGGGTGCACGAAGGTCTTGGTACAACCTGTATGTCATCCCCAAACTACAGGGTCTGATTAAAGTGTGAGAAGAATAACAAGAAAAAGTAACTACAAAAAAAATCATTTTCATGGTGTACTTGTAGTTACTTTATTGGGGGGGGGGACATTTACATTAATTAGGGGAGACAATTAAGCACTTTTCTAGTACAGTTCGAGGTCCTGGTCAATACTGTTCAAGGTCAACAATTACACTATTCAAGGTCAAGAAAAGTAAAGGATTAGAAATTCTTAAAATTTAAATTTAGTTTTCATTGATATAGACCAAGTATCGAGGAAACATTTTTCTCAGTGGTGTTAAGGCTGTACAAAATTTGATGGCTTGTGTATAAGCAGAACCCCTTTTTGGGGAACAATTTTACCCAAATTTTATGCTGTTTTGCCTATACATATATATGTGTGGCATTCATTAAAGACAAAGACAATGTTCACTTTTGAGGATTTGAAAATGAACTTTTAAACTATAGAACTCTTTAAGGAGTGTGTGAACATAACTCTTACTAATTTTCATGGCTTTTTTCATTTATTAGTACTTTAGAAAAGCAAATGTGAATTTGTTTGTGGCAGGTTAGAAAACTATAGTCTGGTCTTAAACCCTTGCCCTCAATTTTAATGCTGTTGAGTGCCGAGTCTGTAGCTGTATTTTTGAGGAAGAGATTTGCCATTTTTCACTTTCTAAATTATGTAATTTGGAATAAAAAATTCTAGTAATAAAAACATTGCCTACATCACAGGTCTGGGGTTAATAATTCTGTTGACAATGATAACTAATATCAAAATTTTGTTTTTTTAATAGTAATACCAATAGTTAAATAACACTTTGTTAGCATTGCAACTTGAAATGACATACTAACCTTTGGGCCAGGTCTTTTGGATCAACTATTCCATTTTCTAATAAAGAATTTGCAATTGATAAGGCCATGCTGGTATCATCAGTATAAGAAAGTATTTCTTTAGAACCTATTAGAAAATATGAGGGAAAACATTCAAATGCAAATAAAGTACCTTCAAACTAACTATAAATTGATTTTCTCATCGTCAAAGACAAAAGGAATATACACAGAACACAACATGATCAAAAGAAAATTGAATAACGTGGTTACATTTGTTTGCCCAAATAGGATTACCCAAATTCTTTATCAGAATCAGTTGCTACAGTAAAACTCATATTAAGTTTGCTGTATAGAAATGTTCTGCGAGAAAAAAGGTAAAAAGTTCTCATTTTCGAGTGTGAGAAAAAAAGGTATTTCACATTCAGTAAACCAATTTATTCGTTATTTCAAGACATATTTTTATTAGTTTTTGCTTCAGTTAGAATATCAAATGTGGAAATATCACAACATGGAGAAACGTATGGTAAATTTGATCCACAAGGTAATGCCCGAGTTGGACCCTTAAATATGCCCGTATTAAGTCAATTTTAATATTTCCCTTTGTTTCTGATATTTGAAAAAAAATGCAGATTAATTTATATATATATTTTTTTTTTAATTAACTTGGAAAAAATAGTAACACCAATCTTGGTTAAATAATAACATATTCATAGAAATAGACCGACGTTTTATTTACATTTCCTAGGCCAAGAACTAACTAGCCATTCGCCAATATCTTCTTAAAAAGACATTAGAGGGTGGCTTAGTTCTTGGCTTAGGAAATGTAAATAAAATGTCGTTGAAAACGGTGTCGCCTTCTTAAAAAGGGGGTCTGCGTGGAATTGGATCTGTCTAGTTTTGCGGATCTTTTGGTATTTGTCCAGGGAGCTGCTAGTTCTCTGATTGGTCAAGATAGTGTCGCAATTTAGCGTGTTACAAAGTACCATAACGAAAAGGTCTGCAAAATACTAGTAATGCCTACATTGAAGCATATAACAATCAGTCCATACTCCCATATGAAACACAGTGTTTCTTATGATAATTTAAATTTTTTTCTCAAATTTTTTTAATTTATTGATAGAAAACCTATTTTCCCTGCAAAAGTGAAATTTTCCAAATTGTTACGTCATGCAGGTGATCACCTCTCCTCCTCTGCATTTCTCAATAAGTCACATTGGCCAATGCCCCTCCCTTCCCTCATAATTTATGTAGGCCTCCCATTGACTTTAAATTATATTTCGATTTTTTTTGCTTTTAAGTCGTTCAATACAAAGTTTTGAGGCAATAGAGCAATAAAAAATAATAAGTTCAAAATGGTAATTTAATATAAAGGAGTGTCTATGTGCACAGCACTGTATGTGCAATGCGTTCATAATAAAAAGGTCTCTCACAGGGTTCGTACTCTATCTACGTATTATAGTGAAATGCAGGAGTTTCTAAGGAATTTTTTCAGGAATGCAGCAATGTAAATTCAGGAGGTAACAAGGAATAAAATTGAATATGTTTGTTAGTTATCGCTATAGTCTAGTGACTTCACTGCACTTCAAATGCTGAAACAGAAAAAAAGAAGCTTCTAAAGAGTTGCGAGGAGCATTCTAACACAATTAACTATAGTACCACGATGTCCCAACTCTATTTTTATTTAGACTTATTCCAAATAAAGTACCGAAGAAAAAGGATTTGTGTCATCATAAAAACTTTTTAGGGGAGGGGAAAAAGCATCAGGAGATGATACACAAATTTCAGGTGTTATAAGAGCCCTTAGAAACAAAAAAAATAATGAAATTTGAGAGTTTTTCAGGAATTTCAGGAGACATGCAAATCCTGTCTCTGATGGTTCAAATCCCCTTGTGCTGAATTAAAAAGATTCTTTTTAAATCCTTTTTTTTTTATTTCACCCTGTAAAATCACGTTTATCCTGAAAAGTTCACTGGCATTTTTTAAGTTTTCATGAATTATCTAAATTTCGAATCTTTTGAACTTTCAATAAAAATGGCTACAACAGATGGGTTTTTTTTCGAGAAAACAAAATTGTACGGTTCCCTAAACGAGTGTTTTGTTTAGGCTTTCAATGTGTGCCATTATAAAACAAAAAAATATATGCTTGATAATTTAAAACTTGAAGTAAAAAGAGAAAAAAAAATTTAATTGCCCCTCATAAAATGTGTCCTCTCCATGGATATCAGTTTTTAATGCTAATATAGATCAGTTTTTAATCTTCTATCTAAAAGAAATCAAAATGGCTGTCTACCCGTCATAAGGAAGATAAGGCAGCCATCTTGCTTATGATTAAAATGCGTCCGTGTAGATAACTGCTTACTCATTGAAAAAAAAATGTATTTTGTAATTTTATTTGTAATTTTACCCTTTAGATTGACAATGGCCCTTGTATTACATTATTTTCCTGTTTATCCATATTTTTTAAGTTTTAGTTATATCATGAAATCTTTCAACAAAATTATTATCAAACAGCTGAATCATTCTCCACACTAGGAAGTATATTAAAAATATAACAGCTTACTTATAAATACCTAAAATCTAAACAACAAAATATCACATATTTTATATGCAACGAAATTACTTCTTTTTTTAAAAATTAAAAACAAACTTTTAGTACCTTTATTCAACAAATTTTTGATGAATTTTTCCAGAACTTTCGGTGAGACTCTCCCTCTCAATTCGAAAGGTGCTCCAAGACAGTCTCCGACCAAAGCCCCAATCAAACAACCTCTGAATTTAGAAAGTAGCCCTGCGCCAACTTCTTCAGCCATGTTTTAATACAAGTCAAAAATAAACTCTTATGAATAAACTAATTGGAGATTAAGATTTTGACCGGAGAGAATAGACTGGAAAGTAGAAATCGCCGGGCGGGGCGGAAACAAAACAACTGAAACTGAATCGATAATTTAGTCATTCCTGGCTGTCCATTTCAAACCTGCTTGAAAAGTTTTAATACAGTCAAATTTGTCTCGTAATTCTGGGGTCTGTAGGTCAAGCGTTGTTTCGTTTAGTTTGTATGAGTTTACCGGTGAATGCTCCTTCACATCTTCGCAAAACCATGACGTCAGAGCAGCATAAGCGAATAGCAATAATTGTGACGCCATCTATCTTATCGATACTTAAGCAGAGACCGATTTGAAAATGTTCGATTTAAATGAAATATATATACTCTCCAGTCAGGGACGTAACTTGGACATTTTATTGGGGGGCGGGGGGGGGGGGGGGGGGGGACCACGTTTTGGCGCCCTCTTACATTTTTTTGGAGTCAGTTATTAATCATTATTAACGGCTAATTACATTAATTAGTACTTGTGCATTAATTTAACTTTCTAATGAAAGTAATTAATTGTTATTAATTACTAATTGAATCATTTTTAATTACTAATTAAATAATTATTAACTACTTACATCATTATTAATTACTAATTACATCATTATTAATTACTAACGAAATAATGTTTTAATTAAAAATTAAAGAATTATTTATGACTAATTTAATTGTTTAACAATTAATTTGTAAATTAGGTAAAAATGAATTAACCTTATTTAAAATAACAACACTGAATTAGTTATGATAAATCTAAACATACAAATTATTGGCTTATAAAAGTACCTTGCAATAGAGTATTCGATAGAATCGAGTTAGATTCCAAATTAATTGATCCTTTATACAATTTTTATAGTAACAATGCATATTAATCTGTACAATATATATCTGTGCAATCGTGCAAAAAGAAAACATTATTGCTTCATGAAATTATCGAAAAGTAGCTTTGCACGCAATTTAATTGTAAAAGTTACATTTGTCATTTCCTATTTATAATTATAAAATGAGTTTTCTTTATTCTCTCATTTGGATTATTTTCATATTTTTAAAGAAAATTGATACAATTTAACTCCCTAAAATGATGCATTTAATAAGTAACTTATATAATGATGATAAAATGAATAAATAGTAATTTCTTACCTAATTTTTATTCCCAAAGAAAATAAAACACTTATTACGAAATGCCGAAGGTTTCGAAAATTATAAGCATTGGAAAAGCAACAGAAAAAGTGGATAAAATTAGCTTTCTCTCATAAACACGTAAATACGTTAAAAAGCCAACCCCAAATCCATGTGCAAAGGAACAAAAACAAAAAAAAAATCAATAGCTACGTATAAGAACATCAGCAACGACAATTTTATTTTACAACTGACCATATCGGACATTGACTGAGTTTTTTCCCCACTAGAGGGCAAGAAGAGTAATTAAATTGGATCCCCGTGAGTTTATGGCTTCTATTTGGGTGGCCTTTTGGTTCGAAGATACAGTCCCCCCTCCCCCCCCCCTCTTCCCCCTCAATGATATCTTTTACTAAGAATGTGAAAACAAGCACATACTTGCGTGCAGACAGACAAAGATAGCCCAACAAGATTAGCCCATTGTCCGTAATCAGTGGTCACCACCAAAAAAGGATACTTCAAGAGAAATCGTCACCGTTCAAAGAAAGTCTTACGAAATCCCATACTCAGAATGCCTCCTTGAGGGGGTTATAATAAGGGGACATAATTGGACCCCCGCAGAGAGCGACCGAGCAAAACAGTCCGTCTGTTGAGAGAGTACAAAGCTTTTTTCAGGAGGGGGTTGAAAGATTTCCGTTATTTTCTAAATAAAAAATATCAGTATGTTCTTTATATCAGTTCAACCTTCTGTTGTTTATTATAAAATCTTAGGCAGGGCGCCATTCACTTCACATGGTGCCATTTTGGGCGAAAATAGCCCCCTGAAAAGCTATTGAGGGGAAATAAATTAACAATTACAAATTATTGTTAAAATAACTGTTAAAAAGTTAATTGTTGAAAAAGTTAAAGGGGGCGCCTTTTTGGGCGCCTGACGGCGCCCAAAATGGCGCCCTTTGTAAAATTATTGGGGGGGGGAGGCTCCCCCCCTTCCCCCCCTATAAGTTACGGCCCTGTCTCCAGTATTGGTTAATTTAAGAAAAAATTTAACTGTGCAAATATTTTTAAGTAGAATAGTTCTAAACTAAGTATTATATAAAATACTGGAATTTATTTTCAATCAATAATTATTGTATCACATATTTAGAAAAATATATATCAAAATATAATGTAATGAAGGGTTTTACTTAAGGCTGCTCATCGCCCCCAGTCCCCGTCCTCCTTCGATCGGGCTTGCTAATGTTAAGTCTATGGGGGAAAAATGGTTTTTGTTCCAAAAAAAAGTCAAGAAATTATAGGAATATTTTGATGCGTTTTTTTTTTAAATTCATAAAACTCCAATGAAGTAGTGCTTTTAGAGATTATTTATTTAAAAACGTTATTTACTTTTTTTAATCGAAAAAATTTAGATTAAAAAAAGGGAAATAACGTTTTTAAAAAAATAATCTCTAAAAGCACTACTTCATTGGAGTTTTATGAATTAAAAAAAAAACGCATCAAAATATTCCTATAATTTCTTGACTTTTTTTTAAACAAAATAGGGGGTTCAGTAGGGGTTCAGTATGTTGTATATCGGTAATGTTAAATTGGCAATTGCAATGTACCTTTTCACAATAACTACTGATCAGATCATCTTAAAATTTAAAATGTGTGTTATACCAACCTTATATATTAATCCGAGGTTAAAAGTTTTTTGTAAATAACTGTTAGATTTCTTAAAATAAAATAAGTTTTAAAGTAACCAAAAAATCATGAAATTTTTCACTTTTTAGCCCCATAATTTTTTTTTCACTTTAGTTTTATTAAAATTTATAACCTCAGATTAATCTATACTATGTATTACATCATATAAAAGAAATTTCACGAGAAAACGTAGCATAGTTTTTGAGAAAAGGTACATCGAAGTTCAAAAAATCAAGTTCTGAGAAAAACGCGTTTAAAGTTTTTATTGTTAACCCATTTCCTTACGAAGCCATGACATTAAAATGGCTTTTAATGTCAAAATATTTTTCCAATCGTCTTGATACTTTGTGACATTATTAAAGGTTGTAATAGTATTTTAAGCCAATAATTTTTGTTTTGATTTTTTCACCGATTTTAGGGTATTGAACCCCCTTAAGTATCTCCAATTCCTTTTATGACAAAAGATAAAAGTATATTGTGTTGAAAGAAATATGTACATCTTTCAATGGGTGGTTTTTTCTATTGCTTTAAATACTAAATAACACAATTGTATTTTTTTTATTATTTAATACCCTCACCCCTTCAAAAAAGAGTATTTCTTTTAAGTGGGCTTTTGAAGAAAAAAAAACTTTTAGGGTGTGTGGGGGGGGGGGGGGGAGGACCGAAAATCCTGATTAAAATACATAAGTTTATCTGAACCAATATATATCTTTAAATATAAATTCTTATTAAAGCCACATTCTAATAGATATGTATGGTACATGCAATATTAAATTATCTTACGTGTGTAAATCTAAATAAAGCCATATAAACTACGAAGAATTTCAAATTGTATTTAATAACAATTAAAAAACAACAACAAGTGAACATTTTACACTTTACAAATTACAACACACAGCCATAAAGCTATTATCAAGCATAATACACAAATTACTTTATCTCCGAGGCGGTAATTCTCATGCCAATAAGCGTGCTAGAACATTTTTTTAAAAAAACTTGTTGCAAAGTTTTATTTTTTAATTAAAAATGAACACAATGATTTACAAAAATATTTAAAATTTTAAACATTAATTCCCATCATTAAGAGAAATTTTTAAATGCTCCTTTACAATATTTTGTAAGATTTTTATATTTATTTTTACCTGTAGGACTTGCGCTTCATTTGATCGAAAAAGATTTTCCAAGTGAATCAAAATGCTATATACATCTTCAGAAACATAAACTAAATGTTTAACAGTTGCATAGTTATTATTGGATAAATTACTTTTACAAATGGAACAAAGTTTGCTTCGACTTTAAATAATATTCGCATACAATACGTCCTTATAAATAATATATTGAATTTTCTTTACTTTCTGGTAGTTGGCATAGTGCTTTACTAGTTTAAAAATATATTTTGATCTTTGATATTTATATATTCTGGAGAAAATATTTTTTAAAAAATTATTTGCTCTGGATCTTAATTACAGTTAAACCTCGTTAATGGAACTATGCAAAATTTCGCATAACATGAAATGAAAGCATTTCTCCAACTAAAGAGCTTTGAGCTAATGCTAAAAAAAATCCCTTAATGCGTAATTGCTTTAGGCGATATTCTCAAACAAAAAAAACCCCGGCAAAGGACATTCTAAAAATAAATTGTCTTCCACTTCGGAGGAAATCACAAGATCTTCCATGATTACTCAACTTCAATAGGCAGGGGTGGGATGATTCATTACCTCATGAAAATGGTAGGTGTTTCTCTACAGAGGTGAAAGTAAAGGACATATGAAATTAGATTGCATTTATTAATGGGTTCGTGTTTAAACTGATTGATATTCATTCAAAATTAATCGAATTCTCAGATATCTCACATCTTATCTCTTCAGAAACAATTTTTTTAAAAACCAAAATTATATTGACGACAAATGTTTTTAAAAAAAAAACGGAAATTGTGTCTAAATAGCGTTTGTAACTATGCACTGTTCTTAATTGAAATTAATTAAAAAAATGTCCTAATTTTTTGATAACATGTACTACTCCAAATGCACTATTTCAATTGAATTACTAATAGCATGCTTGTATTATTATTGTATTACATAATAAAATTATAAAAAATTTTGTGATTTTAATTTTTTAAAAATATTCACTGGTTCAATGTTAAAAAAAATTCCTGATGGTTAATATGAAATGTTCCAGTGGCCTTCCAGTTCGTGTTAACGCGGTTCGCCTGTATTTATAAATGATTCAACACAGAACCACATGTATTTAACCAAAGTTTTGACACATAATATCTTAATCTATGATATGTCTTCTACCGAAAATTATAGTTTAATTCATGACTTAACTTGAGCGACAGCAAGCAGTATGCGTGCCACCTAGTTTATGGTGGAGGCACGCCCACTGATGAATAGTAGTTTCCATCAAAGTGTAAATCAGTCGAAAGATATAAATTTTTACACTTCAGAAAAGTCGTGTAGAATTAGGCCGTCATAAAGCCCTACAAAGTTTGAAAAGTGCTCAAATCTCTTAATTTTCCTGGAGATGGGGAGCCCAGTTGGTAAGGCGCTTGCCCTTCATGCCAAAAGTCCCTGGTCTGTCATAAGTTTATCCAAAAGTTTTCAATTTTTTTAAAAACTGCATTGGAAATACTGATATTGACCAACCAAATTAGCTACAATGAAATATTTTTTTTCATGCACAAAGAGATGGAGACTAACATAAAGAGTTAGTAAGAACGACATTAACATAAAGAGATATACCAAACCCGAACTTAAGTTTGCAGCAGAGAAATGTACTGAGCGGAGGAAACTGGGTAAACACAACGGCTGGCGCATTTTTTTTTTTACTACTCTTTGCTGCTCCTCTTCGACCCTGATATTCGTTGCGCCCTACGTCAAAAATCAAAAAAAAAAAAAAAAAAAAATAAAACTCTAACTGAAGCTAAACTATTAAAAAAAAAAACAATAAATAAAAATAAATAACAAATCAATTAATTATTTGTTGAAATAAATTATTTTTTTATTCGATTCTTCTCTCAAAAAAAAAAAAAGAAAAATTTTTTTTTTTTTTCTAAAACTTTGTATGTATCAAACTAAACTCGGTTTCGTTTTTTGTATAGTGAGGAGAAACAACAATTACTCCTCACTATGAATCTCTAACCACTTTAAAACACTACAATTTCCGAGTCGCGGCATGCAGTTGTTCTGCCACTTTGCTGACTTGGTCCACAGCTTCGCAACACCTCTGTAACTCTTCGGGGATTACTTCGACTCCATAGTAGGCCCCTGCTATGCTCCCCGCCATGCACGCGATGGTGTCTGTATCCCCAGCCACGGAAATCGCAAAGTAGATGGTGCGGACAAAGGGATTGGAACACTACAAAAAACAACATGTAACTACAGTGGAATCATAATTTGGGATAAAATGACACTGTGTGGATTTCAGGTTAAAAAGATAATTGGATGTTGCTTATAAATAGGAATGTCATACCTCAAATTGAGGTATTGGCTTCATCCCTCTTAAAAAAGAATATACTGCTGTAGGCACTGAACGATGAGCACTTACGTCATTCCCTGCAAGCAAAACAAGTTATTTATACATAAATTGTTGAGGAATTTTGAGCTATTTAACCTTTATGATCCAGAGGCACACATACATGGACCTTTGTAGAATTTACTTCGCAATTTCATTTTACCATTTCTCTTAACAAACAAACACTTTATTAATTTAGAAAAAACATTACAAGAAAAGAAAAATAAGTCACAAGGGGGTAAACAAAAACCCCGTATGTGTGACCAAAAAAATATTAAAAAAAATAAAACAAAAAAAAAAAAAATAATAAATAAAAACAACAATTAAAATAAATAAGTCTTAAAATATACTTTTCTATTTTAAATTATAATGTTCACACTTCCCAAAAATACAGATACTGAAGCAGCTGCCCCCCCCCCCCTCTACCTCCCCCCAAAGAAAGAGAAATTACGAACCTAAATATTCAGCTATTTCAGTAGCTGTTATATCCTCTTGCTTTTTGAGATATATGTCTTTGATTTTCTGTAAACTATTGCAGTATGGTGCAGCACTTTTCTGTGAAATTTGAAAAATTACATGTTAATTTTTTTAAAGTACTATATAGGGGTATAAAGCAAGTTCTACACAGATAATATATTGCTTTAGTAGTAAAAGCAGAGAAGAAATGTGTGGGGTGAAAAGCTGTAATACATTAATTTCATATTTTAGGCTGGGGATGGCTCAAATACAAATAGTACATTTTGAAAAATTAGAAAGAATAAGTAATCTTATATGTAAAACTGTAATTTAAAAATATATAAAGATATTCTTATCTCCTGCCTGGTCCGACGATGTCAGACCAAGTAAAAAAAAAACTTACACTTTGAGAAAATCGATGAAAAGCAAAAGAGATGAGTAGATATCTTCTTTACAGAGTCCAAGACAGTCCAGGATGAGATTTGGATCCCTGTCTATCATTTAAATTGGGATATTTTACTTGATTATTTTCAACAGTAAATACATATCAAACTGGGGGAGGGTGGCACTTGCAACCCAACCCTCTTTATTTTCCTTCACTTTTACTAATTACTGTAAGTTAATTAGAACACCTATTCAGGGTTTCCCATGTCAACTTTATTAAGCCTAGCTTAGTGTGATACCAAAGAGTTCTATAGTAAAGGTAGAGACTGAACCTACCATCCGCACCATGGACTAACACGGATACAATATAGGGTGGCATGTGGGTCGCAGGCCATAACGCTAGCAGTCAGCGTGCTGTATCGGGTGCGGGTTCAATTTTCGCCTTTGCCGTGGGTGTACTTCCTTTCTCAGTATCAAAATTATAAATTAACTTAGCACTTATTAGGCTTAACTGCCACTCTATTTGAGCTCCGTAGTGAGCCATGGCTGCTGATGGCAGCTCAGTACGAGTCGTTCCTCTACCCTACTATAGAACTTTTTGCATGATACAGGGTTGCACAAATAAAAGTGGTCACGGCATGAAGCTACAAATACAGGAAAATGCTTGGTGAGAAAAACTTTGGAATCCGTCTGAAAGCAGACAAGTCAAATTCATCAATTATTCAAGTGTTCAATGGCCTCACTTGGCAAATGAAACCTATTCTTTAAATGGTTGATTTGGCTGTTACTAGACTAGTGATGCACATGGACTATTTACGAATCCAGATTTTAGCGTGAGCTGCGTAAGTGTGCATTGATCAGATCAGTGCACATGTGAAAAGAGATGGCATATATATTATATAGTTACCGCCAAATAATTCTCCAAGCGTTTGGGCTTAATATTGAAGGGATCAATAGCTTCATGTGGAACACCTGTTTTTGCATTGGTTTTTGACTTGGTAGCATTTCAAAACTTCAATGCCGGGCCACTTTTATTTGTGCTACCCTGTATAAACATGTGTATACAGATACACATATTGAATATTCACCTTAGTATCTATGTTCTTCATTCTGTTCTCCAACTGGGTGAGAAAATCGACTGGATCCAAATCTATTGAAGAGTCGGATTTCAAAGCAGCATGGACAGCAAAGCACTGAAGAATAGCCCCATTGTATCCATTCGGATTCGTGTGGGTCAGTTTGGAACACTGCTCCACTGCATTCTGTAAATATTTATTAAATGAATGAAAAAAAACTTCATGAACAATCAACACTGACTATAAGTAGCCAAATAAGTGATAAGGAGCCAATTATGGAAAATTATTACGCTAATTTAGTCGAGGAAACTTTTCACTTATTTCAAAAAGGTAAAAAAAAAATGAATCCACCTTTTTTGAAAGCTATCTATGAAAGGATTATGACATAATTCAAATGATTATGCGAAACCCTAGTCTACCTTGGTGACTATCCCGAATCCAGACTGATGTTTTTTTTAAATGGAAAAGTAAAAAAGAATTTATAATTTTCATTAACGCCATAGAAGATGCTTTAGACTTTTTATAATAGTTTCCACCAAAGTCAATAAGTTAACAAATAGTTTTTTTTCTAATAACTGCTCTAAGTTTAATACAAAATATACCCATAAAAACTATTTTTTTTCTCTTTATGATTTTTATGCCACTTATCTTACCTACCCCAACTGACACTAATTTTAAATGTAACTAAAATTAAATTTAAAATGTAACTAAATATTTAAATGTAACACTATTTTTTTAATGTAAAAAAGATAAATAGAATATATTGACTAGAAAATAACTCAAAATAAATAGACATGGCTTATAACCCGTCTCACAATTTCTATAAAGGCAAAAAACCAGGACTCTCCCTTTCTCTTCTTTGTGGTAGGTTAGGTTTGAATTATTGTCGCACTAGAGCGACACGAGGGCTATTGGTGAAGGGCGCTGTATTTCAGAGCCCCAGTCAGGTGACGAGCCAACACCTGAATAGGCACCCAATGCAACCGTTAAGGGCGACATCGTACGCAGCGTTGGGACTTGGAAGGATATTTAACATGCACTCCCTTACACGGGGTATTATTTGCCGGACATTTTTGGCTGCATAGACCGTTTATAGGTCAGCAGTTATTTTGGCGATGCCTGAACCCGAATCTGGGACCTTTCACATGCTAGGCGAGTACCTAACCGACTGACTCCTTGTGGTAGGAAAACCAATACCCACCTGTCAAGGCTTACCAGTGGACACATAATAAGCCTCACATATTCTGGTTTGGTAAAATTTTTTAATCTTTAACCGAAATGCCAGAAAAACAAGCATCCCCTCAGCCCATTTTAGACTGCCTTGAGTGGATATTTAGTGTTCATTAATGGCTAATTCCATGCAAGTGTAGTGTAAGCCCCAATTTAATAAAAGCTTTTTAAACTTAAAACATAAATCAAATTAAATGAGGCACCTTACATTGTTCAGTTGCAATCAGTGTACATCAGCTATTCTGCTACATTCTTAGCTTCCACACTACATTTATAACGTAAAATGTGGCAGGTATTGTAATCATTCAATCTGTCCCCCCACTTCCATGCCCAAACAACAAATCCACAAGTGCGATGCGTTCAAAACGTCAGTGCATCAAAATTAGTACACATAGCAAATTTTAGAAAAAAAATTCACATTCAAAGTACTTTAATTTTTAATAAGACTTTAAAATTTATGCTCATTTAAAAAAGCATAAGAAACCATTTTTATTATTGATATAAATCGGTTTAAAGCAACATCAAATATAATTCACAAAAGAGTTTCTTTGATTGTATGTTGATATGTTTTGCTTTTATGTAAAAGCAAGGAATATAACATATTTATTCTTTGAAATATAAATTATCCGAGCAAATGATAAGAAATACTTTTTTGATTTTTTTAAAGAAAATGAACTAGCTAAATTTAGCAAGTAAATGTTTAATATAGAATTAATACTGTGTTTGGCGCCTTTTTCCTGTTGAACACAAATGTTGTGCGGAAGCGGGCTAAGTGACAGATTATGTTACAAACCAACTTGTTTCCATTTATGTCAAAAGTTGTAGTGCTAATGATATTTTACACACAAGGCTTACACTACAGAATGGGTAATTTTGCATGGAATTAGACTAATTTCAATGGCTTGATATTGTCTGACTTTGAAAGACAAACAGGACATTAGAAACAACAGCAGACTACAGTGTGGTCACAATTAAACCTTTCATTCCCAATGACAATTAGGCCACGTCATTTTAGAATTTTTTTTCTGGTGGTCTATAGCCATTTATGATAACAAAAAGCACATTCGATTTTTCAAAGTTTTTTTCTATTAGAAAATATTTTTTATTAATCCCAATAGATGTCAGCTCTATTATTTTTTTTAAAATTATGTTCAGAAACATGATGATACCAAATGGCACCACTGGGACTGAAAAGGTTAAACTGGTGGTACTCAGGGATTTCTGTACAGCAAACTAATGAATGATATAATTTCTTTCGTAGAGAGGTTACATACATCCATGAGGAAGAATCCTACAAAACCCAAGCCAAAAACAATGAAAGCTTTCTTTGGAATTTGGTGAAACTGTACTGTTTCCAAGCTTAAAATAATCATAGCAGTAATTTATGAACGTTGTAATTTATTTAAGATTATTGATTTTATTCTTAAGAATATGAAATAAAAATAGGAAATAAATACTTAAGCATAAAATATTGGCTTTTTTTAAATTATAAATTGGTTTCAGTTTACTTGCTTTGAATAACGGCAATAGCAGCCAAATATTCTGCACAGTAATTTTTTTTTTCAGGGGATTCCCTCTATTGCATCTCCAATAGCTTCTGTACCAAATAAATAGTGATTCCTCCCACTGGCTGGCATTACAAAAACCCATGAGTAGCACCAGTTTAGTTTTGCACACCCAGTACATAAGGGGCGTCGTTGGCCTGGTTTCTCTCGGCAAAATTAAATCTCGGCTCTCTTTAACATCCACAGAGAGCTCAGATTCATTGTAATCTGGGCGTCAAAATAGGTAGCGAGAGTGGCCTAGATGGCGATACAAAAAATGGCTCTTAGTTCTGGGGAATGTGCCGAGTCTGCAAAGGCAGCCCCATTAGAGAAGAAAAACATAAGGGGCGTCAATTAATCACATGATGCGATTTTGTACCCCCCCCCCCCCCCCGTCTGATTTTTCAAATATTTAGTTTCTCTATTTGATGTATATTTTTAATAGTTTTTTTAAAGGACCAATGTTTCGAAAGGTTTGGGAAAGTCAAAAAAAAAATATATTATGTAATGTAAGATGTTGCCAGATTTAAGTTGAGAAAAATATTTTAGTGTGATTTAAGGATATTTATCCATTGATATTTATCTGTTGATCGCTCCCCCCCTCCCTCCCCCGGGGCTAAATTGAAGGGCATAATAACTTTTAAGGATTCATCCGTTTCTTGGCATCCGAAGAGAGCAATGGGTGCAATTCTCATCGCAGCTCCATTCCCATACGACCCGGAGCCATTAAACTGCAACTTGGCAGGCAAAAACACATCTTCAAAGTCTGTTTCTTTCAGCGCTTTGAACACATCGACAACGTTGCACCCATATTTTCGTTTGGGCTTTTTGTGGTATTCTGATACAAATCTAATGGAAAAGAAAATCGCTTTAACTTTATCTCTGGAGACATACTATCAGGGCCCGACTTACAACTTAAGGGGCCTAGGGCACGAGCAAATTTTGGGGCCCCAAAACATACCTCGATAAAATCTTTACGTGTATTTTCCTATCTTACAGTGTTTACCAAAAAACTAGCCGAAGCAATTAGCTTGGAAAGCATGCTTAATCCCCACAAAATAACTATTTTTGTGAATTCATTAATTCAGAGTTTAAACACAATTTCATAGTAAACCGGTAATTCAGTAAGTAATTTTATAGTTTACTTCAGATTAAAAGTTTGGGGCAGTTGTATTGAGCATAAATGTTCATGAAGAAAATTTGGGGGCCCTTTAAAGTGTGGAGCCGTGGGCACATGCCCCCTTTGCCCTGCCGGAAATCAGGCCCTGCATACAATAACACACTTAATTCGCAATTTTTACTTTAAGCATATGACGACTGACAGGGACCTATTGAACTTAAAAAATTTTGAAACTGAGAACTGTCCACGCTTGCTAATCAAGTGGTCTTTCAGTGCACTGAGGGCATCTTATTTCATCCCCAAACTACCGGGTCTGATTAAAGAGCAACTGTAATTGTACGAAAATGTAACTACATACTAAAAAAACATTTTCATGGTGAATACACTTATTGGGGAAAAAAATTAAGCACTTTTCAAGTACGGTTCAAAGAAATTTTAAGAAAAAAGTCAAGGTTTAGAAATTGTTGAAATTTAAATTTAGTTTTCATTGATATCGACCAAGAAGTGAGGAAACAATTTTTTCAGTGGCGTTAAGGTTGTACGAAACTTTATGGCTTGTGTATAATCAGAACCCCTCTTATTAGGCCCTTTTTTACCCGAATTTCAAGCTTTACACAAGTATGTATGGCCTTTATTAAAGCCAGCGTTTAGAAAATATGATATCACATAACCAAACCATATTTGATGAGGACCCTGACCCCCTATGTGATATTTGGTGATACTTGGCTTGCCCCTAACCCCCATCCAAATGCATCACGTAATTTATGGACGGCCCAAATGCAAAATTGAAGGGCATAATGACTTTTAAATATTCATCTGTTTCGTGGCATCCGAAGAGTGCAACGGGTGCAATCCTCATGGCAGCTCCATTTCCATACGACCCGGAGCCGTTAAACTGCAACTTAGCAGGCAAAAACACATCTTCAAAGTCTGTTTCTTTCAGTGCTTGGAACACATGAATGACATTACTGCCATATCCTCTTTCGGCCGGTTTTAAGAATTCTGTTACAAATCTAATGGAAGAGAGAACTGTTTCAATTTTATCGCTGTAGATGTACAAAAAAAACACTCCCTTCACAATTTTTACTTTAAAGCTTATGATGACTGACCTTTTAAACTTTCCTAATATTAAAAACTTTTCAATTACTGTTCAAGGACATTTTAAGAAAAAGTCACGGATTAGGAATTGCTGCAATTTAAGTTAGTTTTTATTGATATAGACCAAGCATGGAGAAAACAATTTTTTTCAGCGGCGTTAAGGTTGTGCAAAATTTGATGGCTTGTATATAAGCAGAACCCCCTTTTTGAGGCCATATTTTACCCGAATTTCATGCTATTTTGCCCATACACAAGTACAATGGCAATTAAAGACAGCAATGAAAATTTAAGGTTAGAAAATGTCATATAATGCAACCACACAATATTTGATGATCCCCCCCCCCCTCTCCTATTTGGTGATGTTCAAGTCAATTCATGATTTCTGGTCAAAAAGTCAGAATCAATAGATTTGACTTAAATTTTTATAAATTGGAAATTCACCCAACAGTTTGCCCTATGGTGTAAATTATTTTATTACAATGCAAGCTTTGCTTCCCCCACCACCACAGAATTTGTACGTGGAAGGTATGGAACCCATGACATTTCAATCCCAAAGCTAGTCCTAACCCCTGGTCTGCAAAGGTTCCAAATTTTAAAATTATTATTTATATAAGTGTATTTTTGAGGAAGGCTCAATTTCACAGAAAATATAATCTGGAATAAGAATTTTTCAATTATTAACATACCCTATATCCTTCCTCTAGGTTTAAAGGACTAGTACAGACAGACAGACAAGACAGACAAGACAGACAGACAGATAGATAGATATATACAGTAAACTCCCGATTATCCGCGGGTGGATTATCCGCTTTGCAGATTATCCGTGGGGGGCCACTATCCACCCTAATTCCCCTCTCCCATTTTTCAGTTTAAATATTTAAAAAAAAATAATTAAAAAAACGCGATAAATTTTTTTTATTTGTTTCAAAACTTTTTGGAAGAATGCATTCCAAGAACAACGAATTCTTTTCTAGGACGACGAACACATTCAAAGAACGACGAATATATTTAACAAGAACAACGAATACATTAAAATAAGAATGACTATAGGAAACCTGGTGTTCAGTCTGGTGCACATCACGAACAGGTTTTTGTCAAAAAGCGTAACTTATAAAATAAATTGCCCGCAATACGTTATTTTAATTGAATTGCTTTATGAGATTTTGGTACTAGCGAAATGCGTGAGAAACTAAGAAAAAATTTTCTTGACAATTCAAGACGAACTACAACTCATTAAAAAGATGGAAAACGGATCCTCTAAAAATCAGCAGTATGGGATATGAGAAACGACACTCGACAGTAATATACATTTTGAAGAAAGTAAATTTGCACATGCTATATACAATAACTGTTATTTATTTTAATAAAACCCAAAAGAAATTTTGTTTATAGGCATTTTCTTCGTTTTTGCGGATTATTCCGCGAATTCGCTTATCCGCGGAAGCCACGCCACCCAATTCCGCGGATAATCGGGAGTTTACTGTATATATATATATATATATTATATATATATATATATATATATATATATATATATATATATATATATATATATATATATATATATATAAACACAACTGTTAATAATGATAACTAATATCAAAATGCATTTTTTATAGTGATAATAATATAGCTTCATCCTCAATGTCGTAATATGAATTGACATACTAACTTTTGGGCCATGTCTTTTGGATCAACTTTTCTATTTTCTACTAAAGAATTTGCAACTGATAAGGTCATGCTAGTATCATCAGTATAAGAAAACATTTGTTTAGAACCTATTGAAAAATACAAGAAAAACATTCAAATGCAAATAAAGTACCTTTAAACTAAAATATAAATTGATTTTCTCATCATACAACATAATATCTTTCTCTCCAAACATTATTTAAAATTATTAAAATTATTGCTGTCATCATTAAAATATTTTTTTTTTTAAATAAGGGAGCTGAGGACAAAAAAGAACATATACAGGATGTAACATGAGCAAAAGAAAACTAAATAACGTAGCCACATTCATTTGCACAATAGGATCGAAATTGGTTGCTAGTGATAAATATTTATCGCAAATCGTGGAAAAATCTTGTCAAGGAGAAACGCAGGGCCGGATTTCTAAATAGGCTGTAGCCTAGAGCGCCAAATTTTATGTCCAATTAAAGTGGCATTCGACATAAAAAATTAATTTAAAGATACGATTATTTTTAAGAAAGAAAACAAATCATTTACATTAATGCGTAAACCGTAAACGAAAATGAAGAGTACACGGGAAGAACCACTTGATTTCATAGAAGGCTTTCCTCAATAGGCCTCTTTGGCAATGATAGCGAGAAATCGCCTAAACTGGTATAAAGAAAATGGTTACTTGCTTTGTTTCTCTTTCGCGGCATCCCTGATTTACACCAAAGATCAGTAGACAAGAGTAACACGTGTGTACCGCAAACGAAGAACCAAGAGAAAAAACGGTTTCCTGTCGCCAATGTAGGCCAAGCATACACATATGGTAAGTCTCCTAAAAAAAATCAAGTGGTTTTTCCCGTATACTCTTCATACATAGTCTTAATATTTTGTAGAAAACGAGGGTAATTGCACCCCCTCCTCCCGAATTTCAAAGTTGAAAGAAAAATACTAGAACAGTTTAAAAAATTCACCAATTTCGTTTTTGATTTAGTGTGTAAAGGGTACATAGGTGTTTCCAATGTACATAGATTTTAAACAGCACATACCACAGTATATTATAGAAAACTAGCTACCTTTCCCCAAATAGGGAGAATAATTAATGTGACATGGGCGACGAATCAATCATAGCCTACAGGAGGCAAATCTTTAAATCTGTCCCTGGAGAAATGCAGGGTGAATCTGATCCATAAGGTGATGCCAGAGTTAGCACCTTATGTGTGTGTTAGGATTTTGACCTCAATGTGTTTAGCATTCATTATTCTGGCGTGCATAAACTATTTACAGGTGTCGTTTTTCGTATTATATTAGAATTATGCCTGGGGATTTTACAATAATCTACATAGAAGCAACTCATAGGTATAAGAATGACAATGAGGTAAAACTATTATAAAATGGCAGGGCTGTTCATTGTTGAGCTTGAAAATGTAACTTGGGTTGCTATACTAATCCAGTTGTACGAAATATGAAATGGAATGCTTACTACATTAGGAAATTTTTGTTGTTTGGCAGCGTAGTGCGAATTGACACTGGACATTATATCATAGCCATTTAAAAAATGGTTCAGAAATCATTATGTGGGTCATTGCCAAAACAAGGAATAGCATGCCTTCATCTTTCAGTGACTTTAAATTAATTTCCATTTTTTTTTCTTCCAAGTGATTTAATACAATGTTTTGAGGCAGTAGAGTAAAAAGTTCAAAAGGAAAATAAGAAGTTCAAAATGGTAATTTAATCTTTTCAAATTTTTATCTTGACACTCTGAAATGTCCACTCTGTGGACTATCCTCAAGAAGATTTCATAAAATGTAGCATTACATTCAACAAGTGCTTTAAGAAATTTTGGTTTTCATATTGCTATGCCCACACTACGACAATAAAAATGACAAGAAATTGTGTGCGTATGAAAATGCATAATACAATTTGGTCAGGCATATGCGCGCCTTTTTTAAATGGTACAAATTGTATATTCATTTCCATGTGCACGCAATTACTTCTCATTTTTATTGTCGTAGTGTGGACACAGCATAAAAAAAACTTTTGCTGAAAATCGAAAAATTGAAATGAAAAGAGAAAAATTTATTTTATTTGTTTAATTGACCCTCATACAAGGTCTCCACTTCCTGGATAGGGCCATTCCACGGTCACGTGTGGGACATTTGTACACTTATTTCACTTATAAATTGTTCTATAATACATTAAGCATTGAAAAATATAACTATTAGTTGTTATTTTTTTATCAAATGCATGTAATTCTTCACATTTTGATACTAATTGGATGTTCTAAAGTATTAAATTACACTATTTATACTAATTGAAACATGTGTCACGTGTGGGACAGAGCTGAAATAGCAAAAATGTATTTTTTGAAATAAAGTGCAGAATTCAGCTAATTTCAAGAATAATTTTAAGAAATGTATTTTTTATCATACAAAGTGAACCTTTATAAATGGTTTACAGCAGTTTTTGTAATATTATAAATTTAATTCTTGTTGTAATTAATGTTTTAAGTTGGGATTAGACTGTCACGTGTGGGACACCTTATGAATTTGTGTGATGTCCCACACGTGACATCATATAAAAAAAGCCACTTTGACTTTCTTTTAATCCATTTTAGACCTTAAATAGTTAGTCATACAACATATTAAAGTTATTGTATGACAATAAAATAAAATTGACAACACAAATTAGTTAAATTAAGTCGGAAAAAAAAACCTTTTTAATGAAATACAAGGAAAATACAAAAAGTTATAAAGATTTACAATTTAAATGACTTCATTGAATTTAAATTGCCCACGGTTGCTTACAACTAAAGGAGGATTTTTTTTTTACAATTTATTGTCTATTATACAAGATACAGTTCGGAGGAACTGGTCATTTAAACATTCCTGATGTTCCTTTTGTCTTGTGCATTACAGATACTTGGATGTCTTGGTTTATAATACCCTTTATCTCATTATACTAAAACAGACCTTAAGTTTGCAGCAGAGAAATGTGCTGCGCGGAGGAAACTGGGTAAACAACACAGCTGGCGCCGAAATTTCGCCTACTCTGATTGGCTGCTCCTTTGACCCTGATATTTGTGCGCCCTGTTACGTCAAAATCGAAGGAAAAAATAATTAAAATTACACTCTAACTGAAGTTAAAATTATAAAAATAATAAGTTTATGCCTTGAAATAACAAATAAAATAGTTTATTGAATGTGAAACACCTTTTTTTATTAGATTCTTGCAATCGAAAATGAGAACTATTTACCCTTTTTCTCGTAGAACATTTGTATACTGCAAACTTAATGTTGGTTTTAACTGTAGGATAAGTTTTATTATTATACATTACAATTACCCAGTCCCCTTATCAGAGATTTAACAGATCATAGTGTTTTTCTTTTGTAATGATGACTTCTTGGCGAGGGCATTTAATTTGCAATGGATTTGGTTATTTTTCCACCATATTACATGATATTGTTTTATCCCAGTAACAATTAATACGCCATCCCAAGACTTGCATTTTCCTTTTTCTTCTTTTATCTGTTCTTCATCTATGAAAAATACCTTAGTGTTTGTTAAAAGTGAAGGCGTCAATTCAGCAAAGTCTTTTGCCGACTGAACGACAATCACACTTTGTGACATCATTTTCTGTCGAACTAAGCGTTTTGCATTGCCACCTACCCCATCCACGACGCCTTTGCCATGAGAGGTTTCAAAATATTTCGGAATAAAAGTTTTGTTGTATTTTTCTGTTTTTAATCCAGTTAACTTGACCATAAATTCGCAACTCTGACGAAGGTCCATCGTCATATATTACTTTCATTATAGGAACATCATCCTCATTTCTAAAACTTTTCTGTACTTCCTTCAAATCATTCTTTTCTATTCATCTGTTTCTTTTTCTTCAGCCTTAAATCACGAAATCTTTTGTTTTCTTCATTTTGGAAATCTGGATTTCTTTCTTTCTCCCTTTTCATTCTTTTAGCACTCATACTTTTTTTTCTGTCTTTGACATATATTCATTCTATCTAGCCTAAAATACATTGAATAAATTAAGAAACAGAGTACAATAATTTTGAATCAGAAACACAGAAACATAAAACATTTTCTTTAAATCGTCAGTCATTATTACAAAAAAAAAAAAAAAAAATTATCCAAAATTTAATTTCTAAAAATTCCGAATTTATATCCTGGTTCAAATTAATTAGAAAGTGAGTTACAACACTAATATCTATATTCAAAGTTATTAATTTTTACTATAAATTAAACAAAAAAAAACCCTCATTTGTAAACGTTTTATAAAACTTCCGATTTGAGATGTCACGTGTGGGACAAAAGAAAATCTTAAAAATTTCTAATTCTAATGAATACTACTAAAGTGCAATGAGTTATTCTTAAAAGAATGATAAATTAATGTTTAAAAATAAAATTTGAAGGCAAATAACAATTCATTAAATTAATATGGAAAAAAGAACATCTTTTCTGTCACGAGTGGGACATTTGTTTTCGGTAAAATAAATTATTTATTTCTTAAATAAATATATTGTAAATTAAGAAAAAAGAAGGGAAAAATGAAAGCAAATACTTACTTTTTCTTTGTGCAATTAATTAATTGATCAAAATGTAGTTTAACAGTTCAAAATGTCGGCTTAAAAAGTAGCTCCACATGGACATGAGCGGTCTACTCAGAACAGCAATTTTTTACTTCCTGTTGCTACTCAAAAAAAATTATTTTTTATGAAAACACTTCAAATTCAGTCAATTTGATACTTTAACTGTCAAATAATATGAATATTAGTATATGATAAGAAGATTTATTTTTTAATCATTTGTTCCCACTTTTCATGGAATGGCCCGATAGCAGTTTCTAGGTCTAGTTTCATCTAGATCAGTTTTAGCTTCCACACTACGTTTATAACGTAAAAAGTGGAAGGTTTTATAATCGTTCCGTCTGTCTGTCCGTCACCCACTTTCACAGAACGAACCGCAAGTCTCACAAACAAGTGGGATACGTCATTTTGAAGCAAAAAATCAGCTTAGGCTACATTCCAAATTTCATTAAATAATTTAAATTAGAAGTTTATTTAAAATTTAAATAACCAAAAATTTAATCTACATTGAAATAACATGTGAATTCCATTTTTATTCAATATTTTCACTGTTGCCATGACATCAAACTTACGGGAAACTGTATTTAAAATAAAAATAAAATACTTGAAAAAAAATATTTATTTTTGTGCAATAATTCAATTTGGATTGTTGTAATAGCACAATCAAGTTATTTTGATGGTTCGTTATATTTTTGGGAAGAAAGATGCATAAAAAATTCGAAGTTTGCGTAAAGATATGCAAATTTTCACTTTTATTTTTAAAGCAACAATTTTACCAATTCATTTTTCGAAATGTAAACTTGTGACTGCAAAAAGATATTAAAAAAAATCATCACTATTCTTCTAAGTTCAAAAAAATTAGCAAACCATAAAGATTAATTATCAAATCTGCAAAAAAAGATTAAAGAAAGTTATTATTAGTTTCCACACTACGTTTTTTTGCTTATAAAAGTTTGAATTAGAACTAGCCAAAGGCCCTGTTTGGCGAATTTCTTATTGAGGTGTTAGTGTGTTTCTTGTTGAGCGTAAAATGTTGTGTGGAAGGTGTAAGTGACAGATTCTGTAACAAACCAGCTTGTTTAATCTTCGAATTTAAAAAAAATGAAATGGTTCTATGAGCCATCAAACTAAGCACTCTCAACACTGGGAAAGATTAAATATGTAATAGCAAACTTTTATAGCCAAAATCTCAACCATTTAATATGCAACGAGATAACTACTTATTATATTGAATTGAAAGCATTGTTTAGTACCTTTAATCAACAAGTTGTTGAAGTATTTTTCCAGATGTCTCGGTGAGACTTTCTCGTCACCTTCGAACGGTGCTCCCAGACAGTCTCCGACCAAAGCCCCAATCAAAGAGCCTCTAAATTTAGAGAGGAGCCCTGCACCAATTACTTGAGCCATGTTTTTTTTAAAAAAAAGTCAAAAATAAACTTTTATGATAAAACTAATTGTATATTAAATTTTTAAGCAGAGAGAATGGACCGGCGGCGACATTTGTTTAGGTAATTTAGTCGTTTTTGGCTGTCTTTTCTTTGCCTTCTTTAGGAGCTTTAACACAGAAAAATTAGCTTCGTAACCCTGGTCAAGCTCTGTTTTGTTTATGAGTTTTTTGGTAGTCTATAATTCTAGCTTCCACGATAAACTAAAGCCAGTCAATTCCACCTAAATTCAAAAACGGCAAAGGATGAGTCAAAAAATGAGCAGGCACCCGTCGATTTTTTTTAATTTAAATTTAATTTTCGAATCAGGTGCCGATGGAAAGGCACAAGAGAGGACACCTTTCGTATCTTTGACATGGCGTTTCGCGACCATTCTTAGGAAATTGTTAAATTATCATTATCCAATTAAGCTTTTAGGCGATGAGAAGTGAATATAATTAAAAGTTGAAGTATGAGAAGGTATGATTTTTTTTATTTGCTTTTTTTTGTTTTTATTTGTCGTTTCTCGTTACTGTTTACAGCTGGGTTTGAAATTTGCCGACTTTCGGATGGCCGGAATTTCGCGACTTTAGAATAACCGTTGTTTCGCGACTTTCGGATAGTCAGAGTTCCGCGACTTTCGGATCGCCGGAATTTCGTGACTTTTGGATCTCCGGTGTTTCGCGACTTTCGGATTTCCGGAGTTTCGCGACTTTTGAATCTCCGGAGTTTCACGAGTTTCGGAGTTTCGCGACTTTCGGATTTCCGCGACTTTCGGATTTTCGGAGTTTCGCGACTTTCGGATCTTCGGAGTTTCACGACTTTCGTATCCCCGATTTCAGCGACTTTCGGATCCTCGGAGCTCCGTAACTTTCAGATCTCTTTCGAAATTTTGTATTTTGGTTTTTTCATCGGCCAGGCCGATAATCGCCATCGGTCGTCCCTAATACATTTTAAAACACTTAAAACAAAATAATCATGCAATACCTCAAAATTAAGGATTAAAAAAAATCAAGTAACATATATTCATTTAATTTTATGGTATTATTTTCATGGGTTAAGTCATATAACATAAAATAATCCCAAATAAATGTTTGTTTAAATTTTTTTTATCCCTTTCGCAAACACATCTAATGGTGATGGTTGATAGACATATATTTTCAGGCTCGTTTCAAATAAAAATTTTGCTGCCATATCTTAAAAATAATATTCTATTATTTCTTAAGAATCTCAACTTCATAAAAAAAATACAAAGCATAACTAAGCACAAAACATAAGCTTTTCTAAAACAAAACCAGCCTAGTTCCTGGTCAAATGCACTGAAAATCTGGGCAATGTTTCGATTCTGTCTGCCTTTCCAGAAACCACGTGGGTCTTGCGTGACGTAGCACTGCCCTTTCCCTATTTATTTCTGAAACCAAGGCAGATGATGACGTTTGGTGAGCATGCGCAGAAACCAATCGTCGAATATACTACTTTTCATTTCTACATTAATTATCGTTTGCACATGCACATCGAAATCGAATCATGAGTTTTAATTTTACACTTCTACTAAAAGAGACACTTGAAAATACAAAATAGCATCCATCATGTACGATAAGGTAAGTCAAAGATTTTTTATTGTTATCCATTTACGATTAAATAATAAGTTATGAACAAAAAACTTCTTGTAAATGATCAAATTATCGAAAGTTATCACTTTAATATATTGGATTATTTTTACTTTCCATAGTAATTCTAATTTGTGTTTTATCATAGTAACTGATTATTCATTTGATAAATTATGAAATCTGGTAAGAAATGTACTTTTGGTTTGTGAAAAAATGTACTTTTGGTTTGTTAAAATAAATTATGGTTGCAATTGCATATTTGAAAGAACCATATACACAGTTTTATTATATTGAAGCTTTTGTTTTGTTTTATTCTATTCCTTTTACGAGTTGTTTATTAATATTTTTCAAAACTCATTTTATTCTTTATAAAATATGAAGTCTGATTAGATGATGTGTATTAAAAGAAGCATCCCGTATGCTATCCCCGTTTTAGCTATTTTGTAACTCGTTGGAATTAAAATTCTATATTTGTCTTTCCTAAACATCTGTTTTGATTCCTTAAATAAATTTATTATTCATTCACACGAAAGTTTAAAGAACGTTAAGGCAAAATGTTTATTATATAATTATGTATTAAAAATAAAATATTATGTGACATCGTCTTTCAAAGAACATTATTTTGCCAGATTCCTATTCCCTTCACTATGGGATATTCATATTACTATTTTATAAATCTTATTCTAGAAAAGCATATGGTTTCGATTAAAATTCTATTCGCTGGAATGATAACAAATTACAAAATTTAACAAGTTTCAAAGAACGATAAATAACTTTCCCTAGCAACCATGTGAACTGATTCTTAGTATCTTTTTTTTGTATGTTATTAAACCATTTTAGTTCTATTTAGGTCACCTCATATAGTTTTACAAATTTAAAAAAAACTAGTATTATTTTGCTCTTTTCTGCATTGAAAATAAAAAAATTTGTGAATGTCAAATGTAAAGTTTTATCTTCCACACTACGTTTATAACGTAAAAAGTGGAAGGTTTTATAATCGTTCTGGTCCGTCTGTCCGTCACCCACTTTCACAGAACGAACCGCAAGTCTCACAAACAAGTGGGATACGTCATTTTGAAGCAAAAAATCAGTTTAGGCTACATTCCAAATTTCATTAAAATTTTTAATTAGAAGTTTATTTAAAATTTAAGTAACTAAAAATTTAATCTACATTGAAATAACATGCGAATTCCATTTTTGTTCAATATTTTTACTGGTGCCATGACATCAAACGTACAAGAAACTGTATTTAAAATTAAAATAAAATTCTTGAAAAAAATATTTATTTTTGTCTAATAATTCAATTTGGATTGTTGTAATAGCACAATAAAGTTATTTTGATGGTTCGTTATATTTTTGGGAAGAGAAAGATGCATAAAAAATTCGAAATTTGTATAAAAATATGCAAATTTTCGCTTTTATTTTTAAAGCAACAATTTTACTAATTTATTTTTCGAAATGTAAACTCGTGACTGCAAAAAGATATTTATTACAAAAAATTCATCACTATTCTTCCAAGTTAAAAAAAAAATTAGCAAACGAAAAAGATTAATTATCAAATCTGCAAAAGAAGATTAAAGAAAGTTATTGGTTTTTGCTTATAAAAGTTTGATTTAGAACTAGCCAAAGGCCCTGTTTGGCGAATTTCTTTTTGGGGTGTTAGTGTGTTTCCTGTTGAGCGTAAAATGTTGTGTGGAAGCGGTGTAAGTGACAGATTCTGTAACAAACCAACTTGTTTTATATAAAATTTTTAAATTATTTTGGCAAAAAAAATATGTAGGTGAACATAATATAAATCTAACTGTTCACATGCATTTGAAAACAGTTTTATGTGCTTTCATTGTATATTTTTTGTGCAATGTGTACCGAACAAATACTTGTAATTTTGAAAATTCGTAATTGTATGCTTCAAAAGATTTCCTTTTTCTAAAAAAGTAATTTTTAAAAATGAGATTCTTAGGTGTAAATGTAATTATAAAAGTACAATTTGTAACTTAGTACAATTTTTTTTGTTACATAATTTTTTAATTATTTAGATCCTTTGGAAATCAATACTAAGAATTTCTCATTTTTTCTGTCGATATCTATGATCTCCTCTTGAACTGATATTGCACGGCTTACGCAGCAGATCGAGACCAGTTTTAAGGTTTCTGAAAAATCTAAAAAAGGCTTTCAAAAACGTAATTTTTGAAATGTCGCCAAGCTCGATCGAAAAGTCACCGGGCCATCAACTGGGATTTTAAGCCGTTTTATTAAACATCCTTCTCGTTTTCATTTTATTAATGCATGTATGTATGAACGCTTGTAAAAATATTCATTGGAAAATTTTGGCTAATTGAAAATTATTTGCTATTAGGAATGCCACAGAGAAGAGTTCACACTGAAGGATTGTCGGAATCATCTCCCTTATGATGGATGGAAAGTATTTCTGTTCTATGTAAATATTTTACCGGGTATGAGATCCTCAAAATTAATCAATTTAAAAGGAAAATGCGACGCTAGTATTTAATGGGAATATTTCAGATGATGTTGGTATCATGTTTTATTTACCTCGCCCTGAAATGTCATTGTTTGTTAATGTTTCATTCGTAAAACGACTGTCATAGATGAAAAGAAACTTTCCTTTAACAAATTATTTGAAAAATTTACTTGCATCAAGAAGTTGGCATTTAAAAAAATTGATAGGTAAAATATCCTTAAGGTAGAAAACTCATTTTCGAATGCCCAAACATGAGTAATTACAGACTAAAAAAATGGAAACAATACCGATAGAGCTGATGCTATTCACGACATGAGGCAAACCCATTCTTAGTAGATAAAGTTTAAAAATAGTGTCGACATCTATAGAATATTTTAGGACATTTCAAAACTTCAAAAAATAAATAAATAAAAAAAAATAAACACGCACACACACACCAATAATTAAATTACCAGATGGTATTCTCCCTTCAAATTTGATTAATTTTATGTTGGAAACATTATCATACCTGAAAAAGTGCTAAAATAACAAAGCAATACTTTCATAGTGGTTAGGATTTCAAAATCAATGCAATAGTTGCTTATTCCTCATAAATTTGTCGAAATTGGTAACTGATGTTATGAGGTTCGTTTTAATTTTTCTTTCTTACCGAGAGAGGGCAGCAGCACTCAAAGCAATGATGATTCTTCCCTTCTTTGACAGAATGTCTCTTTCCCCAATAATTTAGGTTTTTTTTAATTATATTTTTAATCTTTATCTAACAAATTGAAACGTAAGGTTATAGTCAACAGCAGCGTTTTAGAAAAAATAAACGGTCTGCAGGAAGATAACATAACAGCAATAAATATTCCTTTTTGTATTTTTTATCTTACAGTGTGAGTGTAAGGATTTGAACATGGCCATATTTTTCAGACTTTTTTTTGTCACAATTAATAAAAATATTTATTTTTTCGGTTACGTGCCTCAACTAACGGGCACGTGGTACTTCAAATAATTAGATACCAAAATCGGAAGGGATTTAACCAGGGTTGGCACGGTAGGGTAGGCCCATTTAGGGTTTTTACCGGTATTTACCATGGTTTTTACCACTTTTGGTAAAAACATGTTTTTCCTATGGATTTTTCCACTTTTATTGGTAAAAACATGTTTTTTCCCACTTCTGAAATAATGTTACATTTAATTAGGAAAAAAATAAAACAGTTAAATTAATAATTTATGTTCTTGTTGATGATGAATTCAAGTTTTCTTTATATTATGGCATTGATATGTTTGAAGAACAAAATAACAAATATTCCATACAAATTACTATATATATATTTCAAAAATCTTAATACCATAATACGAAGAAAAAATATAAACACCAAGAACAACACCTTCTGCCTGTGTTCTTATCTATTTGAATGATTTAGTTTTGATCCACATCCTTCTCGTTTTCATTTTATTAATGCATGTATGTATGAACGCTTGTAAAAATAATCATTGGAAAATTTTGGCTAATTGAAAATTATTTGCTATTTTAGGAATGCCACAGAGAAGAGTTCACACTGAGGGACTGTCGGAATCATCTCCCTTATGATGGATGGAAAGTATTTCTGTTCTATGTAAATATTTTACCGGGTATGAGATCCTCAAAATTAATCAATTTAAAAGGAAAATGCGATGCTAGTATTTAATGGGAATATTTCAGATGATGTTGGAATTATGTTTTATTTACCTCGCCCTGAAATGTCATGGTTGTTAATGTTTCATTCGTAAAACGACTGTCATAGATGAAAAGAAACTTTCCTTTAACAAATTATTTGAAAAATTAACTTACATCAAGAAGTTGACATTTAAAAAAATATTGATAGGTAAAATATCCTTAATAGAAAACTCATTTTCAAATGCCCAAACATGAGCAATTACAGACAAAAAAAAATGAAAACAATACCGATAGAGCTGATGCTATTCACGACAAGAAGCAAACCCATTATTTGTAGATAAAGTTTAAAAATAGTGTCGACATCTAATATAATATTTTAGGACATTTCAAAACTTCAAAAAAAAAAAAAAAAAAACCAATATTTCAATTACCAGATGGTATTCTCCCTTCAAATTTGATTAACTTTATGTTGTAAACATTATCATACCTGAAAAAGTGCTAAAATAACAAAGCAATACTTTCATAGTGGTTAGGATTTCAAAATCAATGCAATAGTTGCTTATTCCTCATAAATTTGTCGAAATTGGTAACTGATGTTATGAGGTTCGTTTTAATTTTTCTTTCTTACCGAGAGAGGGCAGCAGCACTCAAAACAATGATGATATTCTTCCCTTTTTTGACCGAATGTCTCTTTCCCCAATAATTTAGGTTTTTTTTTATTATATTTTTAATCTTTATCTAAAAAATTGAAACGTAAGGTTATAGTCAACAGCAGCGTTTTAGAAAAAATAAACGGTCTGCAGGAAAATAACACATTACAGCAATAAATATTCCTTTTTGTATTTTTTATCTTACAGTGTGAGTGTAAGGATTTGAACATGGCCGTATTTTTTCAGACATTTTTCGTCACAATTAATAAAAATATTTATTTTTTCGGTGACGTGCTTCAACTAACGGGAACGTGGTACTTCAAATAATTAGGTACCAAAATCGGAAAGGATTTAACCAGGGTTGGCATGGTATTTATCATTTAGGGTTTTTACCGGTATTTACCATGGTTTTTACCACTTTTGGTAAAAACATGTTTTTCTTATGGATTTTTCCACTTTTATTTATAAAAACATGTTCTTTCCCACTTCTGAAATAATGTCACATTTAATAAGGAAAAAAATAAAACATTAAAATTAATAATTTATGTTCTTGTTGATGATGAATTCAAGTTTTCTTTATATTATGGCATTGATATGTTTGAAGAACAAATGTTCCAAACAAATTACTATATATTTTTTTCAAAAATATTAATACCATAATACGAAGAAAAAATATAAACATCACGAACAACACCTTCTGCCTGTGTTCTTATCTATTTGAATGATTTAGTTTTGATTCTAGAACATAGATCCAGCCAACTGGTTAAATGTTACAGAATGCCGAATCTTAAAATGTGTAATGTTGAAAATTAAAAAATAAATAGCATTTTGTATTTGGGCAAGTGGTTAGAGTGGGTGGTTTTTTTAAGGGGAAGGAGGTCAAACGGTATTTAAATAAAAATAAGGGTGGAAAGAGTAAATATTTGAAAATTTACCTTAAATTAAGGTTCTAAAACTTTTAAATAAAAAAAAGGTAGATAACATTTTTATTTACTAGGAAAATGCCCATTTATACACACATGTGTGTCGATATAGGTGTGTGCATAATATTATAAGCATAAAAAATTATATACTGATTATGAAATATTTGTTTTTAAGCACACGAAATATCTTGGTTTTTACCGGTAAAAACCCAACCCTGTATTTAACTCTGTAAGTTCACCTCAAGGTGTATGAGATGGCGCAAACCCTTGCCGAGGCTCTACTGTTCATTACTTTACATTTCAGAAAAACTTGACAAAAGCTCACAAAGGAAATTTGTTACGCACTAAAATTGAACTATTTTGAAATCAAACCAGACATCTTTGTTTATTTATGTACTTGGTGATGCATTCTATTTACTAACTTGCTGCATACTTTAGTATCTGCATTCTATTTAGTATCTCGTTACATACGTTACAGGAATTGGTGTATTTAAATATTCATATTATCCTTAATAAATGTTTTAAATGTGTCGCATTTTAATTGAATTGTTGTTTCAGTAATAATATTAAAGGTGGTTGTTTTGTGTTTTGCTGTGATACAGCGTAATCGTCATTTCTCAAAAAAAATTGTTTTTCTTCTTTAGTTATCTATCTTTTGATTTCTACCGTATATCATTTTTATGCTAAAAAATTAAAGCTTTTTTACCATACCCTTTTAAAAGCATCAGTTGGATTTCAATTAGATTTATTTTGTAAAAACTTTTTTTTGTGCGTCCAAGAAAATAATTAGGAACACTGCTTGTTTCAATCCTCTTTTTCTATTCCAGTGGGACACTGAAAGACCCGGACCGCATTCCAGCTGACCGAAGATGCAAGAGCACGCAAATCACTTCTTATATTCTCCAACTAAGGCAAAAGATCTTCATCGGTCTATTGTCATCCGTGAAGAGTGTTGACAATGTGTCCATTCTGTGTCAGGAGGTTCAAGAAGAACCATAATATGAGATATCGTGGTACACCACCGTGTGCACACGGGGGTGAATACGTGCTAACTGCTACTCGTGCTTCTCATGCGCAAAGGCCTCACAGTCGCACCACCTGCACCGGCATCAGAGAACCCACCTTTGAGATCATACGAATGATAAACTGAGGCCTTTTCTGCATTTAGTGAAACTTTACTTATCAGCTATTGTTGTGTTACTTTCTGTCGCATATACCATTTTCATGCCAAATAAATATAATTAAAATAATATGTAAGCAGTTTAAATTCTATTTTACTTATTCTTGTTTACAAGTGCAACTTATTTCTATTCCAGAAGAACATCGAACGAACGACCCCTTGTCGCACCGCAAACGTCGAAGTACGCGATGCAGTTCTACCACAAAGGCAAAGAATGTGCTTCGGTCTGTCGTCACCCGCGAGGTGAGGCGACACTCGTGTCCATTTTGAGAGAGGAGGTTCAAGAAGAAAAATCATCTCACGGTACACCTCCGTGTGCACATGGCGGAGAAGATCTACTATCGTGCTTCACTTGCGGAAAAGCCTTCTCACACTCGCACCACCTGCACCGGCATGAGGGAGCTCATCTTTGACCTCCTGTGAAAAGTATAGCGTCGAATGTGGGGACTTTGGCCCAAGCATAAGTCTGTAGGAAAATAACAACAACAATAAATATTCTTTTTTGTAATTTTTTTTCTTACAGTGTGGGTGTTAGGATTAGAACACGGCTGTATTTTTTCTTACATTTTTCGTCACTATTAATAAAAATATTTCTTTTTTTCGGTGGCGTGCCTCATCTAACAGGCACGTGGTATTAAAAAATAATTATGTACCAAAAGCGGAAAGGATTTCACTATGTAAGTTTACCTCAAGGTGTATGAGATGGCGCAAACCCTTGCCGAGGCTCAACTGTTATTTTTCGGCTGCAGAGAAACTTGAAAAGAGCTCACAGATGAAATTTGTTACATACTCAAATTGAACTATTTCGCCATCAAACCATACATCTTTATTTATGTACTTGGGGATGCATTCCATTTACTAACTTGAACATATACTTTCCAGGAATTGTTGTTTTTAATTTTATATATGTTATCCAAAATTTGTGTTTTAATTGTGTGACAAATTTATTGTATTGTTGTTATAGTAAAAATATTACGGGTGGTTAATGTGCTGTGATGCATTGTAATAGTCGATAAAAAAAAAAGTCATGTACTTATTTAGTTATCTATATCTTTTAATTTTTTTCCGAATATCATTTTTATGCAAAAAAAAAATTTAAGCCCTTTTACCATGCCCTTTTAAAAGCGTCAGTTGGTGCCGAATTATATTTATGTTGCGAAAACTTACTTTTGGGTGTCGAAGGAAATAAATTCAGATACAAGTGATCTTGTTTCTATCGTCTTTCTCTATTCCAGTGGGACACCGAAAGACTCAGATCCGCATGCCAGCTGACCGAAGACGCAAGAGTGCGCGAATCACTTCTTATGCTAAAACCAAGGCAAAAGATCTTCACCAGTCGGTTGTAATCCGTGAGGAGATGCGACAATTCACGTGTCCATTCTGCGAGAGGAGGTTCAAGACGAAAAATCATTTCATGGTACACCTCCGTGTGCACACGGGGGAGAAGCCTTACTCGTGTCTCACATGTGGAATAGCCTTCTCACAGTCGTACAACCAGCAACGGCACCAGAGAACCCACGCCGGTGAGTTTGTCTCCAGAGTTTCATTGAAAGTTACTTAAACTATTAAATTAGCCACTATTTATCCTTGAATTTCAAAGTTCTGAATTGTTTTATTTTTTAAATCTAATAACAGTGTTGATAAACTTCTAAATACTGAAAATTTCTTCATTTAGCTCAATATTTATTTAAGTACAGCCACTCAAAGTCAAAAAAGCCGGATGAAAACAAGCAGAAGGGGTTACCGTTCTAGAAAAAAAAATTATTTCTGCTGTATTGCAACATTGAAAAAATAAACTTTTTTGGCTTAAATAAGTCATTAAAAATGTCTTATCTCAATCAAACTTTAATTGATAAAGCAATTGATTAGAAGTATATATTGATTAGTAGTAGTCTAAGCATTTACAACAAATTTATGCATTTCTTCCTAAAGTTCTTTTATTATTCCTATTAGTTTTTAAATTTAGTAATCGAAGCGCACTTTTTTTGTTTAGTTTTTCTCAAAATAGTTCAATACTAAAAACTCAATTTGCGCAAAATTAACTTAAAACTGTTTACGCGCACAGTGTCATTGATTCATTTACTACTTGTATTGCTTTATTTACAAGACACAGGTATTTATTCTTTGTATTTATATTTTAATGCTCATTTAGCCCTGTAATTGTATACGTCTTTAAGCGTGAAATCCGGTAGGTCTGATTTTTAGCACACTTGTTTATGATGTTGGCCTAATGAATCCAAGATTTCGACCTTTCAAAGTTTGTCATTTGTTTCGAACTTCGCTCATTCGAACTAATGCATTTTGAATTAGATTATATACTATTGTAGACCTGTACTTTTATTCTGCGATGTTAAAAAAAGAAAATGAGACATACAACAATGAGTACAACATCAGTTAATAAGTTTATTTGTAAGGATATTTAGTAATTTCAAACTCAAAGAATAAAATTAATTTAGCCCTCTCACCATCCCTTTTGATGGGGATGTGCTATCCTAACACGTCGACCCATATATGGATGAACCGCAACCGGGACCTTCCATAAGGGCTTAATTAATTAAATTTTTTAGTTTGAAATTACTTATTTTCCTTACTAATAAACTTATTAACTATAGTTGTACTCATTGTTGTGTGTTTCATTTTTTGTTTTTTAACATCCCAGCATAAAAGTACAGGGCTTCGATAGTACATAATCCTATTCAAAATGCATTAGTTCGAATGAGTTCAATGTTCGAAGTTTTGAAACAATCCCAATTTTTTTTCCTGGTTTATTCGATTTTTGGCAAAGTTGAGTTTAGCGCTCGAGGTCGAAAACTTACACTGTATTACACTGTATTATTACACTGTAAAAAAATCTGTAGTATTACTAATAAATCTCTAGGAAACTCAGGTGCCATGAACTTTTCAAGAAACCTTACTGCATTAAACTTAGTAAGTAACACATACATTTCCTTAGTAATCATACTAAGAAAACTGTCGTAGATTATTTGCAGGGGATTTTCTTGTATGTTCACTAAAAAACTATAAGCAGCTTCACCAGTGTTTTTCTTGTAAGTTTACTAAGAAACTGGAAGTAGCATTACAGGCACTGATCTAAAAAGTTTTAAACGAGAGGGTGCCACCAATTTTTCTGTTAGTCAGGTATAGAGTGGCTCCATAAATAGTAAGTACTATAAGAGTGGAGACACCTTGCTCCCCTGCCGATCACGTGAAGGCAAGCATCTGCAATCTCATTGGCTGACTTCACTTCCGGAGTCCAAGGAGTCCAAATTTTCGACCACTGTATTTTTTCTCCATAGCGCGTCCATAGGAATTGTGAGTGTTCTACGATAATCTGCTTAATCTGCAAAACTTTAGGTATGTTTAACTTTTATATTGCATAATTGGAATAGGGAATAGTCCGAGCTACATTTTGCACCAAGTATTTTTTGTATTTAACAAGTTTTAAGGTATGTAATTTAAGTTTTTTAAAAATTGTTCCAACTTGCAATGCCTATTTTATCAAGTTTTCGTTAAAAATAATCCTAATAATCGTAATTTTAAGTACTGTTTATTATAGTATTATATTCAATGAATGATTATGAATTCCTAAAAGCAAAAAATAGTTGTTATTTTAAGTGATATAGGCAATTTTCGGAATTTGCGTGCAGACGATATTTGGCCACGTTTTGGCGCTAGTTGGCTTCACCATGTTGGCGCTTTTCTAAAAAGTAAACAAATGAAAGTCTGTTCGGTATGGAGTGTTATTCGGGAATGTACTATTTTTGTATTTCAAAACTTATTTAATACATTTTATTGTAAGTAAAGGTTCAAAGAAAAGTTAAGGTTGTACCTAAAACCTATTTTGTCATGTTAAGTGTTTACATTACATAATTTATTAGGATTATCTGTTATTCTAATTACTTAAATAAATACAAGCAGTAGTGATGGACCTTCTTGATTGTGCTATAAAATCATGTAGCTCTTGTAAAGTTCGTGCCTTTCAACCCCAATTCATTTAGTTTAACCTCGTTATGCTTCAAGAAGAATACAGCTATTTTCGAATATAATTTATTTCCAGTAGAATATGCATTGGCAGTGTCCGTAACGTTTTTCCCTTGTCTTTTAATATCATATTTTAGTAGTCTCGCAGCTTTCATTCCGCATCCATGTAGTTCTTTTAAAAGTGATAGTTGAGTTAGGATGTTTTTAGTGTAATCAACTTATTACATAATAATAAAATAATCAATTAACTTTATTTTTAAGTATAATTTGTTAGCAATATAAAAAGAATCATTACTTTAATTGAAAAAGGTAATAATTTGTATAAAAAAATAGATATTAATACCCCAAACTTTAGGCATCAATTCAGTGCTCAATTCATAGTGTTGCCATATGGCAACAATTTAAAAAAATTAAATTCCAAAGCAGTTAATTTTTCTGTATTTTCCCATAATTATGAGTATTGAAGATACAAATATATTTTTTCGGGATAAAAAAGAACATGCATTATGGGATTAATAATTATATCCATGCGTCTTTTTTCGCTGTAAGATACAACATAAAAAGAAACATGTAAGGCGATTTTTTTGAAAGTGAGTTCATTATTAAGTGCTTCATAGCCTTTACAAATTATATCCCTCATTAAATCTAAAATCATAAATTTGGATATGGTATATTGTTCTAAAAAGTAATTTAAAGTGCACTTGACTACATAATAAAATTCACAAATATATAAGGAAGTCCTAAAAAAATAAATTATTTAGCTTGGAGTACCTATTTTTCTACTTCATAAATTCCATGCAAAAACTTATTAAAATTGAAAGAATTATTTACTTTATAGCGATTATTCTTCTCAATACAGTTTTTAAATATATTAAAATAAACCTTTAAAAGTATCGTAATTTGTTATGTTGCCGTTTTTATATTGTTAAAATCTGATATCTCCAAAAATCGTATTTGGAAGAAAAGTGGAGTTTTAAATTAAAAGAAAATGTATAAATACAAATTGGTTACAAAAATCTTAAGTTTTTCAAACTGTTTTGTTTAAAAAAAAATCAGTGGTATACTCAACAAAATTTTCTTAAAAAAAAAAAAAAAGAACAAAGCGCTTTCAGGACGGGGACAGAACTACCGACCTCTTGGCCGCGCTCTTATGTTCATCGAGAAACTGCATGTTTGACCCCGCGGCCATGGTTGACTTGCAATATGTATACGTGTATGCGTGTAAATAAAGAAGTTAAAATGTTGATCGTTGAAGGGAAGTTTTGTGTTATTGTTTAAGACATTTTAATATTGATTTTCTTTGTACGTTGCAAATATTCCTTTTAAATATTACTTTATTTAAGTTAACAATACTAATAGAAATATGTTAAATTTAAAAATAACTCTCGGTAACTTACGTATTGAAAAGTTTTTTGGTTCATTATATTTATTCAAAAATCTATTTTTTTAAATTAAGTTATTAAATTCTAAGTAAATAAAATAAATAAGCTATCACACTGTAAACATATTTATCTTCGTACACAATTAAAAATGTTGTGTAAGTAAATGAAAAATAACTATTACCAGTTTAAACATAATAGTTTTCGGGTATGAAGTTTTAGAAATAATTTTAAATTTACGGATGCGATCACCGGTGAGTTTTCGCTAAATCCGATGCCGATCGAACAAATTTCGAGAAACGTAGTGCTACTAGAGAAACTAGAAAAGATATCCAGGGGTCGCTGTAAGGCGTTGCATCAATTTACTTAGTATTACTACAACATTTTGTTTTGTGGCGATTGGATCTGGCAACACGAAGTTTGACCGGATTCGATCGCCAGAGGGCTTTTAGTATATAAACCCCAGTTGTGCTGAGCGCGGGCGCTTAGAACAGTGACTATGCAATGCTGCTAAAATAAAAATCACTTGACAAGTAAATTAGTTTCTAATCCCTATTAGTCAACCAGACTTACATCAACCATTGACACTAGCAACTAAAGTTTAGTAAACCTACTATCAGAGATTGGTTACAGGTTACAGGTGATTTTCTAGTAAATGGCGTGATACCTGTAAAGTTACTAAGTAATCGTTAGTAAATTCACGCCAAATTTTGTACAGTGTAGGCCAACATCATAAACAAGTGTGCCAAAAATCAGAACTACCGGATTTCACGCATACTACCCCATATACCTTTCAGGCTACAAAGGACTAATTGTTAGTTTTTGAATATGCATTTCACTTTTAGCATCGTGTGTTTGTCATAACTAAATAATGCAAGTTTATAAATTCCAATGTCTTCTAAAAATATATTTTCCCTTGCGATGCGAAACATTCTTATATGTACATTTTCGTAAGGAGTTTGGGTGATTTTTCGTTGCCCTAAATGCAAAACTTCCGTTTTACATTAATTAAAATAATGTATCTTATATATTTCAGACGAGATGCCACACGTATGTTCACTCTGCGGGAGGGGATTCAAGAGGAACGAATCTCTCACCAGACACCTCCGTGTGCACACGGGGGAGAAGCCCTACTCGTGCCCCACATGCGGAAAGGCCTTCGCAACGTCGGACAAACTGCATCAGCATGAGAGAACCCACTCAGGTGAGTGAATTGTATATCACACGGATGCTCATTCACACAGCCCAATCCTCAACGCAACTCAATCTTCAACTTTTATCTCAATTTTGCCATAGGGTGGGGTGGCCAGCGTTGAAAGAACCCTTTGCTCCCATATTCTATTTTCGGGCAGTCATAAATGGAAATTCATTTTCATGTTTGGCGCAAAATTATGTTTGTTCATAGTTTTTTAACGAAAAACCTCCAGAATATCGTCATCGGTGTTTGTATTTATACTCACAAAAAGTACAACTGTGGAAGAGGGGGGGGGGGGGGGTCAAGTAACCATTGTTCAATCAGCCGCCAGGGCCAGACAATGTAAATTTAAGGCCATAGGCCTTTAGACATTTGGGGGCTCTTTAGTGAACAGTAATGTTACTCATTATGCTTACTTAATAGACCTTTGAAAGTAAGATCCGTCATCAAATATAACTTTTAAAAAATCTATTTAGGTTCTTATAATTGTAGAACATTTCGCAAAAGAACTAAATATATCATTAATTTATATTGAGTTTGTCATAAAAAGCAAACATAATTTGGGGGTGAGAAATTGTTTGATTGCTTTATGTAAACTACAGAAATTCTTTGTATTAATATTTTAATGCTTATTGTTATTTTATTATTTTTTGAATATGCGTTTCTTCTTCTAGCGCTTATATTTTTCATTACTAAATAATGCAATTTTAAAAAATCCGATATCTTCTAAAAAATATTTTTCTGTGAGAAGCGAAATATTCTTTATGTGTACATTTTCGCAAGGAGTTTGGGTGATTTTTCGTTGCCCTAAATGCAAAACTTCCATTTTACATTAATTAAAGTGTACCTTATATATTTCAGACGAGAAGCAACACGTATGTCCACTCTGCGGGAAGAGGTTCAAATGGAAAGTATCTCTCAACATACACCTCCGCGTGCACACGGATGAGAAGCCCTACTCGTGCCCCACATGCGGAAAGGCCTTCAGCCGGTCGAACAGCCTGCTTGAGCACGAGAAACGTTGTAGCCCGTAAAACCAAGAGAGTTGGACGCGCAAGAATAATGGTTGGACCCACGCGGGTGATAATATCAGTACCTCCGAGAGAGCAAGACTACACATGGGTTGTCGCATATACTAATATTTTAAAGAAAAAGCAGCCGAAATTCACCCACACGAAAACAGACTGCTAAATTCGATAAACTGGCCAGATTTTGAAAGGGCATTATAATGTAGACCGGTAATCCAAGGCCGACTCAACTGATATAGTCAAAGAAGCTCTCTGTGACGTCACACTATCCGCCTGTTTTGGGTTATCGGCTTTTCCGCAAAAGAGGAGCGAAAACAGTTCCGGAACCTAAAAAGTATAGTCGGCCGTGAAGAAATATGTTTCTTACTTTTCCGAGATAATCCCACACCTATGTAGGAGGTATTGGTGAAAACCCTCTTCTGTGGATATGGATCATTCAAAAGTGAGTTATGCAATGCAGGAGAAAATGGAGCCGTTACAGATATCTGCGTACATTTACTCAAAAGTGTCAAGGATTTGTGAGTATAATACTCAAAGAAGAAACAAGTTTTATATCAATATGTGCACGAATTTTCTTCCACTTGGAAACAGGAAAATATATTTGTTATATTTTTTAAATTACCTTTTAAAAATGTGTTGTTGTTGTTTTTTGACGCAAGCTGTATTGTATACTTTATTTCTTCTTCTCAATATGTATAAACTTTAGTCAAGGCCAAAACAATTTATGCTTCATAAATATTGATTCTTATGTCTTTGGTTTGTCCTGTGAATACTTCTGTAATTCGAATCTATAAACAAGTGCTCTTAGTGGTTTCAATTTGATCAAGTCTATGTTTTAAATTGACTTTTTTGCCCAAAGAGTATAAGGTTTCTCATGTTTTTGCCTGGAAACGAAGCTTTTTCTCATAGACGGAGTTTAAAATAAAAGATGGTTTGCTTCATCCGAATTACGCTCTACTAGTGCATATTTCTGAGTGATACAAGAATATGCACAAGTAGAGCGAAACTTTTTACATCGAAAATTTTTAGCAACACATAGATTAAAACTAAGATTTTGTAACACTACACGACTCTCAATTACCGCCCAATTATTGATTTAAAAAGCAAAGGAAGCCTTTTTTTTTATTAGAATTAAATCACCATTGCCATCGCAACAATCGCTCGGGAAACTTTAATTCTTTTAGACAATAAATTCAAATAAATTTATTTTTGCTACATTGATAAGTTTGAAATGACATCAAATATATTTCACTACGAGATTCTTTGTATGTTGGTACGAAAAGTTTTCATTCTACTTAAAATAGAGAAATGTTACATATTTAGTCTTTGGAATATAAATTTTTGCAAACGATTTAAGTAATAATTATTTAATTTTAGAATTAAAATAAAAAATAAATTCTTGTTTTTGTTTGAGAGGTATGTAATTATACCAAAACCGACTTTAAGTTTGCTGCAGAGAAATGTACTACGCGGAGGAATTTGCGTAAACAACGCGGCTGGCGCCGAAGCTTCGCCTGCTCCGATTGGTTGATAATTTGACCCTGATATTCGTGCGCCCTGTTACGTCAAAATCGAAGGGAAAAAATAGTTAAAATAGCCCTCTGACTGAAGCTAAACTAATAAAAATAATAAATTTATGTCTTGAAATAACAAATAAATTGGGTTATTGAATGTTAAATACATTTTTGTATTCGATTCTCGCCCTCAAAAATGAGAACTATTTACCCTCTTTGTCGTAGAACATTTGTATACTGCAAACTTAAGGTCGGGAGAGGTATAGTTACAAATCTTTTATTCTTTGTGTACTTCAGTCGGACTCGGTGATTGTCGGACTCGTCCCCCCTTTTTAAGGATGGAAAGTATTTCTGTGCTATGCAAATATGTTACCAGGTATGAGATCATCAATACAAAATGAATTTAAAAGGAAATTATGATGCGATTATTTATGGGAATGTTTCAGATGACTTGTGCATCTTGTTTTCTTTTCCTCCCCCTGCAATTTCACTGATGGTTAAGGTTTTAATTCTTAAAATGACCGTCATAGATGAAAAGAAACTTTCCTTCAACAAATTACTTGAAGAATTATCAACACAGTAATAAGTTGGCATTTAAAAAATTAAATAGGTAAAATTTCCTTAGAAAACTCATTTTCGAATGCCAAAACATGTGTAATTGCAGACAAAAATTGAAAACATTACCGATAGAGCTGATGCTATTCACGACGTGAAGCAAACCCATTATTAGTATATAAAGTTGTCAATAAAAGTGTCGATTTTCGTACTTTTAATAAAAATATTTCTTTTTTCGGTGACGTGCCTCAACTCACGCTGACGTGGGACTTCAAAGAATTACGTACCACAATCGGAAAGGATTCCACTCTATAAGTTCATCTCAAGGTGTATGAGATGGCGCAAACCCTTGCCGAGGCTCTACTGTTAATTTTAGGCTGCAGAGAAACTTGAAAAGAGCTCACAGATGAAATTTGTTAAATACTCAAATTGAACTATTTCGCAATCAAACCATACATCTTTGTTTACTTATGTACTTGGTGATGCATTCTATTTACTAACTTGCTACATACTTTACAGGAATTGTTGTTTTTAATTATATATATGTTATCCAAAATTTGTGTTTCAAATGTGTGACAAATTTATTGTATTTTTGTTATAGTTAGGATATTATGGGTGGTTAATGTGCTGTGATGCATTGTAATAGTCGATAAAAAAAAGTCATGTACTTATTAAGTTACCTATATGGTTTAATTTTTTCCGCATATCATTTTTATGCAAAAAGAAATTAAAGCCCTTTTACCATGCCCTTTTAAAAGCGTCAGTTGGTGCCGAATTATATTTATGTTGCGAAAACTTACTTTTGGGTGTCGAAAGAAATAAATTTAGACACAAGTGCTCTTGTTTCTATCGTCTTTCTCTATTCCAGTGGGACAACGAAAGACCCAGATCCGCATGCCAGCTGACCGAAGACGCAAGAGCGCGCGAATCACTTCTTATGCTAAAACTGAGGCAAAAGATCTTCACCAGTCTGTTGTAATCCGTGAGGAGATGCGACAATTCACGTGTCCATTCTGCGAGAGGAGGTTCAAGAAGAAAAATCCTTTCATGGTACACCTCCGTGTGCACACGGGGGAGAAGCCTTACTCGTGCCTCACGTGCGGAAAGGCCTTCTCACAGTCGTACCACCAGCAACGGCACCAGAGAACCCACGCCGGTGAGAGAGTTTCATTGAAAGTTACTTAAGCTATTAAATTAGGCACTATTTATCCTTGAATTTCGAAGTTCTGAATTGTTTTATTTTTTAAATCTAATAACAATGTCGATAAACTTCTAAATACGGAATATTTCTTCATTTAGTGCAATATATATTTAAGTAAAGCCCATCATAGTCAAAAGAAGCCGGATGAAAACAACGCGGGTTACCGTTTTAGTAACAATTATTTCTGCTGTATTACAACACTGAATCGATGGTATAAAGAAACTGTTTTGGCTTAAATAAAAGTCATTAAAAAATGTCTTATCTCAATCAAAATGTAATTGATAAAGCAATTGATTGGAAGTATATATTGATTAGTAGTAGTATAAGCATTTACAAAAAATTTATGCATTTCTTCTGAAAATTCTTGTATTCCTATTAGTTTTTAATTTTAGTTATCGAAACGCAATTTTTATTGATTAGTTTTTTTCAAAAATAATTCATAACTAAAAACTCAATTTGCCAAAAAAGAAACTAAAACCGTTCCCGCACAGTGGCATTGATTCATTTACTTGTTTGATTGCTTTATATAATACACTACACAGATTCCTTGTATTTATATTTTGATGCTTATTTAGCCCTGTAACTTTATACGTCTTTAGCATGCGTGAAATCCGGTAGTTCTGATTTTTAGCACACTTGTTTATGATGTTGGCCTAATGAATAATCCAAGATTTCGACATCGAGCGCCGGACGCAACTTAGTTAAAAATCTAATAAACAAGTGTGCCAAAAATCAGAACTACCGGATTTCACGCATACTACCCCATTTTCAGGCTACAAAGTCACAGGACTAATAGTTATTATTTTTTTGAATAAGCATTTCTATTTTAGCATGTATATTTGTCATAACTAAATAATGCAAATTTATAAAATCCAATGTCTTCTAAAAATATAATTTTCCCTGCGATGCGAAACATTCTAATATGTGCATTTTCGTGAGGGAGTTTGGGTGATTGTTCGTTGCCCTAAATGCAAAACTTCCGTTTTTCATAAATCAAAATAAACTACCTTATATATTTCAGACGAGAAGCAGCACGTATGTCCACTCTGCGGGAGGGGGTTCAAATGGAACGAATCTCTTACCAAACACCTCCGTGTGCACACGGGGGAGAAGCCCCACTCGTGCCCCACATGCGGAAAGGCCTTCTCTCAGTCGAGCGACCTGCATCGGCATCAGATAACTCACGCCGGTGAGTTTGTCTCCAGAGTTTCGTTGAAAGTTACCTAAAGCCTAAAGTATTCAATTAGCCACTATTTATCCTTGAATGTCGAAGTTATGAATTGTTTTATTTTTCAAAAAATTTAATAAGGATGTCGATAAACTTCTAAATACTGAATATTTCTTCATTCAGTGCAATATTTATTTAAGTACAGCCACTCAAAGTAAAAAAAAAACCTCGGGAAACAACGCAGGGGGGTTACCGCACAGTGGCATTGATTGATTTATTTGTTTGACTGCTTTATATGCACTTTACTGATATTCTTTGTATTTATATTTTAATGCTTATTGTTATTTTTTTTAAACGCGGTTTTTCGTCTAGCATGTATATTTTTCATTACTAAACACTGCAAGTTTAAAAAATTCCAATATCTTTAAAAATATATATTTTCTCTCTCTCTCTCTTCTCTTCCCCGATGAAATATTCTTATATAAAATAAACTAACAATTATATATTTCAGACGAGATGCCACACGTATGCCCACTTTGCGTTAGGGGGTTCAAGTGGAAGAATTGTCTCACCAGACACCTCCTCGTGCACACGGGGGAGAAGCCCTACTCGTGCCACACATGCGGAAAGGCCTTCGCAACGTCGTACAAACTGCATCAGCATGAGAGAACCCACCTTTGACCACCTGTGGAAAGTCGGATGGGGTGACTTGGACAACGTTGCCCAGTTGGACATCGGCCTACTCAACAACTAAGGCCAAAGAAGCTTTCACAAACACGCTCGGGGACGGAAATTTTGACGTCATAGTTCCGAGTGACGTTGTTCCGAATATGAAGATAACCTGTCTCGAAACCTGTTCGGAACCACTCGTTCTTGTCTGACCACATTTTTAGAGTTCCGAAACCTTCCTAACTAGTTTCTCGATCTTCAGTAATCGGAACAGTGACGTCAAAAATTCCGTCCAAGCTCATGTTCGGGAAAGCTTCTCTGGCCTTGTTATTAAAGTTGGCCGTGGTTGGACGCGCAAGAGTAGGTATGATAGGACCAACGTGGGTGAGAACAGTACCTCCGAGAGCAAGACAACACACGGGTTGTCGCATATTCTAATATGTTAGAGAATAAGTATAGTTGAAATTCACCCACACGAAGTTTGACTACTAAATTCATTGAATTGACCAGATTTTGAAAGAGCATTAGAATGTAGACCTGTAATCCACGACCGACTCAACTAATATAGTCAAAGAAGCTCTCTGCGACGTCACACTATCCGCCTGGTTTGGGTTGTCGGCTTTTCCGAAAAAGAGGAGCAAACCTGTATGGAACCTGAAAATTATAGTTGGCCCTGCGCGAATAGGTTTCACTTTTTTTTTTCTTCAGAACTGCCGACAATCCCTTCTGGACGGATAGCGTTACGTCACGAAGAGCCTGCGTGGCCTTAAGGCTGAGTAGGACATGGAGTGATCCCGCACCTACTATGTAGGAGGTATTGTTGAAAACCCTCTCCTATGTATATGGAATCATTCAAGTGAATTATGCAATGCATGAGACAGTAGACGCGTTACAGAATTCTGAGTACATTTACTCAAAAGTGCCAAATAATTGTGAATATCATACTCACACAAGAAGAAACAAGTATTATATCAATATGCACACAAATTTTCTTCAACTTGGAAGCATGAAACTATATTTGTTATATTTCTTAAAAACTCATTTCAAAGTTTTGTATTTTTTGACGCAAGCATATATTGTATAACTTCGTGTTTGTTTTTGTGTCTCAATATGTATTAACTTATATCATAAAAGCCAAAACAATTTATGCTTAATAAATATTAGTTCTTATGTCTTTGGTTTGTCCTGTGAATACTTCTGTAATTCGAATCTATAAACAAGTGTCCTTAGTAGTTTAAATTTGATCAAGTCTATGTTTGGAATTGTCGTTTTGAACCCAAAGAGCATAAGGTTTCTCATGGTTTTGCCTGGAAACGAAGCTTTTTCTCATAGACGGAGTTTAAAATAAAAGATGGTTTGCTTCATCCGAATTACGCTCTACTGGTGCATATTCCTGAGTGATACAGGAATATGCACTAGTAGAGCGGAAAACCTTATTATTCTAAGTACTTCAATTATTTAAGATACTTCAGAATTTAATGCTCATTTAAAAAGCAAAGGAAGCCATTTTTATTAGAATTAAATCACCATTGACCTCGCAACAATCGCTCGGGAAAATTTAATTCTTTTAGACAATAAACTAAAATAAAATTATTTTGCTACATTGATAAGTTTGAAATGACGTCAAATATATTTCACTACGAGATTCTTTGTATGTTGGTATGAAAAGTTTTCATTCTCATGCTTAATAAATATTGGTTCCTATGTCTCATGTTTGTCCTGTGAATACTTCTATGATTCGAATCTATAAACAAGTGTCCTTAGTAGTTTCAATTTTACCAAGTCAATGTTTGGAATTGACTTTTTGAACCCAAAGAGTATAAGGTTTCGCATGTTTTTGCCTGGAAATGAAGCTTTTTCTCATAGACGGAGTTTAGAATAAAAGATGGTTTGGTTCATCCGAATTACGATCTACTAGTGCATATTTCTGAGTGATACAGATGTAAAACTAGATTTTTTTTGCAACATATGGATTAAAACTAGAGGTGTGTAATACTACACGACTCTCAATTACCATTCGATAAATAAAATCTACTTAAAGTTAATTTCAATAACTTTAAATCTTAAAAAATTCTAAAGCAGATTCGCTTTGCTTAGGTGCAATTTTCTCGAAAACCTTATTACGAAGTCCGACCTGTACTGGAAACTCGTGGTATACCGATAAATATTGGGGTATTTAAGACATTTTTTATATTTTTAAATAATTATTATATTAACTTTTTAAAAAAATATGAATAGAAACCCCTTAATTTTTTTAAAGAAATAAATTTAAGACAGGAAGATTAAGCGAAATCCCAATTTTTTAAAAAAATTTATTTATAAGTTGCTGAGTAAATCACAAAATACTTTTTAATTACCCTTTAGGCTTGTCATTTTGGAGATGGTCCTCAAAAGATCCACAAGTGATTCGATTGAATAACTCGTCAAATATTCATCCAAATGTTACAAAAACTTAGATTTAAGGGTTTTCGAGAGTGCTTAACATTTCTAAGTTATTAAAATTGGGTGCTGCTATTGGAAATTTCAAAGTTAGTAACATTTTTAATATGAAGACGGCCCCTTATGCAAATTTTGTGTCGTGCAATTAACTCATAATGTTAATTGTCCACAATCTCACAGCTGTGGAAATAAAAAAGTACCCACTTGAGGTTATTTCATCCGTTAGTCATCCTATAGTATCGGACCTTTTTGACATTGTGAACAATTAACATTCTGAGTTAATTGCACGACACAAAATTTGCATAAGGGACCGTCTTCATATTAAAAATGTTATGAACTTTGAAATTTCCAATAGCAACACCCAATTTTAATAACTTAGAAATGTTAAGCTCTCTTGAAAACCCTTAAATCTAAGTTTTTGTTTCATTTGAATGAATATTTGACGAGTTATTCAATCGAATCACTTGTGGACATTTTGGGGACCATCTCTAAAATGACAAGCAAGCATGCATGCAAGGCCGTGTTTATTTATCAATTACACACGTAATCTTATACACAGTACCCTAATGGGTAATTAAAAAATATTTTGTGATTTACTTATCAAATTATGAATAAAAAATTTTAAAAATTGGGATTTCGTTTAAACTTAATGTCTTAAATTTATTTCTTTAAAAATATTAAGGGGTTTCTATTCATATTTTTTTAAAAATTAATATAATAATTATTTAAAAATATAAAAAAAATTTAAATACCCCAATATTGAATGAATTTTGTTTGGGTTATTATAATATCTTTTCAGTAAAAAATTCGTTTCATTATCTTAATTATTTATAGATTGGGATAGTTTTTTATGTGCAACTCATTTAACATTATGACCTAAACTTTGCACGTCTCTAATTCCTCTAATAATGCTTAAAAACTAACAAAATTTGGCATTTCGTATTAACATAGGTCATAGATTTGAAATACGGACTCAAAAAGGGGTGTTACCATTGGAAATTTTAAAGTTAGTAACATTTTTAATATGAAGATGGACCCTTATGCAAATTTTGTGTCATGCAATTAACTCAGAATGTTAATTGTTCACAATGTCAAAAAGATCCGATTCTATAAGATGATTACCGGCCAAAATAATCACAAGTGGGTACTTTTTTATTTCCGCAGCTGTACATATATATTCCAGCTTGAGTGCTTGTTCAGAGAACCGCTTATAAGCTTTCGTCAAGTGGGACAGACACAGAAAGTATATTAACAGTCGCAAAGAAAGGAATAACAAATAGACAAATAACAACATTTATTGACGGCCACAAACATCCATGCCTGACCGGGATCCGAATCCGACCCCAGCAGCTCCAAAGGCTAGCGTCCTAACGATTGCGCCCGGGGCGGCTATGCCCTTGGCACTTAACCGATTACATCTCCGAATCTGTGTAGCGTTAAAAAAGTTTTTATGAAGGCCGAAATGCAGGATTTTACCTATAACAACACCGTTTTTGCAACTAATTTTTCAAATGAAAAAAATATGCAATGCATTAGTGGACCAGTTTTTACAACTTCTCCAACTCGCTATCTAGGAACTGAGTCAGCTATAAAACGGAGACAAGGAATACTTTAGGATTTTTTATTTAAATTATCAACTTGGAGAAGACAATGCGACAAAGAATGACAAATGACAGTGATTGCGCCCTCTAAGAAGGAAAGGGCGTAGGCTATATAGCCCATTACCCCACTCGCCAGAAGAGACAGTCACAAGATAGACACACAATTAAGGACGCCACAAACACATAGACAAATAACAACATTTATTGACAAACACAAACATCCATGCCTTTACCAGGATTCGAACCCGAGCCCAGCAGCTCCAAAGGCTAGTACACTAACCATTGCGCCAGTGGACCGGCATGCGACAAAGAAAGCTGCAACTCGAAGATGCGTTTATTCACAAATTGTAGATGTAGTTTAAGTTGTTTACTTTTGTTGTTTTTTTGGTGGGATCCCCCCCCCCCTTCCACACCACTTTTGCACCCTCTTGTCCGTTTCTCCTCCGCCTCATCTGAAGGTGACGTCCGGAGTTCCGCAAACACAAATGAGCGCGTCGCCATTTTGGTTTGATTAAGTAGAACAGAAATGAAAAATTGGTTGAATGAAAATTTACAAACAGTTAAAAATGATGTTTTAAAAATTTAATTAGTACAATTTACCAACCCAGCGTTCAGTTGCCAAGTTTGTAAATAAATTAGGAACTAAAACATTTTTAATAAATTTCAATATGCTTTGTAATTTTTACTGTAAACAATGAATTAAAAAAAATAATTTAAACCAACCGACAGCATAGTAAGGATATGAAGTCAAGTTGCAAAAGAAAATGCAATGGTCGCCGATACCATCATTAATATGACATTAGTTTCAAATCTTATATTCTTTTTGTATTTCTTTCTGTTTGTAAACTTTTCCGTTTTTTCTTCCGTTTCTTCTCCATCTGTCCGACGATTTTCTTAAAAAAAATTACTACAAATCTTTTATTCTTTGCCTAATTTTGTCTGTACGCTTTTCCATCTGTCTGTCCATTTGTCTCGTGATAGTCTGTTTTAACTTATTTCCAACAGTCAATTTTTTAAAAATATTTTTTTGTTTGAAAGGTAAGACATCAGATACTTACTTTTATATTTTTTCTTCGTCTTATTTCTAATTTGCATTATGAGAATTTCAAAAGAAACTTAAAGGAAAAACTTAATAGGAAAATACGCCGTTACAATACTCTTCAGATCTGTAGTTTGTTTCCACCTGAACTAGTCATTCGTTCCACTGCGTGTGCACTCTTAAAACGAACGAGCGATTTTAACTCAGTCTGATTGATTTTCACTCCTCCAGTCTGGAAAATGCACTTCTCCTTTTGGAGTGGATCTTTTGTGTGTTAAACCTCCGACAGGATCACTCCAAACGAGCGGTTTTTAACTCAGTCTGAGTTAATAGTCACTCCTTTCCAGTGTCGAAAATGCACTTCTCCAACTGGAGTAGATTTCACTCTTTTGTTTTAAGAGTGTAAGTTATGTGCTATCAAGGAACTGAGACATCTATAAAGAAGAGACAAGGAATATCCTTGGATTTTTTATTTAGATTATCAGCTTGGAGAAGACAATATGACAAACTATGCTGCATCTCCAAATTGTCCCCAATTTGTAGATTTAGATTAAGTTTTTTTTTTTTTTTTTTTTTTTTTTTTTTTTTTTTTTTTTTTTTAGTGGAATTACTTTTTTGTTCCTCGACCACCTTTGAACCCTCTTGTTATGTAGTTTCTCCAATGTTTCTTCCCCGCCTCATCCAAAGGTGCCATCCGAATATCTGCAAACAGAATTGAATGCGTCAAGATTTAGGTTTGGTTATGTAAAACAGAAATGAAATTTTTTTGAATGAAACTTTACAAACGCTATTTTTTTTAATATTTAAATAGGACAATTTATGAACCCAGCGTTAGGCTACCGATCATGTAAATAAATTAGGAACTGAAATTTTTATAAATTTCAATACACCCATTAATTTTTAATCGAAACAATGAATTTTTAAAAACATTTTTAAACCAACAGACAGCATAGTATGGTAAATTTGCAAGCACAGGCGCCTACGATGTAAGTATAAATATATAAATAAAAAAAGACATTTTTGTCGTGTCTATGACGTTGCCGAAAAGTGAAAGTTAAACTAAATGAAACCATGTGTTTTGATAACCGCAACTGCAATATCCAAAAAATTGCAGATGCGGTTATCAAAACACATGGTTTCGTTTAGCTTAATTTTAACTTTTCGGTAACGTCATAAACAGGACAAAAAAGACAGCATAACGAAATAACTAATAAATAAAGGCCCATCCTCTTATAATGAATTATTCTAAAAATATTACCAATAATGTTCCACGTCGTTTGCGGCAACAGTTCCAGCGGTATCGTTTTCAACCTTAGTTTCTTCTGTAATTGCATTTGTTTTGAAAACAACAATTTTTTCTTACCTTTCTGAAACGAATGTTTTGGGCCGGAAATAGGTAAGGCAAAGTATTTGGCGAAAAAAAATAAGGCATAAAACCGTAATATGCATCTGTAGTGCAATGACTTTCAAAAATAACATAGTTCAGTATAAGCTTAACTATGCTTTTAAAAAATTCATAATTAAAATCACGTAGGCACAATAAAATAATAGAATGGAGACTGGTAGGATTACATCACTTTTGAAACATATCAATTTTTTTTTCAAATTATTAATATAGTTTCTGAAGGCAATGAACAAATATATATACATAAAAGGCGACTTCTGTTTGTCTGTTTGTATAGGACGCAAAAACTTAGGAACCACGCAACAGATCGTCACGAAATTTGGCACAACAATTTATCTCATCTCCACAACAAACATAGGCTAAGAATTATTCGAAACGGACCATTCCTTCTATCGTTTTCGAACGTTTTAAGGGAAAAAATACACCACTTTCGCTCAAATCTGATCATTTTTACCCTGTCGTGATGCCATTCGGCAGAAAAATTTAAATAAAACTTTTTAGAAAACAATTGAAATTGAAAATGTTTAATTTGTTTAATAATTGTTCATTGCCTTCAGAAACTAAATTAATTACCTTATATGTTTCAAGTGATGTAATCCTACCAGTCTCCGTTCTATTATTTTATTGTGCCTGTATGATTTTAATTATGATTTTTTTAAAAGCATAGTTAAGCTTATACTGAACTATATTATTTTTTGAAAGCCATCGCACTGCAGATGCATTTTATGTTTTTATGTCTTCCTTTTTTCGCCAAATACTTTGCCAAACTCGCCAAGTTATTACAAAAACCGTACCAAATGAGCAAATTTTTTTTAAATGCTGGTTGTGCGAAGTTCATCGCACGAGAGCTGAATGGGTGTGCTGTTAGCCATATCTTTTCCTCGCCAAATTCGCAAAAAAGCGCCAAATGAGCTAAAATATTTATTCGGGAAAATACGATGACTTCATCGGTGAATTTTATAGCGTTTTTAAAATTTTGATTTTTAAATGTAATATAAGCAGCGGGATTCTGTAATTTAATAACGAACGGTATCAGCAACATAAGTTTATAAGAAATTAAATAAACTTATAAAAAAAATGCAAATCGCTTGCTGTTTACTGGAGTAGCTTATTTTTAATTCTTACTTACTATTTTTTACATAAATATGTATTCTCTTATATTTGAGCTTTTTATAAAAGGTATTTTTGAAATTAATATTAATTATTACTATATCCAAGATGGGTAATTAAATGGAAAAAAATACTGGGTAATTTTCATATCTTATGTAACTCAAATGTAAGAAAAAAAATAGTTAAATTGACTATCAAATTATTTTTTCACCTCTACCCGTGCAACGTCGGGTATATCAGCTAGTATTGAATAAATTAAAAATTTTCAATTTAAATTTTTTTCTAAAAAGTTTTATTTAAATTTTTCTGCCTGATGGCATCACGAAAGAGAAAAAATGATCGGATTTGAGCAAAAGTGGTGTATTTTTCCCCTTAAAACGTTCGAAAACGATAGAAGGAATGGTCTGATTCAAAACATTCTTAGCCTATGTTTGTTCTGGAGATGAGATGAATTTTTGTGCCAAATTTCGTGACGATCTGTTGCGTGGTTCTTATTTTGCGTCCTATAAGAACCACGCAACAAACAAACAGAAGTCGCTTTTTATGTATATAGATAGCAAGCTAGGCTTGTGCCTGGCTTGGCTTGTTCTAGTGTTCAAGCTAGGCTTGTTCGTGTGTGTTAACACTCTGTAAATACCACGTTTCGAACACTTTAATTTAGTAGAAAATATCCCAAACAGATTGGCCTCTGAATTTTAATGTCCATATCCTTAAAATCCCTTCATACGAAAATTCAGTTGACTTCAGAATGATTCTGAGCATTGAAAATTACCTTCAACCTTTTAAGCAACTTAAAATCTCTTCCCATTGATAACGTAATCACTTCCTGTAAAGAATTTGCATAAAACTGAAACCTGTGCCTATACTTTTGTGGCAAAGAAAGTATTGAAATTTTTAATTTGTAGATGGAAGTCAATTTTATTTATATTTTTTGGCAAATTTTTTTACAATATAATATTTCATGCTGCCTAAAGAATATATATAAAAAAAAACTCATTTTAAAAATAGTAACATTGAGGATTTTTTCATGAATTGCGTCTGTGTCTGAACTTTTGCGCAGGATTGTACATTTCATAAATTAAAAACAGTAAGGAACTAGTGAAAAACCAACATTACAAACATGGTTGGTGGGGATATACATTTTTCGGTTTGTGTGCTTGGTCAGAGACCCGCCTATAAACCTTCGTCAAGTTAGACAGACACAGACGGAATTTTTACTGACACAGAAAGAAATAACACCCAGGGCAAACGCTGGAGTCAAACCCGCGCCCGGTACAGACAAACATGGGAGCTTACTTTTCATTGGTCGGGGATGGTAATGTCTCCGAAGTCTTTAAAAGTATCGGCTGCTGCCAGGTGTGCCACCAGAAGCAGCACCCAGCCGGACATCAAGAACTTGAAAGCCCGCATGACTCGATCAACTGCAGGGTTCAACTGAGGTGCTCAACTGAGATACATAATCTTACTCCACTGGAAACCCCTTTATACAGTGGTGGAAATTGATTTATGAACTAGCATTCTTTTCACCAGATATCGCTTTGTATTAAGTGCTAACAATTCAAATTTTGTGTGTTGGATATTCAGAGCACAATAAAGGAATTTCACACATAATTTTTTTCAAAAAATGATATTAAATAAAAATATATATAATTTTAGTTTTTAAGCATGTCAAATGATGGAAATTGAATTATGAACTCAAATTTATTTTGAACCCAGGTACCAAATATTTTAACTAGTTCTTCATTTGAACTTCAGAGGAGCTTACTATCAGTGTTTATAAATAAGATTAAGGCCAAATTTGCTGAAATTTATCTGTTTTATTTCCATTTTACTAAATAGGAAAGCTTGCGGGACTACCTGAAACCAAAAAGGTAAAAAATGACCCTTATATAATATTGTAACAAATCTGTAAGAGAAATTAGCATATTAATTAAAAGATCAATAAATATAATTCATAAATATTTGAAGAATCATTCTGACTTCGGCAAAAACCATCATTAAAAAAGGTGCAACCCTCGTGGGACGAGGGACAAAAGCAGGATTATTGGACTGGTATCCCAGAAAGTTACCATTTGTGTCAGCATTTGTGCATTACAGGGCGAATTTGTTATGAACAATCACTTCCTGTAACTCCCAGAAGAGTAGGACAAATATTGATATCGTCGTCGAACTTGAAATGTTCCAAAATGAAGGCTGGTCCAAAGCTTACTCTTCACCATAAGAACAGGCTATTAAAATGTAGTCGTAACTACATGAAAATGAATTGGGTGGGGGTGGAGGGAGAGAAATAGGAAAAAAGTGAACTTTGCTGATGAAAAAATGTTCAATTTGGATGGACGTGATGGTTTAAAATGTTATTGAAAGGATCTTCGGAAATAACCAAGATCTGTCTTCAGCAGAAATGTTAGTGGTGGAAGTTTGATGGTTTGGGCCCCGATATCTTATGATTGAAGAAACAAGGTTATGTTTCTGAATTGCTGACAAACATAACTTTATTGCAGATTAGTTCTAGAAAATTCTTTAATTCCTTTTTGCGTTGCAAAACTATGCTTTTGATTAGATTTTTGTGCATGCTAATGCAAGTATCCACATTTCAAACGAAATTAAAGACTGTTTAATGAACTAAGTGTTGTTCATTTAGATCACCCTGCCAATAGCCATGACTTAAACCCCAAGAATAATGTCTGAGATCAGTTGGTTTGAATAATTTACTCAAATGGAGTGTGGTTTTAATGAAGTGTGCATCAGTTATGGAATAGAAGGACTTAATCATTAAAAACTGCAAATTGCTTGACCCAAAGTTTTGTGTTGTCTATGAAAAACAAAATCAAGGAAGCATTAGCGACAAAAAATAGTTTTAGCAATTATTAATTGAGATTGAATGCAAAAGTTCATAAATCAATTTCCCTATGCTAAAACTAAAATGTCAAAAAAATAAATTGTTTACGAATTTATATAAAATTTTATTTACGTGTATAGTTTATAATGCAAAGCCTGTATAGTATATAAAATTTAAATCGATAAAAATGCATTTAATAAAGAAATACTGTTAAAAAACTGTCAGTTCATAAATCAATTTCCACCACTGTATACCGGACGTAACTAATGGGATCAGATGACTGTGCAGTATTCTCCGATTGTTGTGAATTGAAAGGTTTTTATTGAAAGGGGTCCAACAGCATTCTCAATCCTGTAAAGCTATATGTTCAGAACTGAATCCAATATAAGTTAATTCAGAAGGAGGGATCCTTTTCAAATGTATCCTTGAAAGGAAAATGATTTTAAATATCCCGTACGAAAAAAAAATTCGTCACTATTTCAAAAAAATTTAAGTGTGTAAAACTGCATTTAAACAGGAGTGCACACAGTAGGTTTTTATTGGTTTCATCGTAACACAACACATATTTTTTGCACGAAATAATAAAAAATTCAATAAAAAGCTCATTGTTAATTTCACTTTCAAATGTTCGGAGTTTATTTATCCATTCTTTATAATGTTGTATGGAAAGTTGAAAATATTTTCCCAAGTGATTAATTCTTTTTAGATTCAGCACAATTCAAAATGTGTAGAAAAAAAATCTCCATTTCGTTTGTTTTTTTACCCAATTCGCAATATATTCATTACCTCATTATTTCCTATAACGTAATTGAAACTAATAAAATATTATATATATTCTTAGTTTAAAAAATTAAAATGGGTAGTTAGACCATTTAAAAAGAAATTCCATAAAATGTTTATTTGAATTTTTCTTAATGTATCATGACGCATGGAAACTGCAAATAATAAATATACGCCTCGTTATTCATAACTTTTAAGTACCTAACCATATTTTTGCCGAATCACTTTGTTTACAAGTTGTATAGTCCAGGCAGCATATTTCGAATCCTTACATTCAACCGACACTATGACAGTGACGTCAGGCTACTGGGGAAATGAAAAGTCTTTATGAAAGTGTCTCCTGAAGAGAATAAAGGGCAATCAAAAAATTGTGATTACACTGCGAAAATTTACTTAAAGGTTAAATTAGCGATTGTCAAAGAAGACTGACAAATTTGTAAGGGTTCGTATTGATTTTTTTTAGCAATATGACTACTATTAACTATCATTCAATAGAACAGAACATTTATTATATCTAATAGACACATATAGCTAATTCATAGAAACATATATTCAGTAATTTTTAAATCATTAAATAGGAGAATGAGAAACAAGTGTTTTATATTATTAATATCAATAATATATTGTCAGTAAATAACTTCTATTTAAAAAAATATTTATTGAATCCCCAGTTAAGGGAGTGTAATTACATTATCACAGGCTTTGTGAAATATATAGGAATACATTCCGAATATAGGGATAGATTTCGAATCCGGTGTATTATTTGAGAACATGTTTTAGCAGGGTAAAAATGAAGCTTAACTATGTTTAGGTACATGATATTATTCGGAAGCCTTGAAACCTGTATATTAATTGCACATTCGATTAAAAAATTAAGTAAAAACATTTATTAAAAGAGGAGGGGAGTTCTTATTTAATTCCGATGTTTCCGGAAAAAGGAATATTTTTTAAAACTATTTTAGTAAAATTCAAGAATGTTTTTTTTTTAATGTTTGCTATATTAGGTAGGATTGAGTTGCTGTACTGGAATATAGATGGCAGCACGAGCACGAAATTCGAGATCTAAAATCTGTCATTTGCGCTCAAAACATCTAAAATTATCTAGCTATAATAATCATCACTTCAATTTGCACATATAAACACCATTCAATATTTTTTTCAGCTAATTTTAGTATTTTTTTGTGTGAATAATTAAAATCTCGAAATAATGATGAACCCTACAAAACAATAATTGCTTACAGAACGCTCATTGCACCAAGACGGCCAATGATTGGTTACATTTATTTCGTTCCCGCCCAGCAAGTCTGACGTCACTGTCATGGTGTCAGTTGAATGTAAGGATTCGAAATATGCGTCCAGGCAACGAAGAGTTCTAGAGGGAAAGTTTTGGAACACAATTTTTGACTTCATAACTTTGTTTAGACTAGTTAGGAGGTAAACATATCAAAAGTCCCCGCCCCTAGCCCCAGTGCTAAAGGGGGGAGGGGGGGTTGAATGTCCCATTTTTCGGTTTTTCGCTTATATCTCGAAAACTATGAGTTATAGCTATATAATTGTAATACACAAAATGAAAGCTGATTAAATTTGCTACAAGCTGCACCCCTCAAGTGTTTTAATATCTTGTATAGTTTTCGAGATATCCGCCCTTGAAAGTCAGTAATTTGGGAGAAAACACTTCTCCCCCACATTTTCCCTCTTTTTTGACCGGATAACTCTTCAATAATGCACCGAAACACTAAATTTTGGCCCTAGATTGGTAGAGAATTTAATTCTTTTCAATAATATAATTTATTTTACTATTTTATCTATTTTCCTTCAAATTTTAAAGCGGTTTCAGTGTTAAGTGAAGATTGTACTGAAAGTCCCATAGAGCTAATGCATAAGTTTTGAAATCGCAACTTTTGGAAAACAATTTACTTGCCATGTTATTCCATTTTCACGAGGTATTAGAATCATCATAACATCAATTTAACACAAAATTGAAAAGAAAATAACATCCAGTTATTTAATTATTAATTAATAAAGTTTTAAAATAGTGGCGCCATCTGCTGTATATGTTTGATATTTTAAAACTTCAAAAATATATAATTAAATAACTAGATAATATTTTTGTTTCAAATTTGTTTCATTTCGATGTTATGTTGATTCCCGTACCTGGATAAAAAGGGCTAACATGGCAAAGCAATACATCTGTGGAAGTTGTTATTCCAAAACTAATGCATTAGCTCTATCGGACTGAAAACCCCTCTTATGTGCACTTATTCTATACTGAACGTCTAAATAACACTGATACTCATTTTGTAGGCACGTTGTTACTTGATGATCTCCCTGTTCTTCTTCATCTTCGGAGTCAACTTGAGAGACCCTTTTGAGACTAGTCCCCTGGGAATTTTGGCATTCTGAGGAACATTTGAGACTTGATTTTTTACAGCAACCAGTTTGAGCTGGCACAGACTTTCATGTTTCTACAGAAAATTATTTTCATAATATTGTCAGGTGCTGCTGCTAACTCACTGTGCACTTTGACCATCAGGCAGTTATTCTCAATCTTCCAATCATACACAAGAGGAGGCAGGTCATTTCCCAGCCACAGCTCATCTTGGTGTAATATTCAGAGGAAATACTGTTTTACTGCTTCCTCGGTGGGAAGAAGACGATATATCAGGCTTGATGGCGGCTCCGGATTTCAAGAGTGAATTATACCTGTGGCATTGGGGAAGGCCTCTTTCGTTGGAGCCCCATAACACCTCAAGATGCAGGTATTGCCTGCCCTTTGTACCTGATATGTGGTTAAGGAAGGGTATGAAAAGACCGCTGCTGCTTTCTGGACTTCTGACGACTTCGTACACAACTTCACAAATGCGATCCCGCTTTTTCGAAATGTGAAAGATGTAGTGTCGCATCCAGCTATTGTGTTTGCAAAAATAGCACGTCCTAAATCCAGTTGCTGTAACTCTTGGGATGAGAATAAAAAATCCTTTGTCTTCCCACGTCCAGGCTTTATGAAACCGATGTCCTTATGCACATCAGCTGTAGCCATCAAGAGGACTGTAAGGTCGACACAAAATATTAAAGTATAACAACGTGCCAGCAAAATAAGTATCTATGTCATTTCCGACATTATCACAGCCGTATGCCGTATCCACTATCAGAACGTCCACATCCCTTTCTGCTCGAAGGGTCCTACATTCAATTGTTCTCAAGCTACACCTTAAGTATGTTGATGAGACCATTTTATTTAAATTGTTCGACAGAAAATCATCTTGTTTGACGTTTATCTTGGTGTCTTCAGTGAGAAGGATATCAACCGACTGCGACTTCTTGAGTCGATAGCTCTTCTGCTGATCCCAGTGCACAGTGAGTTAGCAGCAGCACCTGACGATGTTCTGAAAATTATGTTCGGATGATGTAAGAAAGACTGTGCCAGCTTAAGTGTAGCAGCAAAAATAGCAAGCCTCAAAGGTCCTAGAGCATGCTAAACTTACCATTGGAACAGCATCAATGGGGTCCCTCAAATTGACTCCGAAGATGAAGAACATGAATAGCATCTGACAGTTTTCCCACTGGTGTTTGACAAATGAAATAAAATAGATAAAATAATAAAGTAACAACGTGCCTACAAAATGAGTATCAGCGTTATTTAGACGTTCAGTATAGAATAAGTGCACATAAGAGGGGTTGTCAGTCCGATAGAGCTAATGCATTAGTTTTGGAATAACAACTTCCACAGATGTATTTGCTTTGCCATGTTAGCCCTTTTTGTCCAGGTACGGGAATCAACATAACATCGAAATGAAACAAATTTGAAACAAAAATATTATCTTGTTATTTATTTATATATTTTTGAAGTTTTAAAATACCAAACATATACAACAGATGGCGCCACTATTTTAAAACTTTATTAATTAATAATTAAATAACCGGATGTTATTTTCTTTTCAATTTTGTGTTAAATTGATGTTATAATGATTCTGATACCGTGTGAAAATGGAATAACATGGCAAATAAATTGTTTTCCAAAAGTTGCGATTTCAAAACTTATGCATTAGCTCTATGGGACTTTCAGTACAATCTTCACTCAACACTGAAACCGCTTTAAAATTTGAAGGAAAATAGATAAAATAGTAAAATAAGATATATTATTGAAAAGAATGAAATTCTCTACCAATCTATGGTCAAAATTTAGTGTTTCGGTGCATTATTGAAGAGTTATCCGGTCAAAAAAGAGGGAAAATGTGGGTGGAGAAGTGTTTTCTCCAAAATTACTGACTTTCAAGAGCGGATATCTCGAAAACTATACAAGATATTAAAACACTTAAGGGGTGCAGCTTGTAGCAAATTTAATCAGCTTTCATTTTGTGTATTTTAACTATATCGCTAGAACGCATAGTTTTCGAGATATAAGCGAAAAACCGAAAAATGGGACATTCAACCCCCCCTCCCCCCTTTAGCACAGGGGCTAGGGGCGGGGACTTTTGATATGTTTACCTCCTAACTAGTCTAAACAAAGTTATGAAGCCAAAAATTGTGTTCCAAAACTTTCCCTCTAGACCCTTTTTTCAGCCTTCGTTGCCTGGACTAGTAGTTGTAATCGGTGTATCTGTAAGGCGAAGTCTTCCCTCTATGTTAATCCAATGTAGAAAACAAATTATGTGCAAATAACTCAGGCTGTATTAAATATTTTTGTGGGGACCGCGGAGGGGGTTACTAGGTAAACAGTGGGTTTAATGAACCACTAAGACTTTTTTGTTGAACATTTATAAGAGACTACTTTTATTTAACACGAAAATAAAATCTACAAACACAGGACCGTCTTTTAACGACCTGCCCCTCTGGTTCCACACAAGTCTTCTCCTCGTTTCTTCTTCCACTCGGGGCCCCGTAGGGAACGATCGCCGCGCCCCCTACACGCCGCCGCCAAGAGAAAACCAAGTCTACCTTGACCTTGCGTTTTTCTCTGACCTGAAATGTTCATCAGCAAAATACACAGGGGAAAAAAATGTTCACAGTTAAGAGTGACTGCCTTCATTATTGGGATCCGGCAAAAAAATATATATTTAAAAAAAAGAGAGAGAACTCAAAAGTATTACAGTAACCAATTCAGACATTATAAAATGAAGCACAATAGAAATAACATTCAAACAAATTATATATCTTTTTCACATATCCAATTCCCTGTCTATTTACAATTCCCAGTCTATTACGTCTCCACATCGAGACGCGATAGAGCGTCCGCTCCCAAGTGGCTTGCCCCTGCCTTGTGAGTTATTTTGTAACTCCAACGTTGCAGGGCCAAAGCCCACCTGGTTAACTTCGGACTTCTAGGGGTGGTCTCCGATAGGAACCGCAACGGGTTGTGGTCCGTTACGATCTCTACCGGAGTACCGTGCAACCATTTATCGAACTTCTTAAGTCCAAACAACACGGCGTACGCCTCTTTCTCGATCGTCGCCCAATTTCTTTGACTACGGGACAGCTTTTGACTGGCAAACGCAATCGGCTTATAGTTGCCCCTGTGGTCTAGCTGCGTTAAGCAACAACCCACTGCGTAGTCAGACGCATCCGCGTGTATTTGAAAGGGCTGCGTACAATCCGGTGTGGATAAAGCTGTTGCACGACTGAGGGTGTCTTTCAGCTTGCAAAAAGACTCCTCTTCTGTTTTTCCCCAAAGAACGTCCCCTGATTTTTTTCCTTTCGTTAACTCGGTCAATGGGGAAGCTATCTCTGCATAATTGGGTATATAGGATCGATAGAATCCCATAAGTCCCAAAATTGACCTAACCTCTTTTTTGTTTGTTGGCCTCTTCAATTTCCTAATACAGGGTGCGTACACTATTTTAAAAGTGAAATTCAAGCACTTTTAAGCACTTTCAAGGACATTTTACAATTAAATTCAAGGCCTTAAACGAAAAAAATTTAAGCAATTTGACAATTAAAATATTTTTGAAATTATATCTATTAACATTATTTAACAATATTTATTTCTTACCTCTGATTAATAAACTTCAACTTAGAAACAGCTTTTTTGTTTACATCTAAATAGATTGCTTGGTAGCATTTATTATTACAGAAAAAAATATTGTAGGACAACAAGTCAACAGTCCATTTTTTACAAGCCATGTTTTTGTTTTCAGCACTCTAAGATTAAAAATTTTAATCAACTGCAAAAATGTTTTCACCTAAATATAATTTTTATTTTCGCAAGTTATTCTCTAACCCCTACAAATTCTATCATCATCAACTATATATTCAATTAGTATTTTTGGCTATCACTAACTTCTTTTCAATATCTTTTTCAAAGTCTCTGAGAGTGTTCTGCTTTTCTGCTGCAGTTTTTCTAAAGCTATTAGATTTTACAATTAGAGTGAAATTTCTAGAATTTTCTGCTTCAACCGCCAGATCATTTGCAGATGTTATTAAAGCAGAAATTTCATTTTCCATGCATTTTTTCTTCTTTTTCATGTCTTCAATTTCATCAAACAACATCTTCCTCTTTTTTCGCAACTCATTTTTAACTTTATTTGCTTTCTGATCTTCAAGATATGACACATATTTTTTTCTAGCAGCACTGACACTTTGCAAAAGGCTTTTTGTCATTTCCACTTTTTCAATGCCACCTACATGTGATACATGGTCATGTATTAGCCTTTGGGCTACAATGGAGTCCTCTTTAAGGTTCTCAACAATTAACTGCTTGTTTATAGAGAACCCTCTCTCTACAGATGCTTGTCCATGAGAAATAAGCAACAGTTTTTGAACGACTTTCCAAAGTTCCTTGAATGCGCTGTTTGATGACATGCTGTCTACAAAGAGAACGTCCACTCTAGATTTTGATGCATCATAATGTATGAACTTTGAATTGACTTTTGCAATAGTAGAGACAAATTCTTTAAATTCTCTTAAGAGAGAATCTACCTTTTCAGCCTTTAGCTGATTGGCAGTAACTAATGAAGACAATACATTTTTAAAATATTCAGTAACTGTTTCTACATCTAATGTCACCATCAACTTAGGATTAAGACACTTCATGTTTCGGATAATCGAATATCGTACAGGATTTTTTTCAAACAGCTTCTGTAGCAGATTCTGTATGAAAGTTCTGCATTCTACTCTGAACTCTAAAATACTTCTTTCGTTGACTTTAGGTTTCTTCTTAAGAACAGCTTCGGCTTGGAATCCAATGTTCACTTTATTATAGTCACACAAGATATCTTTGTTTGTGATGTCTATATTTACAAGTTTAAGAGCAGTGTCTGCTTCATTGATTGTGTCTTGCTTTATAATTCTGGTAAGCAAACTTCTCAAAATCTTTTCAATTTCTGTAGCTATGAATGGAACCATAGGCTTCTCTGTTTGGAAATTGGCCAAAAACGGGACTAATTCCTGCACAACAGAGTTAAAGACATGTAACTTTGGGAGTGCTAGTGGGTCTTTGACCCATCTCCTGACAACATCATAAGAAATATTATTGGGATGGGTTACTACTTTCTTTGTTACAGCTTCTACATACTTTATCATTGAAGGCCAAATTTTTATCGCTCTTTCACAGACTGGATAATTTTCCAACCACCTATGGGAGCAGAATTTCAAAGGCATTTTTGTATTTGGACATAATTTATTTAAATCTTCTCTCCTTGCCGGTGAATCTTTAAAAAGACGATGAAGACTTGTGAGAAGATTATGTATGTCAAAGTTTGATGCTGCAACTGCATGCTTAAAGGCATTGTGAAGAATATGAAGTCCACAACTTCCTGCATTTAATAACTGAACACCAGCATCTGCATCCAACAATTCCTGGAACAACTTATAAACTTTCCAATTTACATTCGGGCCATCCATTGATAGCTGAAAGACATTTTTGATTTGCAATGTCCCAATACCATCTTTAATTTTTTGTAGAATATCTTCAGCGGTAGAATGTCCTAAGAATACAGATGACAAATACCTGGTAACTACTTCCCCATTTTGCCACATTCGTAAATGTAAATCCATTTGCTTTGTTTGAGTGCACTTATTTAAACTCTCATCAAACAACAAAACCTAATTTTCATTTCTGTCATTCACATCCTTAATTAGCATACCCTGAAAATGGGGTGCTAAACCAAAACAAGCAATGTAAGCACATTTCTTTTCTCCACACGTAAAATTCGCCGCAATTGCGCTATCTTCAAACATAAGCTTGAAAATTTTTTCGATTCCAATACAGGATTTATAAGAATAATGACTGGTTATCACTTTTAAAGCCCACAAAATTTCGGCTTTCAATGTTTCATTTTTGGACACTGTTAAAGTAGATTGGATGTTAGTTTCGTTTTCAACAGTTACACTGGAGCCATTTTCTTTCAATTGCGAATCTGGTAATTTTCGTTCAAAAAGGGCAGCCACAGAGACGTTTTGGTTTTGACTGGTAACACGCTCTTTATGTTTATCCGAGTTTAAGTGACTCTTTAGAGCCGCTTCGCCCATACTTGCAATGTTTAAGTTCTTCATGCACAATTTGCATCTTACAGAATGCAAGTCTTTGGGATTCTTCGCTATCCATTTACTATAAGCCGGATTTTGAAGCCACAAATCATTAAAAACGCATTTACCCATAATATAAAAGTAAAATAATCCAACAAAAACTCTTCACTGAAAACAATAGGTTAAACTGAATCCGGTTTAACCGGTTTTAACCGAAGCGCCAGTTTAACCGAACAAAAACCGGTTTCGGTTTATCATTGCTACGTTTTAAAAAAATTGTTTATTTATTATTATTTATGCCGAGGATCCGACAAGGCGGTAAAATTGCGCAGCACAGAAATCGTTTTTTTTTTCATAATTTGGAAATTCAAGGACTTTCCAGACTTTTTGTATGATTGGCTTATTTTTCCATACTTTTCAAGGCCTTGAAAACGAAAGTTGAAATTCAAGCACTTTCAAGGTTTTCCAAACCGCGTACGCAGCCTGCTAATAGAGGCCACCTTATCATCCTGAGGCGAATGCCTCCCGCCCCCTATTTGATGGCCAAGATACTTAATTTCATCCGACGCGAAAGTACACTTTCTGAGTTTAATAGAGAACCCAAAAGCTTCTAAATCAGTTAAGACAGCTCTTAAATGTAGTAAATGATCAGACCAACTCTCAGAGAATATTATGATATCGTCAATATAAGAATGAGCATATTTACAATGTTTGTACAACACCTGGTTCATAACCCTTTGAAACGTACAAGAAGCTCCAGATAACCCAAAAGGCATTACTTTCCACTGATAAGTACCACTGTGAGTAGAGAAAGCAGTCAACGCCTTACTCTCCTCATTCATTCTTATCTGGTAATACCCTCTCAACAGATCTAGACAAGTCAACCACTTCGCTGACCCTGCAGTGAATATTAGTTCTGTCATGTCCTTCATGGGATAATACGGAACTTTAGTGATAACATTAAGGGCTCTGTAGTCGACGCACATTCTCACCGACGCATCCTTCTTCGCCACACAAACCACCGGATAAGTCACATTGGCTTCGGAGTGTTCCAGTAGACCCAACTCGAACAGTTCCTGAACTTGCCGGTCTACTTCCTGACGATAGGCCATAGGCACACAGTAGCTGTGAGGTCTTGGTCGAGTAGAACCTGGTAGTAACTCGATTTTGTGTTCCCCTATCTTAACTGGTTGTTAAGTCCTAGTAAAGAGAGTTTTGAATTCACTTAAGAGTTCTCTGAGGTCAACACTCTGACTGGTGTCCAATTTCGGAGTAGGAATAGCCTTGATTTCTTGCTCAAAACTGTCCTTTGCTTCTATGACGGGCGCATCTTCCACCTCGCCAAACTCTTCTTCTCCTTCGAAGATTACGTTTACGGCACTAGAATTCGCCACGAATTCCCTAATTTTGTTTTGATGGACATGTTTAACAGCGCCGTCAGGCATTTTGACTAAGAAGGAATGTTCATTTTTGAGGGATTCAATCACTCCGGGACCTTGCCATCTCGCAAGTAGCTTGTTGGATGAGTCCGGAAGAAGAACGATGACCCTGTCCCCTGTCTTGAACACTTTCTTGCTTGACCTCAAGTTGTAATGATGAGCCATCTTCTCTTGCTGTATAACTGCTGTTACCCCTGCTTTTTCGGCCGCGTCTTCAAGCTGTGTCTTTAACTTTTGCAAGTAGACGGATGTTGGCATGGTATTCAACTGTAGACCCTTTATTTCGCCCGTCCATGAGTCCTTCAGTACTGATAGAGGACCTTCTGGTCGACGCCCATACAGGAGTTGGAAAGGTGCGACACCTGTAGTCCGGTTCGGGACTTCTCTGTAGGCCCACAATATGAACGGAATTTTAGTGTGCCATTTCTTCGGGTCTTCTATGATAGCATGGTGCAACATCCCCTTTAAGGTTTTGTTGAATCTTTCCACCAAACCGTTGGACTGAGGATAAAGTGGAGTTGAAAATCTTGGACAGGAACCCAATCGCTTCTCAAACTCCTGAGTCAGCTGCGCATTGAAGTTCGTCCCATTGTCGGATGCAATGACGTTAGGAATTCCGGTTCTCATGAAGATGGAGAGGAGCGCTTCACAAGTGGCTTTTGCAGTGAGATTCGTTATTGGAACTGCTTCCGCCCACCTTGTATGTTGGTCGACCATACATAAGATGTATTTGTGTCCTTTCGAACTTGGAGGATCTATTGGCCCAATGAGGTCCACGTTGACAACCTGGAACGGCAATCCGGGTCTGGCTACGGGAGTAATCGGAGCTCGATCTCTCACTGTCCTTTTGCGTACCAACTGGCAGTCTTCGCAAGCCAAACAGAAAAACCTGACATCCTTAGGTAGCCCATTCCAGAAAAAAGACAACCTGATCCTCTCCGTGGTCTTCTTGGCCCCCATATGTCCTCCAAACACAGACGAGTGTGCCAACTTCAACACTTCCTCTCTTCGGCATTTAGGTAGAACCAATTGACTGATCCTCTCACCCAGGATTTTATCTCTATGGAATAGTAGGTGATCCTTGATAAAGAATCCCCCCTTCCCTTCTTTTGCTAGTCTTCGGGCAGCCTCCAAATCGGCACATTCTTCTTGATCTTTCCGAAAGACTTCCACCTCTGATGTTTCCATATCCTTTTCACTGCAGACTTTGCTGTTGTCTGGTTTAACTTGCTCTTCCGGTTCAGAACGATCTTCCTCTCGGTTATTCTCTTCGATGTGTTGCTCAGACCCTTTTCCTTCGTTTGGTTGCTCAACCCTGTTAACTTCGACCGGTTTATCGACTGTCACTTCTTGTCGCTCCTTCAGCATATCTCTAACATCGGGTGGTAACAAGACATCCTCGCCCAGTGTAGGAGCGACGGCGCACAGCACTTCCTGATGTGTCACCTCCCCTTTCCCTCCTAAGATCAAACTTATAGGGATGCTGACTAACGGACATTTTATAGCTGGACCGAATATCCCTTGTAAAAATATGGATGATTTTTCTCCTTCTGGTAAAGGTCCTGCTACGTCTGACCGGATCACTGTGATCTCTGTCCCCGAGTCGATGAGAGCCTTCGCCTGTCTTCCGTTAACGCTGATTGAGACCCTTTCCAACTTTCCGAAGCTTGGTCTCTCTCTTCCTTCGGTTAACGACGTGACCCTGGCGACGACTGCTGCACCATCTTGTCTTCTGGGGCTCTCTTCATCCTGAGATTCTTGTCTGTCAGTAACGGCATGGTTCACATTTGCCCTCCTCCGGTTGTCATGGGACTTGTCTGTCGGACAGTTTTTCCTGATGTGTCCTTTAACTCCGCAGGAGAAACACGTGGGTTGAAAACTTGACGCTCCATTACCATTCTGGTACCTCGGACGTCCCCTTTGACTCTGTTGTCCTCCCCGATCCCTGTTTGGCTCTTTGCTGTCTTGGAATTGAGGTTTGGTATCTCCCGGTGATGGAGTCTTCTGGGGTGCTCCCCATGGTTTTTGGAAAGGCTTGCGGCCAACGTCCTTCCGATTATTGGGCCGGACGGCTTCATAATCATCAAGCTTCTTCACTAGGTCTTCAACTCTCTTGATTTGACTCCAGGTATCGATGAAATGCTCTTTAAACTCTGGAGGTGCACGTCGCTTCACTTGATCGACCACCATCAAATCAGAAAGTTCATCGAAAGTCGTGACTTCCAGTCCTACTATCCAACCTTGAAAGTAGTTCTTGATTTCGTAGGCGAAATCCGTCCATGTACTTTCATGACCCTTGGAATGTTTCGTAAACAGTTGGCGAAATTTCTCTGGGGTAAGCTTGTAACGTTTTAGAAGAAGCTGCTTCACTTGCTCGTAATCTTGTGCTATCTCTTCAGTTTCTCTGGCTATGATCTGGGAAATATCGTAAGGAAGAAAACTGATCAGATGTGACGCCCAAAAACCTTTGGGTATCTCAGCTCTACGAGCCTGACGTTCGAAAAGGATGAGGTATAGACTGATATCGTTTGTTGACGGATCGAATCGCTGTATTAAGTCCCGCAGGTCCAGTTTTGGCCGGAATGCCCGGGCACCCTCGTCCTGGCCTGCATTTATTGAGTTCTGAGATGACTCGTTTTGAATTCTTAATTTTCGAAGTTCAAATTCTTGATCCTCCCTTCGTTTCCTTTCTTCGTCTTGTGCCAACCTGTCCGCAACAATACCCTCGAAAAATGATTGAACGAAATCTAAATCCGTTTTATAGACGTCACTGCCTTGGATATTGTTCTTAAGTTCAGTCACTTTTAGCTTATCATCACAGTCTACACACAGTTCACTCGCCAATTTCTGTAGGTCCTCCTTCTTACAACCCTTAATCCCTAAAAACGCCATATCAAAATTCGAGTTTGCAGTTCCCTCAAAAGCGAAATTTCCCTTGCTTAAACTACCTATAGATTATAATACTGAGAATTATAATATCATGAAACTACACTCAGCTAAATTTTTTTTTTCAGAAAAAAAATAATAATAACATAAAAAAAAACCTTTCTGTACCAATTTCAAAGGATTATGATCCAGCTCACAAAAGTAGGTATAAAACATTCACACAATTTCACAAAAAATATTTAACCTGATGTAAATACTTAACTTAATACTCTTGTACATGTGTGCTTAACCTATACAATATTTTTCGAAAACCATTAGAATCAATGTTTTTTTTTATACCACAATATTACAACAATAATACCATAATAATACTCGATCGATCGATCTATCTATATTGTGTAATATAAGTATATAACTAAAATTTATCTAACCAATATAAATTCACAAAAAAAAATATCATGGAATAAATTACACTCTTTTTAACAAGAAATATGAGCTCCTTAACCTACATATAAAGATATGTTTCCTAACCACATCAAAAGAAATGAATGATACACATTCCCTTTCTTTTTTTTTCTTTAACCACCGAGAAAAAAAAAAACGATGCAAGAAGCAATAATTCCAAATTCGGTGTCGACAAGAATGAACGACACAAAAAAAAAATCGACTGATTTATTTTTTCCTTTTTCCACTCCAACCGAACAAAAGATAGCCCGTTGCAAAAAAAAAGTAACAATTTCAAAACCACGTTCGCTGAGAACGAATGATACACAAAAATAAAATCGACCGATTTATTTTTTTCATGCCCGCCTTGCAGCTTCAAACTAAAAATAGATTGGCTCCTGCCCGGGACTTTTCAAGGTAGCCACGTGTACGTAACCTTTGCATTGCGATGCAAACCAAAACCTATTTTTTTAAACAAGATTATAATAATGCGAAATCGAACGATTTTTTAGCATAAAATGATCCCAATAAATCCAGCTATCACCCACCTGTTTGGACCGATGATGTCCTCGTGCCACTGTCCTCGATGACGGTGTCAGGATGCCGTCCCGTTCCCGACGTCGTACGTCCGTCGTCGTCCCGATCCTAACCGTATTGGACTACGGTTCTGCCGGCGTCTCCTCCTCGTGGCGTGGTAGAAGTAACCGTATCGGACTACGGTTCTGCTGGCGTCCCGTTCCGACACCGTCGTCCTTCCCGTGGTAAGTGGTGAGTCACGAACAGCCGTCGTCTCGAACTCGAACCGCCATTTGCCTAATGGCGTGTGGTATCCTGCGTTGTAGATCCAGCGTAGATTAACAGTCCAGTTCTGACACCAGTTTGTGGGGACCGCGGAGGGGGTTACTAGGTAAACAGTGGGTTTAATGAACCACTAAGACTTTTTTGTTGAACATTTATAAGAGACTACTATTATTTAACACGAAAATAAAATCTACAAACACAGGACCGTCTTTTAACGACCTGCCCCTCTGGTTCCACACAAGTCTTCTTCTCCTCGTTTCTTCTTCCACTCGGGGCCCCGTAGGGAACGATCGCCGCGCCCCCTACAATTTTTACAGACGATTTTTTAGTCTACTTTTTCATTTTTTTTATTTCTTTCGAATTAAAGAAAAAGTAGGATGAAAATTAAAAAAATAGGTATTGACCTGCGGTCTATGTCTGTCTGTCTGTTCGTACCTAACTTCCAAATTCGGTTCTATCTATCGGAAAAATTCTTTTTTAGCTAGAAATCTTTATTCAAATGTGTATAAATTTAAATTAAATATAAATATATATAATTAATTATATTTTGTTTGTCGTTATGACGTTGATGAAAAGTGAAAGTTAAGCTAAATGAAACCATGGTTTTTGATAACCGCAACTGCAATATCAAAATAAGAAGTTCTATAAGAACTAAAATAGCCTACTTTCCTGTTACTTAAACACTTACTAAAATTCTTATCTTGAAAAACTAGGTTCGTTTCAGTAAGTGACATCAACAACCGTTTCTACATTAAATTTATATACATTAGAATGAATTTCACTAAACACAGCATCTAGCTATAATTTCAACTTCTTAAAGCCAATTATTTTCATTAATTTTCTATCGCCAATAAAATAAATATTATTTATCATCCGCATGATGATTTGCAGTTATAAATAAATATTTAATTATTCGTAGAACAAAAACCATAAAACTACTAAAAAATGCACCTAAAATAGGATGTGTAAATTAACAAGTAGGTTTGTAAGGTTTGTAACAGAATCTGTCACTTAACCCGCTTCAACACAACAGTAGTGTTTAACAGGTAAAAAAGGCGCCAAACACAGCATTATTTCTATATTAAACATTTATGCGCTAAATTCGGCTAGTTTCATTTATTTTATTTCGAAAATTAAATAATTATTACTCAAATCATTTGCAAAAATTTATATTTCAAGGAATAAATATGTAATAGTTCTCGCTTTTAAATAGAATGAAAACATTGCATACCAACATACAGAATCTCAAAGTGAAATATATTTGACGTCATTTCAAACTGATCGATGTCGCAAAAATAATTTTATTTTATTTTAATTTATTGTCTAAAAGAATTAAAGTTTCTTGAGCGATTGTTGTGATGGCAATGGTGATTTAATTCCAATAAAAATGGCTTCCTATGCTTTTTAAATGAGCATTAAATTTTGAAGTTTTTTAAATAATTGAAGTACTTAGAATTCGAATTCTTTTCTGAAATTTTCAATGTATTCTCATTTATTTGCGCTGAATTTTTTGACGTATCTCACTTGGCCGTAGCACTTGTAGATTGCAATATCGATTTAAATGACTCGAAAATGAATTTCAATGCTAGTTCAATGGGAAATTCGTCGACAAATAGTAGATTTATGTCCATCCGTTCGTACAGACAGACGGACAAAAAGTATGAAAGTTGGGACTCTGAGGTCATAGCTTTCCAACAAAAAAAGAATTTTTAAGATCGGATGGATAGAACCGATTTTGGAAGGAGGGTACGGACAGACAGACGGACGGACATCGACCGCATGTCAATACGTACTTTTTTATTTAATTTTTAATTCTTCGAATTAAAAAAAAAAGAAAAGTAGGCTAAAAACGGTTGTTTATGACAATTACTGTTGAGCACCTAGTTGTTTCCCGATAAGAATTTCAGTATTTAAGTAACAGGAAAGCAGGCTATTTTAGTTATTTTAGAACTTCCTGTTATCCTTCTTGTGGTAGCATTGTTAATTTTGGCTTTGAAAGTGCGTGATGGTCGGACAGACAGGCGTACTTAACGCTTATAATGCCGCTTTTTTAAGTTATACACGTAGTGCGGAAGGTAAAACATACATTCTTATTTTTTAAAAATTCAGTGTAGTTAGACTATTGTTTAAATAAACTCTATTTTTTTTCACTTTGTAGTGTAGTGAAATCGTTTCCGGCTGCCTATTTCTAGCCTCCATTAGGAGCTTTAACACAGCCAATAACGCCTAGTAATTTAGAACCCTGGTCAAGTGACGAGGTCGACACCTACTGAGCGGGCACCCCCAACGGAACTTCGTTCATTTTCATTATCTCTATACAAAAAAAAAATAATAATAATTGTCGGACGCTTGAAAGCCACTTGTCTTACGCGGCTTCAGATAATCAGAAACGTCAAAAACGCTGAAAGTAAGTGTGGCGGTGTGCTAATTGTTTTGTGCCGGGCCTGCTTCAGGATGCGTCCCGTGGCTTTGGTAGAGATCGTTGCTTAGCGCTAGAGCTACGTGAGGCCCTGGAGCATTTCCACGGAAACTAGCCAGGTTGTATAGATGAGCATTCCTGCATTGGCAGTATCATCATACAGGGTGTTTCAAAATTGATTGGAAATAGAATAGCGCTAGAGCTACGTGAGGCCCTGGAGCATTTCTACGGAAACTAGCCAGGTTGTATAGATGAGCATTCCTGCATTGGCAGTATCATCATACAGGGTGTTTCAAAATTGACCGGAAATAGAATAGCGCTAGAGCTACGTGAGGCCCTGGAGCATTTCCACGGAAACTAGCCAGGTTGTATAGATGAGCATTCCTGCATTGGCAGTATCATCATACAGGGTGTTTCAAAATTGACCGGAAATAGAATAGCGCTAGAGCTACGTGAGGCCCTGGAGCATTTCTACGGAAACTAGCCAGGTTGTATAGATGAGCATTCCTGCATTGGCAGTATCATCATACAGGGTGTTTCAAAATTGACCGGAAATAGAATAGCGCTAGAGCTACGTGAGGCCCTGGAGCATTTCCACGGAAACTAGCCAGGTTGTATAGATGAGCATTCCTGCATTGGCAGTATCATCATACAGGGTGTTTCAAAATTGACCGGAAATAGAATAGCGCTAGAGCTACGTGAGGCCCTGGAGCATTTCCACGGAAACTAGCCAGGTTGTATAGATGAGCATTCCTGCATTGGCAGTATCATCATACAGGGTGTTTCAAAATTGACCGGAAATAGAATAGCGCTAGAGCTACGTGAGGCCCTGGAGCATTTCTACGGAAACTAGCCAGGTTGTATAGATGAGCATTCCTGCATTGGCAGTATCATCATACAGGGTGTTTCAAAATTGACCGGAAATAGAATAGCGCTAGAGCTACGTGAGGCCCTGGAGCATTTCCACGGAAACTAGCCAGGTTGTATAGATGAGCATTCCTGCATTGGCAGTATCATCATACAGGGTGTTTCAAAATTGACCGGAAATAGAATAGCGCTAGAGCTACGTGAGGCCCTGGAGCATTTCCACGGAAACTAGCCAGGTTGTATAGATGAGCATTCCTGCATTGGCAGTATCATCATACAGGGTGTTTCAAAATTGACCGGAAATAGAATAGCGCTAGAGCTACGTGAGGCCCTGGAGCATTTCCACGGAAACTAGCCAGGTTGTATAGATGAGCATTCCTGCATTGGCAGTATCATCATACAGGGTGTTTCAAAATTGACCGGAAATAGAATAGCGCTAGAGCTACGTGAGGCCCTGGAGCATTTCCACGGAAACTAGCCAGGTTGTATAGATGAGCATTCCTGCATTGGCAGTATCATCATACAGGGTGTTTCAAAATTGACCGGAAATAGAAACGATACAATTCCGAAATATTTATCCCACCCCTCCGAAAAATAGTAAAAAGCCAATTGATCACGCGTTTTGGTCGTGGTTGCATCCTTGAACTAGGGCAGTACGAGAATGTGTTGACGAAGGAATGCATTCATTTTGAGTTTGGTTTGGTTAAGTAATACAGTAGTAATACAGTATAATAGTAATTTTACAATCTGCAGATTCTGTTACAACACAATTTCTAAAACAACTGAAAATAATTCGTGAATACGAAAATGGAATTTTTGTGTTTGGATTTCATTTTAAATGAGCTGGTGTGTTTCAAATTTTAGCTGAATATTTGAAAATTCAATAAGCACTAAACGTTTTGCGATAGAAATGTACAGTTTGTCGAAATGTTGGGACCAAAGTGTTCTAGAGTTGGATAGACACCGAACCGTCTGTGAGGCGCCCTGTAGTCAGTGTCTCGATCTACGGATCGAAAGGTCCCGCGATCGAGTCCTGGTCGCTGAAAACTCACCGAGTATATGCGGAGTACGTGCTCGTTAAATCTGTTGGGTCCGAAAGTCCTGTGGGCGGTCATTGCGCAGTTTCCCACGGGTACAGGTTCCTGGAGACTATTTCCTTCCCTTCAGGGACATATCTTAATTGTGGAGGTGGCGCGTGATAGATGGCAGCATCTGTCACGTATATGTGTGCATGTGAGTGTGTGTGTTGTGACTGTCTTGGTATGGTATGGTATGTACATATATATTCCAGCTTGTGTGCTTGTTCAGAGAACCGCTTATAAGCTTCGCGACTGTCTTACTTGACGAAGGTTTATAAGCAGTTCTCTGCAAGCACACAGGCCTGAAAATATATGTATACCAACCAACCAATATAGAGACTGAACCTACCAACCACACCATGGACCAACACGGAGACAGTATAGGGTGGCATGTGCGGCCCGATGGTTAAGTGGTTTGGATCGCAGACCATTACAGTAGCAGTTTGCGCACTGTAACGGGTACGGGTGCGATTCCCGCCTTCACCTTGGGTGTACTTTCTTTCTCTATGTAAATAAAAAAAAGAGTAAAAATTCCTTCTGTGGCTGTCTTACTTGACGAAGGCTTAAATAAGCAGGTCTCTGATCATGGAAACAACCCAGAATATATGTACATACCTACCCTGCATAAATAAGCAAAATACAATAATTGTTATCTATAGACTGGTGGTCAACATCAAATTTTGTAAAAAGTAATGCAACAACCTATCGAAATGATCAGCATCCTTAAAAAGATGTGTTGAAAACTAGTTGAACCTGTGATTTTAATTAGATGTAAATTCAACCAAACCAAACTAAAAGTACTACATTCTTATGTAGCACAAGCACAAGCTTTCTTGCACGACCGAAAGTGAAGCCAATTATTTAGCCATTTTTATTGGCGGGGGCCGGGTTAATATTTAGGAATTGCACCCTATACATTTCCGGTCAATTTTGTAACCCCCTGTATTAGTCTTGCATGTTTGTTTGCGGAGCAAACAAATAGGAATTGCGTAGCAATCCGTGGGGGTTGGCGAGCGGTAGCGAGCAGGGAGCTTTGCCCCCTAGTTATACAAATTTATGATGCGTGAAAAATACAAAAAGCTTTGTTTATTACTTATCTACCTAAATATTTCATAAACATTCGTCATTTATACAAATAATTAAATTCTTTACATTAGAATATTTTTTACCTCTTCATTTATAAAAAAGATTTAGTTTAAAGTGTTAGGCAAAAAAAAAAAGTAGTTGTAATGTAGTAGTAGTATGTTATATTCAAAGTTGAAAGATTTGTCAAAAATTCATGAATTTTCAGTTGCATTTCACAAGTTGAAATACAACCCGAAATTTAAGAGACTTCAAAACTTTTTTTCAGAAATTACATTTTTGATGAGAAAATTAATAGTTTCCAAGAAATAAAGAAAGCCCTTCTTGCAATGCAAATTTAATCTAGTGCTGTAAATGTTTTTTATACAAGCAATTTGGATATATTTTGATAAAAAATGTGCAGGGATTTCCTTTAGAATATTAGTTAAATGTGTGTTTAAAAAATAGACTAGATGTGCAAATAGGTCTTTTTTTAATACGTGAACTAAGAAAAAAGTGCAGCTAAACAACAAAAATTACCAGATTTACAATTCAATTTGTGAATTTAAACAGTACATTAATAAATATTAGACTTACGATTCTATTGCAAAATTGTGTTTTTAAACAGTACAATAATAAATACCAAATTTCAAATTCTATGCAAAGTTGTGTTTATAAACAGTACAATAATAAATACCAAATTTCAAATTCTATGCAAACTTGTGTTTTTAAACAGTACAACAATAAATACCATAAGTTTTGAAAACTTATGATGATGTTTATTATGATTAAAATACTTTTATATTAAGGGGAGATCATAGTTAACAGCAAAAATGGGCAATTCTTAGTATTGATTTCGAAAGGCTCTAAATCATTTAAAAATTGTGGTACAATAAAAAAAATTGTGCCAAATTATAAATTGTACTTTTATTATTATATTTACACCTAAGAATCTTATTTTTAAAAAATATTTTTTAAGAAAAAAGACACCTTTTGAAACATACAAATACGAATTTTCAAAAAGACAAGTATTTTTTTGGTACACTTTGTACAAAAAATATGCAATGAAAACACATAAAACTTTTTTCAAATGCAAGTAAACAGTTAGATTGATATTGGTCACCTATTTTTTTTTGCCTAAAATAACTTTTAAATATTATTTTAAAAGCATTATATTCTATATTCATAAAAATTCTGATTTTCAACGAAGGAAAGTGTAAAATAATATAATATTTTTTTGAGTTTGTAAGACTAAATTAGGTGACTTAAATAGATCCAAAATGGTTTTATAACACACACAAAAATTATTAAGAAATATTTAATAGATTTGAAGAAAAGTGTACCTATGTGATAAAAATTATAGTTTTGAAAAAAAAAAAAAAAACGCAAAAAAAAAATACAGTCGAACACTTTTAACACGAACTCGAAGGGACCGCCGAAAGATTTTTTGTTACCCAAATTTCATGTAAATCGTCAGGATTTTTTTTACATTGAGCCAGTGAATCGTTTTCAAATATCAACACAAAAAATTCATATTTTATAATGTAATACATAGATACTACAAGCACAAATAGTAATTCAAAGGGGGCGTGACGCATGTGTTTATTTTTATATAATTTTAATTCTTTCATAAGAAATAATAAACCAATCGATACAAAATTGATCTCATTCGATAGATCGGGCTTCCATCTATCAGAAAATACTGGTTTCAAAAATTCCATTTTTTGGTCATTTTTAACTATGATCTCCCCTTAAATAGAACTACCGGTATACCTATATTTGTTTCTCAAATGCTACAATTTTGCAAGTTCTGTCAAATTATTTCTCGAAAATTAATTCTCCTTTTATACTTTTTATGATCTTCAGTCGCTTTTTAATAAATATAACGAATTACTCCTTCTCCTATACTCGTAAAATTCATTCAAAAGGTAAATTTTCGTATTTTTCGAGAAGGATTCGGCACTCAAACAGTGACCACCTTGAGTCCACCTTGATGAATGGAAATCTTGTAAGTCATGATCTTTGAGCCCTGTAAGTCGTTGTCGCTTATAGTATGACCCAGAAACGAGTCGGCATGGAAAAGTAGTTATCCGGTATGAAGGGCTAAAATGTTCTGATCCCCTGGCCATAATGCAAGATGGCAGTGGCTGCAAAAAAAATGTCTTTCTGGCAAAGCCCATGGGAACTTGGCCTCGCGGAAGACCCCCGCTGAGGTGGACCGACTGTCTTGAAAGAGACCTGAAAACCATTAAGGCCGATACCAACTGGAGAACAGTCGCCAAGAACAGATTTGCCAGAAGAAGATTTCTAGAGAAAGCCAGGGCCCACCCAGGGCTGTCGTGCAACAATTGAGTGAATTGGTGTGGCGGTTACCACACGCGCAGCCTCAATATATCATTCGCACGCAGATTTACCACTGCGTTTCTACCTGTAAGCTAAGTAACAACGAAAGTAGTAGTATAAAAGCCAAAGTAACTCATCTCCACCTTGAGGATCCTTTTGTTAGACTACGGGTTATTGAGGCAGCTACAAATGAATGTATGAAGGGAACTGTTTCGGTTTGTGTCTAAACTTCTCCTGTTCCTCCCTGGGATTTTGGAACACAACACATCAATAAGGAGTAAGTATGATGAGGTTGTTTCAGATGACGGATAGTTCAGGGATTTTGGGTTGGTACAAAATGCTTTGAGTATGATAAGGCTGTTTCAGATGACGGATAGTTCAGGGATTTGGGCTTGGTACAAAATGCTTTGAGTATGATGAGGATGTTTCAGATGACGGATAGTTCAGGGATTTGGGGTTGGTACAAAATGCTTTGAGTATGATGAGGCTGTTTCAGATGACGGTTAGTTCAGAGATTTGGGGTTGGTACAAAATGCTTTTTGTATGATGAGGCTGTTTTTCAGATGACGGTTAGTTCAGGGATTTGGGGTTAGTACAAAATGCTTTGAGTATGATGAGGCTGTTTGAGATGACGGTTAGTTCAAGGATTTGGGGTTGGTACAAAATGCTTCGAATGCAGATTTCCCCCCAGATGCCCTCACAATGACAAAGGCAAGTGGCGCCCTCTCTGGTCAGGACCCTCCCAAGGATGCGAGGATGTTGGAGATGGCGATGAGCGGGTTCGTCCAGCAGACGGCCTTCCTCTGGGGACAGCTGTACCGGCCGATGCACTTGGCGAACTGGCGGTCGCACTCGCACAGCCTCAGCGCGCACTGGTTCACTGCGGGGTTCACGTAGTTGCCGGTGGCTGAAACGAAATAAGGGAATGTTATTCAGAGAATATCTTCAACTTTGCGCACGAAACGCGAGAGTGAAGGAAACAACGGAGTCATTGGCACAAATAGATTATTTGGTGAAAATTGCTGATTTTTAGAATAAAAAATAATAAGTTGAAACAGTAAGGTAACAAAAGCGCGCAAAAAGCTCCCCAAATTGTTTTCAGCAGGGTAGATTGTTGATCGGGGACCAGGTGGCCTAATGGGTTTGATCGCAGACCATGCCGCTAACAATCTACGCACATGTACCGGGGGCGGGATGGATCGAGGCGTGCCATCTATAGCAATATACCAAACAACTAACAGTGGACGCGTTGGCTGGAACCTGTTTAACATGATATCAGAAAAAGGAGGTGGAAAAGGGCAGGGGATTGTGCGTGGGAAGAAAAGTTACTCTGTACCTATGAGACCATTCCGAATTTGAGAAAACTCTGGCATGTTGGAAGAAATAAATAAGTTATTTTGGTTTTTAAGCATATGGTAAGATTTGTAAAAGTCAAGTTCCCAAATGCGAGAAGGTTTGACCAAAATTGAAGAAGAGGAGGCATTGAAACGGTGAACTCCCAAGAATGTGTAGCGACTGACGATTTCTGATATTCTTGTGCTTAAACAAACGCTTTATGGTCTTTAATTCTTATTTTAAGAGCTCTTTTCGTTTGTCCTATGTATGAAAGGCCGCATCAGCAAGGATGTTATAGATTCCCCCAGTCTCGTCTGGCAGAAACAAGCACAATTTTCACCAAATAAACTATTTGTGCCAATAATTAAGTTGTTTCCTTCATTCTCAAGAGACTATTAGTTAATCTTTTTGTTATATTTCGCATATGCATCGTCTCGGAAGGAAATACCAGGGATCGGTGAACAGAACTTTAGTTTTAACACAGCATCTTAGAAATTGAAAAGAGCTTGGTTGGTTGGTAGACATTTATTTTATGCTTGTATGCTTGGTCAGAGACCCGCTTATAAACTTTCAATCAAGTAGGGAAAAGACCGCGCGTTACCACAAAAACATACTAAACATCAGTATTCTGAGGGTACAGTCACACAGTTAAAATTCGTTCGCGGCCACATCAGATAGTTGTTTGGCTGATTGAAATAACTCTACTCAAACTTGTAGTCACGACACTCACACCAGCTAGAAAACAGAGCTCAAGAGGTCGCTTACTTTGCTTAGGCCTCGACAATATATTTAAGGCGCGTTTACATAAGCCATCGTATCCATGGAATGCCAAAAGAAGAGGCCAAGCAGGATTTCTAACCCAAATGATAGTCTGTGGCCGAATCCATGGTATGAAACATCAAATCCTCCTTCATTGGAGGGTTTGCGAAAACCCCCAATGAAGGAGGAACCCCCCAATTGCAACTCCGGTTCTGTCTGGGAGAAAATCCCCAAGAGGGAAAAATTGCTGAGTTTGCTCGTCAATCCATGGACTCGATGGCTCATGTAGACTCGCCTTTAGTGATGGAGGTTTCGGCATAACCCTTGGCGTTGAGGAGTTTCCAGTTTCTTGTCAGCATTCTGGTGATTCGGTGGCCGTTTTTTGAGTTTTCGGTGTGTTGTCATCAACGATTTATATAGCGGGCGCAGTTTCCAATTACTGCTCTGCGCTAGGAAAACAAGTTTTTGCAGTGTTGCATACTAGTACATTAGTTGGGATTGGAAAGCAGCCGCAAACATCTCATTGGCTGACCGGCTCCGTCTTTTCTCTCTCCCCCCACCCCCAAATCATATTCTAAAACTATTATATTTGGCTGCTTTTTGATGGTCAAAATTATAATTTTTTTTTACCTTCTTTTGAGTTTCAAAACACATCTTATACACTCTTAAAACAAAAGAGTGAAATCCAATCCTATAGGAGAAGTTCATTTTCGACACTGGAAAGGAGTGAAAATTAACTCAGACTGAGTTAAAATCACTCGTTTGGAGTGATCCTGTCGGAGGTTTAACAACACAAAAGAGTGAAATCAACTGGAATAGGGGAAGTGCATTTTCGACACCGAAAGGAGAGAAAATTAACTCCAGTTAAATTCACTCGTTGTTTTAAGAGTGTAGGCTATATCTCCAAGGCATATTTTAGTAAAGCAAAGGGAGAAGGTTTAGTTAAGTATAGGGGAAAAAGAAATGCTCTCCATCGCATACTCACTGCACTGCACTGATCCCTGCTTCTTGCATATCCACGCGTACCGCAGGGCATACAGCATGAATGGAGGACAGCTGAGTCGAGCATAGCACCAGTCATGGTCAAGGCAGCACCTAAAACAGAGAGGTGGAGTATCTTATACACTGCTCACAACAATTAGGGGAGCACATGGCTTAATCCTTTTAACCCCGATGATTCCATTTGGAAACATCAGCATGCAATTTTTTTTTCTAAGTTAAGATCGCACTTATGTATCGTTAGATGGAAGAATCATCTCATTTGAAGAATTAAATAGTGTTTGTTTTAATTAACAGATAATGAAAACATGGGAAAATAAAATTTCCTCTGAAACAATTTTAGCAAATAAATTTACCCTAAATTCTTCATGCATGCATTTCTAAGATTCTTAAAAATCGATGTTAACTATTTTTAACAAATAATCTTTTGAAATAAGTATTGATATGATTTATTCTAAAGTTATTATTCTAATTTTTTCCCTAAAATTTTAGTTTTAAAAAAATAAGATCCCCCCCCCCCCCCCCCTCAGTTTTTTATGCCATTTCATTCTAGATGCATAATGAATCTATTTCACAAATTTGAAATTTTTAGAGAAAAAATTAAAAGTTGAAACTGTAAGGCTAAGTATAAAAGCTCCCCAAATTGTTTTGAGCAGGGTAGATTGTTGATCGGGGACCAGGTGGCCTAATGGGTTTGATCGCAGACCAATCCGCTAACAATCTACGCACTGTACCGGGGACGGGATTGATTCCCGCCTTCGCCCTGGATTGAACTACGAATCCTTAATTATGGAGAAACCAGGCACACAATTTTACCTCTTGACAAGACATTGAAAAAATTTCACGAACATTTTTTCTCAGATTTGCATTATGGTCAATAAAACTTATTGTTTTTTGAAATTATTAATAAAATAAAAAGTAGGTTTGAAACCGAATCTGTCACTCACAGCGCTTCAACACAACATTTGTGTTCAACAGGGAAAAACGCGCCACACATAATATTAATTCAATATTAAACATCTACACGCTGAATTTGGCTAGTTTCTATTATTTTCTTTGGAAAAGTCAATAATTATTTGAAATCGTTTGCTAAAGTAATTTATATTTCAAAGAATAAATATGTAATATTCCTCGATTTTAAATATAAGGAAACATATCTTTGTAACGAAAATAAGTTTCCCTTAATTAATTCTTTCAAAGAAATAAAGTTTTTTGAGCTATTGTTGCGAATGGCAATGGGGATTTAATTCTAATAAAAATGCCATCTTATGCTTTTTAAATGAGCATTAAATTTTGTATTTTTTTTAATATTTAAAGTATTTTGAATTCGAATTTGTTTCTGAAATTATGTCTTCTAATTTCGGTGCTCTGAATTTTTTTGATTTATCACACTTGTCTGCAGCATTTGTAGTTTGGGCTATGAAAGTGGGACAGAAGGACTGAACGATTATAATACCTTCTACTTTTTACAATACAAACGTATAGTGTGGGAAGCTAAAGCATATTGGCTCGTCCTTGGCCGAGTGCATGGTTGAGGCATCAGCCTCGGGATTCAATCTTCTCAGGTTCGAATCCCACCTACTGCCAGTCATCCTATAAATCGGATATCTGTACTGGAAATAGTAGAAAATTCCAACTCATGACGGATGGGCCCGAGTACACAGGGACAGACGTGCTCGATAAATCTGTGGAGTCCAAAGTCCCGACGGCGTCAGCGTACGATGTCGATCGATGTTCCGTTGGGTGCCCGCTCAGGTGTCGACCTCGTCACTTGACCAAGGTTCCAAATTACGAGACAATATTGGCTGTGCTAAAGCTCCTACAAGGAGGCTAGAAATAGGCAGCCGGAAACGATTACATTACCATTACATACTTGTCAATAACGTCCACGGGTTGTCCGGCCCCTTTGAATCCGCAGAAGCACCCGTACCTCCTGTAGGCGAGGGGCTCGCACCGGGTCTGGCAGCGGATCATGTGGCCCAACTGGAACACGCTGCGGGTCTCCTCGGGTAGGCGCAAGGACCGGCTCTCGTAGCCGGCGACTAGAAGAGGGAGAGGGACAAATAAAATACTTTGAAAATGATTAAGTTTTAGAGTAATCTGGAAAGGAGTGCTAGAGTCGCCCGCTTTCGCATGGCAACCGGCCACGATTATCTACAGGTCCATCTCCACCGCATTGGTGTGACCAACACGGACATTTGCTCACGCATTTGCCCGCTCTGCACGTCTGAAAAGTTGGTTGCGGGCCACCTGTTGTCGTGTATTGGACTTCAACACCACTCTCCTGACTTGATTTCTCGCTACTGGGAGGCTAGGCGTCGAATGGCTCAACTGCCACCGACGGACATTGGCTAAACTAAACTAGTTTTAGAGTCACTAAGCATCGGGTTTACAAAAGACCTGGTTTGTAAGGACTGAGGACACACTTAAAGGAGCTAGAGAGACCCTTGAACATTACAAAAAAGAACTTATTGAAACTTGACACATAATATGACCCTTCAAATGAGAAAAACCATCGTTTGTTAAATGCGAAGTCAAGAGCATTTGAGTTACTTAAGCACAGGGCCTCAAATCTCTTTTGGGCTGCCCAGATGGACCTCTGAGTTAAATTTGAAGCTTCACAATATGTGTTTTATATTTTAGATTCAGTATATACAGCAGACGGGGGAGTTGTTAAGGGCTAAGTTGTAGGGTCCCTATTTATTCATTTTTGTTTCCGATAGATGGCAGCAGCACATTATCCAATAGTTATGTCCATCATTGGTTATTTGAGGCTTGTCTGCATTAAAATTAGGTTGCGAAATATTGAAAGTAACAAGTTTAACAAAGAATAATCATGAGATGGTAGATTATACAAATACTAATACAGACTGAAAATGTTACCCAAAGCTCAGTAATACTTCCAGTATATATTATCCACCAAAAAAAACTTAGTAAAAGTAAACAAACGCCAATCTCAAAAAAAAAAAAAAAAACTATTTATTTTATAAAAAAAAGTCATTATGAGAATTGTGGCTAAAAAAGCCGTGATATAAAATGAATGCCAATCTCTTGTGTAAAACTTCCTGGTCATAATAAATAGTATAATTTAAGTTTTGCTGCTATAAAAAAAATTGCACTGTTTGAGGTTGGTGCCCATCTTAATCCCTGTAAAAAATTAAATCACGCAAATGAACTTGAATTACTAAATCAGAATAACGAAGGATACTTTTAATGAAAAACTTTAACAAATGTATGATCTCAAGTTAATAATGGTTAAGATGGGACACCAACCTCAAACAGTGCAATTTTTTTTATAGCAGTAAAACTTAAATTATACTATTTATTATGACCTGGAAGTTTTACACAAGAGATTGGCATTCATTTTATATCACGGCTTTTTTAGCCACAATTCTCATAATGACTTTTTTTTATAAAATAAATAGGTTTTTTTTTTTTTGAGATTGGCGTTTGTTTACTTTTACTAAGTTTTTTTTGGTGGATATCAGTAGTTTTTTTAAAATTTATTTTATGAGATTCTTTTTAAGGTAGGGAGGATTACCAACATGTTTTATGAATTAGTTCAAAGGATACAAAGGCAATATGACTACAAAACAGAATACATATTTTCAATGTCTATAGAAAGTTGTATAACCACCGGGAACAATGCCGAAGGTAAGCTAAAATGGTTCAGCATCAATATTGTAAACGGTGAAAGTGAACTGCACATCGATGAAATTAAATTAAAACGTCATCGTCATCTAGAAATAAATTTCTAGACGACTTTTTTTCTCTAATGGTGCTGAAACGCTGCGCTGGCGTACAAGCCTTTGCAGACTCGGCATATTCCCCAGAACTGAGAGCCATTTTTTGTGGCACCATCTAGGCGACTCTCGCTACCAATGACGCCCAGATTACAATGAATCTTTGCTCTCTGTGGATGCCGAGATTTAGTTTTTTCGAGGGAACCCAGGCCAAATGGGCCCTCCAGGGATCTTTTACATGCCACATAAGCATTTGACATGCGCGCCCAGAATTTCAAATCCGGAAAATCCGACGACTCAGCCGGGGTTCGAACCCGAGATCACGAGGCGGACGCGTTTAACTTCTCAGTCACTGAGCCGCTTAGATGACGTTTTTTTCCCGATCATTGTTTTCAACACATTTCGAGCTTACATCGCAGTTTTTATTTTTTGTTTACCGCAACCGTCTGTTATGACTTGTTTCATGCACCTTTGAAGGCATATTTATTTAAATTTTCTTTTATTAAGACTAAAAAAATATAAAGCCTTTTCAACGAAAAACAATAACCAAGTACAATTCTTCAAAACAAAAACCTAAACCGACATTAAGTTTGCAGTATACAAATGTTCTACGAGAAAAAGGGTAAATAGTTCCTCATTTTCGAGTGAGAGAATCGAATAAAAAGGTGTTTCACATTCAATAAACAATTTTATTTGTTATTTCAAGACATAAATTAATTATTTTTATTAGTTTAGCCTCAGTTAGAGTTTTATTTTAATTATTTTTTCCTTCGATTTTGACGTAACAGTGCGCACGAATATCAGGGTCAAAGGAGCAACCAATGGGAGCAGGCGAAATGTCGGCGCCAGCAGCGTTGTTTACGCAGTTTCCTCCGCCTAGTACATTTCTCTGCCGAAAACTTAAGGTCGGTTTTGGTATAGGTTACGGTTATGTGTTATAATGCTAACATTTAGTAACAGCTCATTGTAAAAAAATTCACTTTAAAATATAACTTTAGCATAATAAAATATTCCTCAATAAATGTTAGACAATTTTTTTTTCACAAAAGATATTGTTTTCATAAAATAAAAACAAAGATTACTTTAACATAATTAAATATTCCTCAATAAGTTTTAGGCGAAAAAAATCTTTACTTTTTATATAAAAAAAGATTAATTTCTTGAATGGTATTGGTAACTAAATATGGCAACCAAATAGGCAAATATGATTGTTTACATTCATAAATCAATTACTCCATTCATTCATTAACTCGCGTTAATCATAAGTTTTGTAATAAAAATGCCAAAAAGTTTAAATGATGCATTTAGTTTATTAATTAGACATTTTTTTCAATCTGTTTATTTAGATATTTGGTTAATCGTATTTTACAAGCTGTTATAATCCCTCCAAAAGTTAACCGGCGCTACTAACTGCTCTTCGCCGAAAATATAGCAAACCTTTGCGCGTTTTAGGAGATACATGGCCGCTAGGATGGCTTGTTTATCGTGCAACCATACCGCCAAAGGTAATATAGATTTTAATTAATTAAAAATAGAAAGAAGTATTTTTGAAACTTCAAACTTACGCAGAATGTGAATTGGGGCATTCTTAATCGTTTAGTAAAAACCGCTTCGAGATTAATGGTCTAGTAATAGATGTAGGTCTCAGCAAAAATTAGGTCAAAAATTGACTAAAACTGCTCGAAAGATTTCATTTTCGAAAATTTCCATAATTTTTTTCTCCGCTGTTTTTTATTCTAGAATAACCAAATTTTTTTTATTTAAAGTAATCTACAAAACCTCTCCACTGTATTTTTTTTATTGTTCCACGATGTTTAGTTTGTCTGGTAGAAAATAAAATCGATTTCGCTGTTAACATAGCGAAATATTTCCTGTATATATACATAACTGCCGTTTGCCCTTGGCGTCATTTTGAGATTGGCGGGCGGAACGACCGTTCCGTCTGATATGCTCAGCAATATATATTAGATAATTGGATATAATAGACTGCGCAAAAAGTATCAAATGTAATGGACTAAACAAAAGGTCACCAAACTTGATCTTTGGGTTCCAGATCAAGTCACATGAGTTACAATAGTCAAAATTTGCCTAATTAGTTATTATCACAAGCATTAGTGGTAATATAAGTAATGCAGCACAGCTTCTGTTAGTAAACATGGTTGCGTCTTTAAAATGCTTTATGAAGCCTTGAACTAGTGCATAAACCACGCAAAAATCAGAGACTGAACCTCTGAAATTCAATCTCTTTCAAAGACGAATTAATTTGAAATTAAGCTTTGGAGTTTTAAATATTTATATTATTACAAATACTCAATGAGCTATTAATAAATGATTGATTGCACAAACAAGTGCAAACAGTTTGATTTATCCTCGTAAGGGATAAAATTTCATTACAGTTTAAGCTCATCAGTTAAAAAAAATTTAAAACCAAATTCCAAATTCAAAAAGATTTTTAAATGTGTTTCTACTTTGGCCACGAACTGGGTTTTTTTTAATAATGACAACAATAACTATGTAGAATAAATTAGGAGTGCACTAAAAGTTATATATATATATATATATATATATATATATATATATAATATATATATATATATATATATATATATATATAATATATATATATATATATATATATATAATATATATATATATATATATATATATATATATTATAACAATACTGTTGAAAACTTTGTCCCTGGCTTCATTATAATAATGGTTTCTAGTAGCAGCGACGACTGCGTGGTGAAATGTTTCACCATATTTTCGGTATACGGTTGAACCATTCATCAGGTTTTGGAAACAAAAACCTGAGAAATAGTTGAACTGAATGCCAAAAGTGGAAACACTTCACCACACAGCCGTTTCAGTAGTAACCATATTTTTTGTGAAGCCAAGTGTCAAATTTTTACTAGTGTCATAGGTGCTTCAAAATTTTAATGGTGTAATAGATGCTTCAACCAAGGTGCTTCAAAATTTTAAAATAGTGTAATAGGTGCTTCAACAAAGGTCGTCAAATTTTAATAGTGTAATTGGTGCTTCAACAAAGTTCATCAAATTGTAATAGTGTATACTATAAGACCTATTACATTAATAGGTGCTACAACAAAGGGGCTTTAAATTTTTACTACTGTAATTGGTGCTTCAACAAAGATCATCAAATTTTAATAGTGTAATTGGTGATTCAACAAAGTTCGTCAAATTTTAATAGTGTAATAGGTGCTACAACAAAGGGGCTTCAAATTTGTACTAGTGTAATATATGCTTCAACAACTGTCCTATAAATTTTTAATGGTGTAATAGGTGCTTCAACATAGGGGCTTCAAATTTTTAATTTGTAATACGTGTTTTGCTCTTTTTTCTGAAAACAATTTAGCGACGGAAGAAGTTAAAGAAAAATAAACGTAACAAATTAATAATGCATAGATTCAGAAATTGTAATATAAAGTTTACCTTCGATTTCTGTTGTGTTCAGTGCCGATGCGATTTCCATTACAATCCACCAGAAACACAGCTTATCCAGCATAACGCATCAACATATCCCTCAGTAATGAAAATGGCGAACAAACAAAAAAAAAATCGTCTTCTATTGACATTGAAAAGAGAACAGTTAAAAGCGGCAGACCGTTCTATCACGCAACAAAAAGACACACATAAAGAATCTTTTAGAACGTTTTTCGAGTTCCCACGGATCTTTTTATATCCGAGGATAAAATGGGCTATGAATTCTGTTATCGTAGAATGGCAACATGCGTGTTCCCGTGTATGATTTTCGAACAATATGAGGGAAATATGGATATTAGAATACAGTGGAGGTGCTGCCTGGTCAAAAAACCAATGGAAAAATACTGTTTGCCAACTGAAGACATTGATCACTTCTGCGAACTTGGCGTATTAATTGGCGCCATTCTAATGAGGAACTTTGTCTGTTATTCGTTTAATTTTGCTTATTTTTAGCTTAGTTTAAATTCTTTAATTGGAAAGAATTGGCCAAAATTGAAAAGTAGGTATTGACATAGTGGAGATGTCAGACTGTATACCCTTCCAAATTCGGATCTATCCGTTCAATACCACCTAGATTAGAAGGCCAGCAAACAAAATGCTTGACGTCGTATTAGTGGACTGATTGTGTGGTTTTGACCAATGATCATTCGTGATTAGATCTTGTATTTGAAACAAAAATTTAAGATAAGGGATGAATCAAGATGCGACGTCATCTTAAGCTTAAGATACGACGTTATTGGTCTACAAATTGAAATTGGTCTACTAGTGTGACGTTGTGTTGCTTAGTTCTTCGGCCTTCTAATCTAGGTGGTATTCAACCGTTCGACTTTTTTTGTTAGACAGGTGTAACACGATCTGTTTCTAAGATACATAATTGTTGTTGAGTGATACTAGGTAACAGAGAAAGAGTTACATTGTTACAAACCTACTTTCTTTTAATTAGAATATCAGCGAATATGAAAGTAACAGGAAAGTATATTATTTCAGTTATTTTATAATGTCTTGTTTATATTTTCATTGGCTTCACTAAAAAAAATTAATAACATTTACGATCAGCCTTACTGACTAGGACGAGCCTGATGAGATATTTCTCAGTGTGTCAGTGATGAACCATACTCACATTATAAGAAGGTCTGGGGAGACCAGTCGGTTAAGGCGTTTCGTCTTCGAAGATTCCAGGTTCGGGTCTGGGTATCGCCAAAATAACCTCCGACCTATAAACCACCCGTGCAGCCAAAAATGTCCGAAATATTTCTAATTAATAATACCCCGTGTAGAGAAGGTTCACGTAAAATATGCCCCTAAGTCCCAACACTGGGTACGATGTCACTCCTAAAGTTGCTTTGGTGTCTACTCAGGTGTCGGCTAGTCACTTGACTATGGTCCTAAATTATGACGAACGTCGCAAATAGCCCTCGTGTAGCTTTAATGCTATGATATTTTAAACTAACCTAACCACGTCCCAAGGGGAAGTGCACTGGTTTGTTTGGGCGTGTCACATCGACTTGGCGAATTTTCCGACGCCTTCACCTTTTTTTCTAGCCAAGCCTCTTCATCGCATTCTAGCCACCACGGTGAGATCCGGAAGTTCCATTCGGTTGTTAATGGCAGTGGTAATTAGGACTCAGATGAGTGTCCACATGTCATTCATGCTTGTTTATTGCACGTGTTCATGAACTGTTTCCATATACTGAAAAGTCGGACGAATCGCTGACAGTTAACTTATCGTCGCACAAGGGCTGTTGGCGATGGGGGCTGCCATCTATTGGAAAGAAACTAAAGTGACAACGAATCCTACAACATCTGTTTACTAGGGGCTGGGGAGCCCAGTCGGTTAGGCACTCGAATAGCATGCGGAAGGTCCCAGGTTCGGGTCCGGGCATCGCAAAAATAACTGCCGACCTATAAACGGCCCGTGCAGCCAAAATGTCCGACGAATAATACCCCGTAAGGGAGTGCACGTTAAATAACCTTCAAAGTCCTGACGCTGCGTACGATGTCGCCCTTAAGGTTGTGTTGGGTGCCTACTCAGGTGTCGGCTTGTCGCTTGACTGTGGTTCTAAAACACGACACCCGTCGCCAATAGCTCTCGTGTTCGTGTAGCTCTAGTGCGACGATAATTCAAACCTAACCTAATCTGTTTACTTAACTGAAGTAAAGATAGTGGGACGTCGGGGCACGGGTGGCCTAGTTAGTTTAATCGCAGTCCATTACGCTTAAATCTGCGCACTGTACCGGGTGAGGATTCGATTCCCCCTTCGCCCTGGGTGTATTTTCTCTCTTTGGGGCAGCATAAATTCTGTATGTCTGTCTTACTAGACGTAAGTTTATAAGCGGTTCTCTGATAAACACAAGGGCTATTGGCGACGGGCGTCATAATTTAGAACCACTATCGATTAAGTGACTATCCGTTGGCACTCAACGCAACTTGAGGAGCAACGTCGTACGTAACTTCGGGTCTTTGGATCATATTTAGTTTGCACTCCCCCTACTCGGGTTATTATTTGTCAGACGTTTAGGCTGCACAGGCCGTTTATAGGTCGGCAGTCATTTTGGCAATGCCCGGATCTGCGCATGCAAGGCAATAAGCGCCTTGTTCTACCCATACTAATCTACCAACTGTTCTACCCATACTAATGATAAGTGTTGCAATTGGACTGAAATTGCAAAATGGAGATCTGGTGTTAACATTTTTTGGAGGGTGCCTATTCAGAAAAAGTGGATCCTGAACATTAGTTCGTCTGTCAGACCGTCCCTGGCCCGAAAACTGGACCTGACTGAACAGTGTTTCCGAGTATTGGTTCATTCACCTTGAGAGGACTCTGTTGGGAATTCCACATCTTGAAAATCGTAATGTTATTCCTATGGAGGATATTTGCAAGTCAATTTCCGCCACAATTTTATTAAAAGGTTACTAGTTTCTTGCATTATTGTAAAGAACGAAAGGAGTAGATTTCATAAAACTAATTTTTTTGTGAAAATCACATATTTAGTATTTTTAATACTTTTTTGAAGTTAGTAAAAGATGGAGAAGTTCTAACTTCAAAAAATTATTAAAAATACTAAATATGTGATTTTCACAAAAAAAAAATTAGTTTTATGAAATCTACTCCTTTCGTTCTTTACAATAATGCAAGAAACTAGTAACCTTTTAATAAAATTGTGGCGGTAATTGACTTGCAAATATTCTCCATGGGAATAACATTACGATTTTCAAGATGTGAAATCCCAAGAAAATCCTCTTAAACCACTCTTCATCTTGAACTAAATGAGCTACAGACTTCAAATTGATATGCGAGTTCATTACCTTTCAGACGTCATAACAAGATCTTAGAGAAAATCGCGCGTTAGCAAAGGGTAGCTGCCATAGAACTTTTCAGGTATTACCGTATTGCTGAAAAGTGAAAAAAACCACCGACCTAAAACTTAGAACACAAGTTTCTAACACATGTATGTGACCATAAATAAACAAGTAGGTTTGTAACAAAATCTGTCACTTAACCTGCCTCTACACAACATTTGCGTTCAGCAGGAAAAAGGCGCCAAACACATTATTAATTCTATATTAAACATTTCCTCTCTAAATTTGGCTAGTTTATTTTTTAATTCGATAATCATTTCTTATCGTTTGCGAAATTAATTTATATTTCAGTATAAATATTTAATATTTCCCACTTTTAAATAAACGCAAAACATTTCATATCAACACATAAATAATCGCTTAAGTGAAATATATTTTAACTAATTGATGGCGCAAAAAAAAATTATAATTGAAAATAAATTAAAAATTCTATTTTTGAGTGATTGTTTCGAATGGCAGTGGTGATTTAATTCTAATAAAAATGGCTTCTTATGGTTTTTAAACGAGCTTTAAATTTTGCAATTTTTTCAATAATTGAAGTACTTCAAATTACATTTTTTCCTGAGATTTCGCACACTTGTCTGTACCATTTGCAGTTGAATTTGCCTATGAAAGTGGGTGACAGACAAACGGAACGATTACAATACCTTTCGCTTTTCAAGTTATAAACATAGTGTGAAAGCTAAAATGGATGTGCAGAACAGTCAGCTGAAACGACGTTTAAAATATGCTATTAAGTGAAATTTAAAGCTGTGGTGTGTTTCACACACCTAGTTTTCAATTGAAACTACTAAAATATACAAAACTTAAAATATCTATCTATATACAAAATTTTTAAAGTGACTGATTTAACCACCCGTCCTCGGTGGTCGAAAATTCCCTGAGAACAACGCATTTCTCAAATCGGACGTCCTCGTGGACGGTTATTTCCCCATTAATGTTCTTCATACATTTTAATTTTTTAGTTATCTTACAAGAGTCTAGCACAACACTTTTAAAATGACCCCCTAATCTGGAAATCCTTAGCTTTGTCAGACAAGTAATCGGGTAAATAAAAGAAAAGTTCTGTGTGCACATGCATTAGGACTTCTAACAAAAGAATTAACAATTAAGTAAAAAACACATTATGGGCTGGTCTTGACGGGTTAGTTTCGAAGGAGGACGGGTACATTGTTGGACAAGCCTTCCAGAGGACGGGTAAACATTCCGATTTTTATCGAGCCCTGCACTGGGATACAACTAGCGGATCTGTTATTTTACATCAGACCAGCTATTCGGGGATCTTTTTTATATGTCCTGCTTCATTGTAGTATTCAGTGTTGTACTATATACACTGCTCAAAACAATTAGAGGAGCACTTTGCGTACTTTTGTTTGCCCGTCCAGTTCCACCTTTTTATTTTTTATTATAAAAATCTAAATTTGTGAAATGGATTCTTTATGCATCCAGATTGAAATGGTAAAAAACAGGGAAACAAATCTTAATTTTTTAGCTAAAATTTAAGGGGCAAAAAAATCGGAATCATAACTTTTGAATCAATTATAACAATAATTTTTTCAAAATTTTAATAGTAAAAAAAGGTAAAATCAAATTTTAGACTTCCAGGAATGCAAGCATAAAGAATTTAGGGTCAATTTATTTCATAGAAGTATTTGGGAGGGAATTTTATTTTACCATGTTTTTCATATTTTCATTCAATTAAAACAAACATTATTTAATTCTTCAAAAGACATGACTTTTCCATCTAACGATAAATAAGTACGAGTTCAACTTAGTGAGAAAAAAATCGGAAGCTGATAATACCAAATGGAATCATTGGGAGCGAAATGGTTTAAACCATGCATTCCCCTAATTCTTTTGAGATGTGCATCTATAGTTAATAGCAGCAATAAGTTTTTGGTGTTAGAACACATATTAATCTTAATTTAAGTATCACCATATTTGAACACAACTATTTTAAATAAAAACAATTTATTAGACATTTTGTGGTTTCTTGAATTTCAGAGGTTTGTCAGTTCGCTGGCTTTTGTTTACCCTAGGAGATGTTTCTTCATCATCAGAGATTTTGGCATTTTCTGCAGCCCATTTTCTCTTAGTTGTGAACTTCTTTTTCATATTGCCAATAAGAGAAGTGTACCTAAGGATAAAATATAATATTAGAATGAAGAACCAGATCTTTAACTTTCTTACAAATCATAAGCTTTCTAATTTTGTTCAAATACAAAAAAAAAAATTTGGAAAAAGATATAAAAAAAAGCAGAAACATCTTTTCTGCTAAACAGCATATTCTGAGTTATTAGACGTGTAAGTTCACAGTTTAGCTCCTTAGATTTAAATATTTTTTTTGACATTGAATAGTGAAAGAAAAACTAAAAAAGCTATATGCATGATTCTTTAAAATAATAGTATAGTAAAGTTTAAATGTTTTCTATCATTGTTACTTTCTTAAAATAAGTGGGGTAAATGTTTTAGGAGAATGAGTAATTATGTGTTAGTTCTGTAATAGCTTTTATACCTTTCTGCCATTTCTTTGTTAGAAATACCATCCATTCGTTTTAGTTTGTTCATATCTTTTTGCTCATTTTCTTCCATCAATTTCTAGGGAATAATTAAAATAAATTGAAACAAAAATGTAACTTAAACAATGTAAGTGTTTGCAATTAAATAAAAAACTAGATTAATTCAGAAAGCAAAAATTAAATACTTCACAAGATTAATTATTAAAATTATTTAATTAAAATTAATTTAAACACTGGTCTTTTATTTAAAGTTGTACTTTTAGTACTCAAATGCGTATTACCCTTATTTAGTAGACATTTAAAAAATAAGTGGTTCTAAAAAAACTTAAATAGCCTTTTTACAAGATGATGATCTGATACCATACTTTTCTGTTAAATCTATTTCTTTTGATTAATAAAAAAAGGAAAGTAGGCTAAAAAAAACATATTTCATCTCCATACACAATCTGCTTAATTAAATGTAAAAAATAATATATAAATTCTTAGTGATGGCGTTAAAAACATATGCATTATGATGTTGATATAAAAGTTATGTTTTTGCTTCGTTCATTACAAATAAAACAAATCTAGAAAATACAGTGGTGTTATAGTCTGGCTGTCACAAGTTGCCAATCAAAATATTTTGATTGTGGAAGATTCTACTTTGATTTAAGGTTTTAAGCCGGAGGAGGGTTGCCAGCTCAAGGCGTTTGGCGAAAAGAGGAGATTGTTGTTCTAGTTCGATTGTAAATAATGTATCACACTATAACTACAGATCAGTTATCGGCTATAGATTATTGTTTTCGTCGATGTACCTTTCCATTGATAACCAGTTTCTAAACCTTAAAGAAATATGCACCCATAAAAGCAATGAATCGCCAAACATACTTGCCAAAACCTTCCCTGCCTTTTTTCAAAGTGGACTGTTTCACAATCAAAATATTTTGATTGGTAACTTGTGGCAGTAACACTATAACAGTGGTAAAAACAAATATAGAAATTACATGTTGGCCTCATAAGCCCAAGTTTGTTGATTCGAGCCATGGCTGAGTCACCAGATTTTTTGGATGGGAAAATCTAAGACACGCATGTCATATGATTATGGGAACAAGTAAAAGATTGCTTGAGTACCCATTCAGGCGGAATTCTTTCACCTAAATGTCTCCCAATAATTTAACACCCAAAGAGAGTTCAGATTCATGGTAATCAGTGCGCCAAAATTGGTTAAGCAAGAGTCACCAAGTTGGTGCCAAAAAAGGGCTCTCAGTTCTGTGGAATATGCCGAGTCTGCAACGGCTTAAACGCCAATAATGCAGCTCCATTGGAAAAAAAAAATCAAAAATACAAATTTATACATGCACAATTTTTGAATATAATATTTTTTAAAAGTGTATCAGCCACCTAACAGAGATTAGTAACATACTTCTATTTCAGGATTCATTCCTAAAAAGGATAATCTTCCATTGATTAGCTTCTCACAAGGTACAAAACTAGGCTCCATCACACAGATGTCACTAAGAGAAAAAAATATACATGAAAATTAAGAATTTATTAATTATGCATATTAAACATGAGGACTGAGCCTGGCTTGGGAACTAGGGCGGTTCTATGCTCACTTCATAAGCCCAAGATCACAGGTTCCAGAATTTGCTGAGACCGCAGATTTTCAGGATGGGAAAATTGTTGACCTGCATTCATGCATATGACTATGTTTCGTGTAAAAGGTCCTGTGAGTACCCATATGGCTTGGGTTTTCTCAACAAAATTGACTATTCAAAAACTTTGACATCCACAGAGAGCTGAGATTCACTGTAATCAGAGCATCAAAATTGGTATTGAGGGCAGTCTAGATGGTGCCACAATAAATGGCTCTCAGTTCTGGAGAATATGCTGAGTCTTCAAAAGGCTTATTCTATCAAAAAGCGCTCTGCTAAAAAAAATATTAACAATAACAAACCATCTTAGCTATGCATTGGTTATTGGAAACATGGATTGAAATCTATGAAGTATTTTACAAAGATAACTTAGGCATACAATTCAAGTGTTTAAAGACAATTTAATAACTCTCAGAGTAGAAAGAAACACACAATTTGTTAATTTGATTATTGGCTGCTCAGCAGCAAGAGGCAATTAGATTAAGGTTTTTAGTTTAGCTGAAAAAAACTGAAAGTCCATATCCCGTTCCTACCATTCTAATTAAAATGTTCACGGAGGTAGAAGAAGACTGTTTGTATGGTCCTAGTAAGCCTTCAATCTTTTTACTGTCTAAATTTGATGCCAATTCAGGTTCTGTAGATATCAGAATATATGTTTAAATCCTTACTACATACCTGCCAACATTTGGGGGAGGCATTTTATCCGTTAGCGACCGTTTACAAATCGCTCAAAAACAATCAATTACCAAATACTTTTCTTTCCCATTGGCCGATTGACGATGGGAAAAATCAAATACCAAAGTCGGTGTTATTTGGTGGGACATTTTTTTTAAATACATAAAAAATAAGATTTCACAGCCAACCTTTCAGAATTAAAAACTTTTATTTTTAAATATATTTTGTTGTTAATTCTTGGTTTACTTGCACTTTTACCTTAAGGGGTCATAGAAGTCTTAAAAATGTGCAAAGAAGGTACTACAAAGCATAGTTTGATCTTTCATGTCATTTTTTAACTACTCGATATATAAGTATAATTTTTTTATATGTAATTCTATACGATATATTTATTATAAAACAAATTTTAAAATTCATGACACTCTAGAGAAAACTAAAATAAATAATAACAAACATAAAACTATTTGAATACATTGTGATTAGGCTTGCGCGGCAAATTTTTAGGTCAAAATTGAAGACATGACCAAGAAAATGACTTTATATTGAACAAATATGTACAATCAAAGACTTATACCTAAATTCTCAGCTCAATTTTTATTAGAAATTATTTTAAGAACTTTTTTTTTTTAAAATTAATAATTTTTGTTTAAAATTTTGATTTGAAATTTTTTTTAAAAAAATTTCCAATTAAAATTGATCTGAGAATTTAGGTATAAGTCTTTGTTTGTACATATTTGTACAATATAAAGTCATTTTCTTGGTCGTGTCTTCAATTTTGACCTCAAAATTTGCCGCGCAAGCCTAATCACAATGTGTTCAAATAGTTTTATGTTTGTTATTATTTATTTTAGTTCTGGCTAAAGTGTCATAAATTTTAAAATTTGTTTTAGAATAAATAAATCTTATAGAATTACATATAAAAAAATTATACTTATATATTGAGTAGTTAAAAAATTACATGAAAGATCAAACTATGCTTTGTAGTACCCTCTTTGCACATTTTTAAGACTCCTATGACTCCTTTAAACAGCAAATTTTGATTTTTTGTGTGCGGCAGGCGTTAAATTTTTTTTTCACACAGTTTCAAATAAAAACAAATTCACTCAGCAACAAAAAAATCCTAAGTAGCGGTCCTTGAAGTAACAGGCAATCGTTATTTTTGAAGGTAACAAAATACCTGAAATTTGGTTGACTGATCTGTCCAGAACTTAAACTAAGAAAAGAATGGAACCCTGATCCTACAACGATTAGTCCGCCAACTAATAATATTACGAAGAGTTGCGGTTTGGTTAACCAATTTCTTCAGATAGAAAACTTTAAAAAATCTCGAGACCCTTCTGTTATTACAAGTAGTTGGTAGGACCAGTTTCTGTTTCTACCTACAGAGATTCCCGCGATGCACAATGGGGAACTTGCATGTATTTTTTTTATTTTTTTAAACGAATCTCTATGCAATTTGAAAACCAACAACATAAATTTTACCTCAATCCGACTTTTAGTTTTTTTAAAATTAATTTTTAAAGTTGGAGCTTAGCTCCGCCCCCTGAAAACGCAGCCTTCGGCTTCTCTCCCCTCGTGACGACACACGACACATGGAAGATAGCGGGCAGGCAGAGATGATCGGCTACTACCGTGCTTTGCGCGCGAAAGCTTCTTAATGTTTCTCTAATCTTCTTTTAACGATTGAACTTATTTTTGTAATTCATTACACTAAGTTTTAAATATATATTTGGTTGAACACCTAATGTATACACTGGTATTGAATTTCTTATGGTGTACTACTTTATCCAAAAATCTGAAATAGCTATTTCTCAGGGTAGAAAAAAAATCATGATTTAAAAAAAAAATATTTGATTTAAATTGGATTATTATATAAATCAGATTTGTCTGATTTTTTTAATATTTAGCATACTAATTTGCGTATTCTTGAAAATTTCATTAAGGACTTCTTAATTATCACTTAAAAATTAATGTACAAATGAAATACAATGAATGATATCTAAAATGAAGACTATTTCAAATTTATACTTTTAAAAACTATGAATACTAAAAAATGAATTATATGTTTTTAATTTTGCAATCTGAACTATTTATATTAACATTCAGTTTTTAAAACTGTAACAATAATCGACAAACTTATAAGTGAAATAAATGTTGAAAAATGCTAGACTGAAACCTAGATTTATCTGAAAATCGGATTATTTTGATTTAAATCAGATTTGTTTGATTTTTTATTATTTAGCATACTAATTTGCGTATTCTTGGAATTTGATTAAGAACTTTTTAATTATCACTTAAAAATTAAAGTACAAATGAAATACAATGATATCTAAAATGAAGAATATTTCAAATTTATACTTTTAAAAACTATAAATACTATGAAATGAATTATATTTTTAATTTTGCAATCTGAACTATTTAAATTAACATTCAGTTTTAAAAACTGTAACAATAATCGACATACTTATAAGTGAAATAAATGTTGAAAACTGCTAGACTGAAACCTAGATTTATCTGAAAATAAATACTGATCATAATTATAACTAAATCTAAAATTAAAACTTATGATTCCACATATAGAATAAATTTAACAAAAAAAGGACAAAATTACCATGATGACATTTCATTTATTAAGAGCATTATACAAAAATACTTGTTTTGCTGCCTTTTCAGCACTCAACCTATTTCTTACAGTAAATGCACCAATCTGTAGGCTGAAAAACCCTTTCTACTGATGCCTGAGTTAAGGAAAAAATATTATTTAAATCAGTGATTTTTTTAAAAGAATCATACAGTTTAAATCTCGATTAAATCATGATTTAAATCGGTCCATCCTGCTATTTCTTATTAGATTTTTTTTATTTCCATTTAACTAAATTGACTTGATATTCTATTAACTATCAAAATATGTAATGATAATAAATCTATATTAAAAGGTGTAACAATAATGAAGAAGATTCCAGGTAGAGAAAAGTTTTTCGAATGTTGAATCATTAATCAAAAGTTAACTGTAATAAGACATCATAAAATGAAGCTATAATTTTAATATAAGTAAGAATGGGATAAACTGAATCTTACTGCAATAAATCTCAGATATATTAAGCATTAAAAAAACTAAACAAAATGTTGCTTTAAGTTTGGAAAAATACATGAATTCCAAAACATTTACAAAAGTTTCATTATGTCTGACATCAACTACTGTTACTTTCGATGCAAATTCAAAATCTGCATGAGCTACACAAAAAAGGTGAATTTTGTTCATAACATTTTAAATTGTATTTGGGCTTCAAGATTCGAAGTCACAGTTCCATTAGAAACGTACTTTCTCATTGCATTTTCTGTGCTTGGGCACTTTATTGCAGTATCTTGGAAATTGCTGGCCCCATCAAAACTTCAAAAAAAGAACCACCTAAAGTTTTGGAATGTGACTCGCCTTATATATTTTCGATGCTGTTATTCGAGCTTGTCGATGCTCAAACCACAGGGTATATCAAGACTGTAATAGTGTAAGCTTTTATGCCTCTTCACATGATTCTGCAGTCCTGTTATTTTGACAGAATGACATGAAGCCTTCAGCAGAACCATCTGGGTTGTTTTGAAAAAACACTTCTGCCAGCAGGTGTATAGATAAATGCTTAACCAGATAATTTTCATCAAAATACATGCTGATGATGCAATCTATTTGATATTGTTCTTCTAAAAAACAATCCGAAAAATTGACATGGCTTGCACTTTGAATAGAAGGGACCATCTTCTTTCCTGAATTCTGAAGGCAGGTCTTTTGCTTCACAGTAGTGCCACTTAAACTTCACAGTAGTGTAAACTTTGGATTTTTTTTCAATAGTTGGCCACTGTGTCGGAGATGGTTCCTCACTACGCCAATGGATCCAGATAATAAATGCAACTGCATGCTTGCATCCTCCTAAAACAAAAATATATACTTAGAAACTTTAGCAGATTCCTTTTCCAGTAACTCAACATTAAGTTTTCAATTAACAAATAAATTTAGCATTTTAAAATAAAAATAAGAATCAACATAAATAGTAAATAAAAAAAAGCCGTTGGATACCAGGCCAAATTAATACTTGTTGCTTCCCTAGTTTAAGTTCAGCTATAGTTTGGGAAGGATTTTCAGATATAGAATGTATTCTAAAATGTGTCAACTATTAAATCTAATGCCTTTCAGGTCTAAAATTTTTTTCGCCATAATTTCATTGCAGTACTTAATCTAAATGCTTAATTTTTAACAGAATAATGTTACATAATCTAGTTAAGTTAAAGATAAATTGAAAATTATTTACAATTTTATTTTGCTGACTGAGACCTCAAGAGTTTTTTTTAAGTTCATAAAAAAAATCATAATTTTGGAAGATCAGTTAAGTCTGTTTGTCAGACTAAGATTAGGTAGTGTAAAGGGTCAGTTAAACCAAAAATCCTAATCATTTAACATCATTATTTATAACTATAAATTACATAAACACTCAGAATTTTAAATGTTCAGATTATATGGTTTGTATTGCAAGGATTTTCATACAAGTGTTATATATACCAAACACAATCTATATATATATATTTTAAATTCAATCCTGTTAAAAAGTCCCTAGTCTAGTTAAAATGCAAACAAATATTAGAATTTTCATATATTTTGGTAGACACTCTCTTTGGCCTATTGTCACAATATGACAACCCATGTCGTTGAAATTTATAAAATTAACCTTATCATAGAAATTCGGTACTATTAATATGCATGCATGTAATTATGTAAAATATCCGGGTATTTATAAATACAATAAGCCAATAGAATCCGAGAATGATCATTGGGATGAAGCAGCCAAGTCGACGAGCACACATATCCCATGAAATATACTACTACTAAATACGTACAGTATCCAAAAGTAACTCGTTATATAAAAACATAGAATAATAATTTAAGAATCTATAAAGATGTTTATAGCATTAATATTTCAAATATTATGCGTATGTACTTTACAATTATATATTTTACAAACTCAATTAGTTTATCCGAAGGCCTGGGAATTTATAATTTTAAATATACATATTTAGAACATTTAGAAAAAAATAATTACAATGAATTGTATTGGATGGTTGTATCTAGTATGCAACCATCATAGATGAGTGTAAATACAATGCATAGGTAATGTATACTACATTACATAGTTAATATATTACATAGTTAATGTTAATATTTTACATAGTTATTTTCACTTAACTATGGAAGTTTAACGCTAACCATTTTCTGCATAATTCAGCCTAATCTATTTACTATTTATTTAGCATTACAAGTAGTAAACCCAAACAAATTTTATTCAGCTTAATCTATTTACTATTTATTTAGCATTACAAGTAGTAAACCCAAACAAATTTCCTAGCACACATTAGAGAATCTTATATTATACTTTATTCTGAGTATATTAATTGCTGATACACTTTAGAAGTAAAAGCAAACCTTCCTTGTTAATACTCACATTCTTGAATACTTTTCTATGTAAGTTAAATGCTGACCATTTTCGGCATACCTACTTAATTTCTTTACTATTTAGCAATACAAGTAGCAAACGCAAACGAATTTTATTACAAGCACAAGGGGATTCATATATTATACTTCACATACTGATTGTTTAATGCAGATAAATTTTAGAAGTAAACAACAAAACCTTCATTGCAAAACCTCAAACTTCTAAATACTAATATAATCTTTTCAAAACAATAGACATGAAGTAATAACATTTACACTTTAATAGTAAATGGATGGGTGTCTAGTTTAATGGATGTTTATTTTCACCAAATTGTAAAATGTAAACAACTACAGGCTTCGCAAATACTCACTGTTTCTTTACCAATAAACTATACTATATACAAGAACCTATACAAGTTACAATAAACACATTGCTTTGATAAATACTGCATGCAGTTTATAGAGCTTGACGTATTTTAGAAGTTACATAAAAAGTTACTTACCTCCTCATTTTCAAATTCTTCATTTCAGCACTGAAGAAAGCCGGATAGTTCGAAAAAACAAAACATTGTGAACGAGTCGATCTTCGGAAGGTTGTCAGATCGACCTTGAACAAAATCGGGCTGCATATTTCACAAAAATACAACGAAAACTTAGTTTTTCTTATTCCTATTTGTGTTAATCCCTATAATATTCTATAAAATAATGTAGAATCCAACGCCATTCAAACGCGCACATTCAAAACATGTAAAATGTAAATGTAAACAAAGTTGTGTCGTATTGTATTTTGCGTCGTCCGACGTCAGAATCGCCCAAACCAATAGTTGTCGCGTTTCACGTCACGTGATTTTTCAGTCATTTTTAAACTAAAATTTAAGAAAAATTAGATGTTGAATTAAAAATTTAACTTGATTTTTGAAATAAGCAACCCAAAAACTATCGGAAAAATATAATGTTTTTGCATTTCCCCACGCATGCAAGTTCCCCATTCCGACGCTAGGACCAAGATAAAAGAAAGAGAGAAACCAGTTTTCGGTCGCCAATGAGACACAATTACGGGACGACTCCTGATAAATCCAGCGGTTCTTCCCCAGTACTCTTCATTTGGAGGGTGTTTTCGTTGTTTGGCAACATAAAGCAAATTACAGAATAAGACCAGCCATTATATCATAGCTGTTACAAAAAGGTAAAGATAGGCGGCAATAATGAAAAGGCAAACTCTTACCTTCCTTTTATTAACTCATCAGGGATTTCACTTTCAAAAAGGGTCTTTCTTTTCTCTTTTTCAGCCTCTTGTTGGCATTTTTCTTTACTCTTTTTCATAAACTAAAATCATATTTTAAAAAATTAAGTAAAATAGTAAATATATTTCATAAATTACACAGATTATTTTTTAAGTGACAGATTTTCGGGACAGTGTTTGGTTAAATTTCCCCCATACCTTCATTTCTAAAACTCCGCTGGAGAGCTTTGTCTTAGCTTGAAGAGCCATTATTAATAAATATGTTTTCAAAAAAACGTAATGAAATTTTGATTAAAAAATTAATTTGTCCAATTGTCTTATGAGTTTAAATTAAAGCTTTTTCTTAACACATGTTTTTTTTATTTATTTATTTATTTACTTTTTCACAGGATTTCTGGTTTGGAGCATTTTGAAAAATTTAACATCACTAACATTAATCAGATTTTATAAGAAAATATAATATTCCTGTGTGAATAATGTGTTTTTGCGTTCCTTTAATAGTATTTTGTTGTTTTCTTTACTTTTTAATATAGTTTAATGTTTAAAACATTTCGAAGTATTCTATAGCACTTTAGTATGGCATCATAGATTAAGTAAACACGATCAAACCAAAACAAATTAAGTTTGCAAAGTGGGGCTGTAAGGAGCCTAGTGGTCCGGACCCCGGACTTGAAATCGAAAGGTTGAGAGTTCGGGCCCCGGTTGCCACTGAAGACTTACCGAGTATACGCGGAGTACGTGCTCGTAAAATCTGTTGGGTCCGAAAGTCCTGTGGTCGGTCATTGCGCAGTTCACCATTGGTACAGGTTCCTGGAGAAAATTTCCCTCCCCTTCAGGGACATGTCTAAATTGTGGAGGTGGAGACAGATGTTGCCATCTGTCAACAGATGGCAGCATCAGTCATATGTGTTTGTGTGTGTCCTGTGTTTGTCCTACTTGACGATGGTTTATAAGGGGGTCCTTGCGACCAGCCACACAAGCCTGAAAATATATGTAAACCAATCCAATCCAATCCAAGTTTGCAAAAATCAAGGAAGGAAAACGTTTACATTTTAATAAAGAGTTTTTATAATATCCATTAAATATTTATTAGAAATAAATTTGGTGACAAATTTAATTATTTTATAAACGTAGCATTGATACTTTGAGTTGACTCAACAACCTTTAAAATATTATCAATATGGTTTGTGACAAATGTAAGTTTTTCCCCTCAATATTCTTTTAATCTTTTCTTTATTTTATTTTGAAGACACACTGACTTAAACTTGAAACGTCAGAAGTTGAATAAAACCTTAGATTTTTTTTTAAAGTCAACCTAACAACTTAAAATGGTGAAGCTTGCACTTATTTCAACATACAATTTTTATTTAAATATAACTTAGATAACTTTATTTTGTTATATAATAAAAATTCTATGGTTCTTCTTTATGTAACTTCTGCTTTACCATAATTTGTTTAGACACATTTTCAATAGCAGATTGTTTAAATTGTTTATGTTATGCACTTTTCATAAAGTCTAATCAGAAACGGCTTGTCATTTGATTGTAGTTATAAATTACGTCGACCGTTGCCAATAGCTCTAGTGCAACAATATTTCAAACTAACCTAACTTTAAAGTCTTACTTAAGTATAATGTTTAAAATGAATGAAGAAATTCAAAGATTTCTTTTATAATTTCTCGTGTCTTGTGTTAAGGTGAGAAGAAATTAGGAAAGGTCATAACTCCTGACCCATGGAAAGCTGGTGCAAGAAATACAACAGGTTTGTTTCCTCAGTATATGTGTATCTAAGTAACAGCTTTTAACCTAGTTTAGTTCGAAGCCTGTTATGTTAGAACCTTGCTAAGGTGAAGTAAAGAGCCTTGCTAACACCACTTAAGAAATATTTCGATGATGGAGTTTTCTACATTTGAAGAGCTTAGTGAAAGAACATGCTAAGTGACAAAAAAGTGTAAACGAGAAAATGAGCTTTAAAATTTTTAGCTTCCACTTGAATCCGTTAAAAACGGCTCTTGCAAACGGTAAAACATTTACTTAATTTTAAGTTTAGGAAAAAACAGAAACTTTTTGTCTTTAACCCTTTCAGTCCCGGTGATGCCATTTGTTGTCAGCATGTTTCTGATCATAATTTAAAAAATAGGTTTGACATCTATTATGATTAATAAAAAATATTTTCTAATAGAAAAAAGTTTTGAAGAATCGAATGATGTGCTTTTGGATAACATAAATGGCTATAAACGATCAGAAAAAAAATTATAAAATGATTATGCCAAATTGTCATTGGGACTGAAAGGGTTAAGGGATGGAATAATATGTTCATTGGCACAAAAGTCTCAATTTTTTCAAAAATATCAATTAGCACGTTCATCCACTAAGCTCTTCATTTATACAAAGCTATACTCAAGCTTGATTATCACTGGAAGTCTATTTACCCACTCAGCATAATGAATTGTTTGGTATTTCTCACAAGTTTGTGGATACTTTGCTTAATTTGTCGTTATACTAAAATGATTTCTTTGCGAACTTTTTACTTTTGACGGAAGAAAAAAATAACAACAAATAAATTTCTGTCAGGTTGCCGCTGCCTGGCTTACGAATCGCTGTTTTTTTTCAATTGTAATTTTTGGTGTTTATTTAAATTTAATTCCAAACTAAATTTCTTCAACCTCAGATACGAGAAAACTTGTTTATAGATTCCATTGAATTCTGTGTATTTTTTTAACTAGTGATTTGAAAAATTATTGAATAAATAAGTCAAAATCATTGAGCTAGAAGGGAAACTGGAGTGAAGTGTCAGCGAGACGAAAACCCACTCACACCCTTTTGAGCAAACAGGGCAGGAAAGGAATATTTTCCCTACACTTGTATGCAATGCTTGTATGAGACCCCTCTATCACATTGATTTGAACTCCTGAATGTATTTTAACATTTTTAGTTTGAAAGAAATTAACTTTCTTTAACTTTTAAATACCAACTTTTTTTAATAAATAACCATGTGGATCACTAACTAGGAACCAGCGAAGATGAACCTAATAGTGAAATAGACAAGTTTCTAGGTTTTCTGCCCTGTTCGTTTCTGCTGAAGTGCCGTGTATTCCTCTGCGTTTTGTTATTGACCCACTCTTTTGCTGCCCTGTTCAGTGAATCACACACCTCACTTCGCTTTTCTTCTAGCTCAATGGTCAAAATAAATATAAATTTCATTTAAAATGACTCATTAAGGGCGAATGAGCCTGATCAACTGTGGGTTTCGAAACCAAAGTGCCTCAGTGTTAATCGAATGGAAAAAATATTTTCTCTGCCACATTTCCCCGGCTGATTCAGTGTTTTAGTAAACAGTTTTATTTATATGATAAATACATCTGACATGCACGCCTCTATAAGCCCACTTTTTTTAAATTGATTTAAATATAAAGCATTTAATAATATGTTTTGGTATTAAGTTGCAATAAAATCTTTGTGTAAATATTTTTAAAAATAAACAACTTGATAAAAAGTTCTATAGATATTTTTGTAGAACTTCTGTATTAATTCAGTTTCATCAGTATATTATTCAGAATAAAATATTTAAAGGCTTTCTTGTTTTTTCAGAGGGTGGTGGTAGAAAAGTGAATGAAAACAAAGCCCTGACTGCTGGAAAAGCAAGGTAAATTTCCTTAAAAAATATTTTTGTGTATCTTTTTTAACTATTTCAGAAGTACAACCAAATGCTCACATGGAAAGGAAATAAATCTTATGCAAGTTCAACAAAATGTTGTTGTTGAGCCCACTTTTTGAAAAAAAACTCTTGCTATTTTTATGTATCGTTCAAGTCGTTTCAGTTCGTGAAGTTAAACTAAATTTTGGCAGTACAAGCATATCATATTTCTTTTTTACCCTTTCCCACTCAAAGCGCTGACACCATGAATGGATTTCTGTTCTTTGTGTTGAGTTTTCAAAATCATCTTTTTTTAACAAAAGCACTTCTTTTGAACTAATGTATAATATCATGAAGGAGGCAGCTCTTCTTGAATTTTCAGTGCCAATGTTGTTGTTGTGTTCCTCCAGGCCATAGCCTGGATGGCAAGGGAGGTGCAATACAATCCGTTGTCACAAGGCTTTGAGTACCCATAAGAGGGTGGATGTCTGACTTCTGCTGGGTCATTCCATGTGAAATCACCCAAATTTAGGAAAATTTGTTACCGACTAGTCACCGATTTTTTTCAAAACATTACCATTTAAACTTGTTGTGTAGAAACCCTCAAATATCAAATTTTAGCGCATTTTGTCGATTATTTGCTGAGATACAGACTTTTGAAAAATGATAAATTTTGACGAATTTCGGCCATCTTGGATTTAACACTATGTACTAAACCTTCAATAAATTGAGAATTAATTGGTCAAATTTAACAATTTTGGTGTCTATTTGAAGCTATTTATATGAGAAACATAAATCTTGTGTTTAAAAGAAGTTTTAAAAAAAATTACTTAAGCTTTAGAAGGAAAATTTAAAAAATCACGGTTAAAATTTAAAAAAATTCAATAGGCTGTAAAAAAAATAGGTATATTTTTTTTCTTCAAAACTTGATGAAAACATTAAATAATATGTGTTCTTTGAGTACAAAAAAAATTGGAGAGGTAAAATTTCTTAAAAGCTAGAAAAGAATTTTTTTGTAACCCGTGATATTGAACGCTACGGCTGCAATAATTGAGAAATAATTCTTCAAATTCCGCAATTTTTGTGTCGTTTTGAAGCTAATTATATGAGAAATATAAATCCAGTGTTTAAAAAAGGTTAAAAAATGTTTTATTAAAATTTTTGAGGAAATTGTAAAAAAAATCCGTTAAATTTTTTCTAAATTCAATATGCTTAAAAAGTTATATATACCCATTTTTTTCCACCTGAAAATTGGTGAAAACATTAATCAATATGTGTACTTTAAGTACAAAAAAAATCAGAGGTAAAATTTCTTAAAAACTAGAGAAGAATTTTTTTTGTAACCCGTGATATTGTGTTACAAAACTCACAGATGTAGGAATATATGACACTGAAAAGTTTCAAAAAATAATTTTCAGTACTAGCAAATGAGATCCAGGTACATACCCTTTTTAACATTGAGAAGAAATAATTTATTCCTCCCTGAAGTTTTCAAACAAGTGTTCAATTGACTTGGTTTCATCAGGGGTGATTTTGTATGTTCTCAACATTTAACGATCTTACAAAGGAGAGCTAAATAATAGTGTGTAATATAGTTTCAGAATTTTCACAGTTAGCAAAGCATTTTAGTGACAAATAGTATATCAAAAGAGTCAGAAGTGCCTCCTTAGAAAAAACAAACTTCAATTCTGCATTACTTAATATAAACAATCCCTGCAACTTTTGCCTATGGATTGTTTGTTTTTATTACTGAAAAATTACATGGTTTAGTGATGACTTGTTTATTTTTGAGGTTTTGTTGAATGATTTAATTTCCTGTGGTCATAGGTTTTGAAGAAATTAGCAGATATTCAAAGCATTTTCCTTAATAACTAACCATGTGGATTAAAGACTTTTATTCTACTTGATGCAAAACACAGTGTAATTGAAATGAAAACTTATTGGACAGGAATGGGAGATTCAATTTATGTAAAATTACTGGATCGAATTACACTTTTAGTATTATAAAAACCTTTTTAGTGCTTAAGATCAAGTTAACTTAACATGTGATAATGAAAATTTTACTTTAAAAAACATTTGGCATATTCCTACATCTGTGAGTTTTGTAACTCAATATCATGGGTTACAAAAAAAAATTCGTTTCTAGTTTTTAAGAAATTTTACATGTCTGATTTTTTTTGTACTTAAAGTACACATATTGATTAATGTTTTCGCCGATTTTCAGGTGAGAAAAAATGGGTATATATTTTTTAAGCATATTGAATTTAGAAAAATATTAACGGAGTTTTTTTTTTACAATTCCCTTCTAAAATGTTAATAAAACATTTTTTTTAACCTTTTTTAAAAACTGGATTTATGTTTCTCATATAATTAGCTTCAAAATGACACAAAAATTGTGAAATTTGAAGAATTATTTCTCAATTTATTGCAGCCGTAGCGCTCAATATCACGGGTTACATAAAAATTCTTTTCTAGCTTTTAAGAAATTTTACCTCTCGAATTTTTTTGTACTTAAAGAACACATATTGATTAATGTCTTCACCAAGTTTCGAAGAAGAAAAAATATACCTATTTTTTTACAGCCTATTAAATTTTTTTAAATTTTAGCACTGATTTTTAATTTTCCTTCTAAAACTTTATTTAAAAAAATTTAACTTCTTTTAAACGCTAGATTTATGTTTCTCATATAAATAGCTTCAAATGGACACCAAAATTTTTAAATTTGACCAATTAATTCTCAAGTTATTGAAGTTTTAGTGCATAGTGTTAAATCCAAGATGGCTGAAATTCGTCAAAAATTATCATTTTTCAAAAGTCCGTATCTCAGCAAATAATCGACAAAATGCGCTAAAAATTGATATTTTAGGGTTTCTCTACATTAAGTCTAAGTGGTAATTTTTTGAAAAAAATCGGTGACTAGTCGGCAACACTCATTGGGTGATTTCACGTGGAATGACCCTGCTCTGAGAGGGCCACCTCAATTTAGGCACGTTGCGTTGCTAGAGGGAAGGGCATTTTTCTCCAGACAACCTGCACCCTTGGTAATGCGCTATGACCCAACACAGGACTGCCAATGGCTAGTGACTGACGATATCTAATTACCACAAAATGAGAGAGAGAGCTCATCGCAGGGTTTTCAAAAACACATAATTCCCCGTGTGAGATAGACAAAAATTTTATGTTGGGCTGAGTTGTACTGTATTTTTGTGTGGAGGAGAGTTGATGTTGGAACCAAAAGAAGGGCGAACAAATGCAAAGTTAAAGTTTTCGTGCAAGTACAGAGTGGCACATTTAAAAGAGGCCTCAAAACAAATAATTCATTGCAGTTTGGGGTTCTCCTCTTCTCCAATCCTATTTGATATTGCCACTCTGTATAAAGAAACTTACAATGCAAATTTTGTAATTTTAAATATATACTGAAACCAGTGGCACACTCAGAAAATACTTATGGGGGGGGGGGGGAGGCTGACCGGAGGTCCCTGGACCAATCAACAGAATTTTTATAACAAAAATCTCCTTAGAATAACCAGTATTTTAAGGCATTACTTTAAGTTTATTTTAGCTCTTTGAATGCTTTCAGTAGGGACTATATATGAAATACGTTTTATTTATATTTTAGTTCATTTCTTAGGAATAGAAATGCAGAAAAGCAGCTATTTATGTCGTAGTTGTAGTGAAATGTAACTCCCGCAAACCAGTATTCAGTATGCGATGTGTCCACTATATTGGCGGATTTTAAAAACATAAGGTAGTTTTTTTCTTGAAGGGGGAGGGGGGCTACAGCCCCTTTAGCTCTCCCCGTGGTTGCGCGCCTGGCTGTAACAGACGTTATTCTATTGTGTCAGCGAGCGCCGTCTGGTGAACTAGTGTGCTTTGACGAACAGTTAGTTTTGTGCAGTCTTAGCCAAGATCTTCGATGGGTTAGACCAATGTTGCTAACCTTTTGTCTCTTAAATTTGTGTACCGATGACTTTGTGTTTGAATGTGCTGTGTGTAACTTTAAAATCATTAACTCATGTTACACCATTTGCTTGCATTTTCTATTCTTTACAGAACCCCCGGTCACAATGCTTTATATTCTGCCACTGTTGATTTAAAGTCTAGTTTGCGTTTAGTATTATATTGATTATTAATTAAAAGTATTAACTACCAGTGTTACTTAATTAATCAAATAAGTTTAAGTTTTGGTGATATGTTAAATACCATTGTCTTGTATATTGAATAAGTTTAATCTTCAATGATGAATGTCCATGTTAGTAGTTGTTGAATTTAGTTTCTATTTCTGCCAATCACTTCCTCTGTATAATTTTTTTAGCCAATTTATTTGATTAAACAACCTGGGCATGAAAAATTTCATTAATAAGACTGTCTGTTAGAATTTGCATTAATGCCACTTTCTTAAAGTACTTCTCCTACGTTATAGATTTTTATTGAATGTTATTAATTGTACATATAACAAACGTTAAGTCACTTAAGACAGTTAATGCTTTGGTTTCAGTTACATTCAAGAAATTTAAGTTGATAGTTTCATATATAGTGTATATTTGTGATTAAATACTTTTTATTAGTCAACTATAGCAGATTTTTGTTTCAAGTAAAGAATAAATAATGAGAAAGAAAACTAATAAAGCACCTTTTTTTAATCCCATTTTTCTAAAATCTAACACCCTTATAAAAATACACCCAATAGTATATTATAATTGAAATATAAGTTTTTTAAAATTCAGGAAATTGTTGGATCTTTCTTGGTACAAAATTGGGAATTTTTCCCCATTTCTTTTTTGTTTTTATTGATCTGAATATTTTTCTGTTTTGATTGAAAATCTTTTATTGATTTGTTTTTCAGTAATTTCAAACTCGGATATAAAAAGATATATATTTTATTTAATGTATTTTATTTGGAATTTTCGAAAAATAATTGCTTAAAAATAACCATAAACATTTCAACATTCACTTTAAAATTGTCATTGTGCTATAAAAGTAAACTTTTTATAAATATAAATATCCTTGCTGTATTTTTTAATATTTAAGCTATTAAAAATTTTAACCATCTTGCTTTACTTGTTAGTACATTTAAAGTAATTTAATGATTAAAAATTATGAAAAACAATGGAAATTATTATTTTTAATGTATCTAAAAACATCGATTTTGTTTTAGAAAATTTTCTTTATATAATTAATTATGAAGAATTAAATAAATAGATAATAGAATTAATTAAATAGATACTATATAATTAAATTAATTATTGTAACACATTTATTAACAGTGGGCTGTGGCATAATATGTGTTTAACTATTACAAATATTTTTTTTTTTGTTCTTTCATAAATTTGATGCTAATTTGTTTCTCATACAAAATTATCGGACAAGATTTAAAAAAAGGACACAATTCAAAATTATAAAATATGTGTACACCTGGAAAAAAACTGAAAAATATTCAGATAAATAAAGACAAAAAATATTTTAAAAAAATCCTTACAAAACATCCAATTTTATACATCAATCCAGTTAAACCTCGTTAACGTGAACTCGAAGGGAGTGCCGAGATGATTCCCTTTAAATCAATTTCATGCTCTCATGAAAATTTTGAATTTTAATGGATGGATCGTTAAAGTATATTTAAAAAATATTTTGTTAATAATAATAAGCTTATTCTTATAATTTATGTTTAATAAGAGGAATGTTGAAATATAAAAAATCAGTTATGAAACTAACGTCAATTCAATTTTTAAAATTTTCTACTGTATTTTGTTTAAAATAAATAATTAAACAATGATGGTGAAAAAACTTGTACATCTTTTTATCTATATAGTGCAGGATTTCATTCTTGTTAAAAAAAAAACATTCTTGTTGTAAGTGCACTATTTTCAAATCTCAACGTTCCGGATGATATTGTTATTCTTAAATAAAGTTCATCTCAGTAAAAGTAGTTCATCTTAAGCGAGTTCCCGTTAACGAGCTTCACTGTCACTTCCAACTTTTCCTCCGTGAAACAAACATGTTAGTTTCTCGTGCCCTGTGCCACTATGAGCTTGTAGGAGAAGCAGCAGGCTTTGTTCTCGTTGATGTTCCCCTTCTCCATCTTGATGGCCGACAGGACCTTGATGCAGTCTTCGATGTACTCGTTCCTCTGCTGCAGGGCCACTCTCTTGACGAACGGGTTCACTGCCACCATGCAATCTAAAATGCAAATAACAAAATTATAATGGTTTATGAGGAATCATTATTAACATCATAAAAGCTAGAAGAATTCAATGGCTGGGACATATGGAGAGAATGGACGATAGCAGAGGCACAAAGAAAATTTTCAAGGGGCAATGTCAGGGAGAGAGAAGAAGAGGAAGACCGAGAAAAAGATGGATAGATGATGTGGAAAGAGATTTAAGGGACATGAAAATTAAGAACTGGAAAGCGAAGACCAAAGACAGACGGCTTTGGAGTCGTATTGTAAGAGAGGCCATGGTCCAGCATGGACTGTAGTGCCGGGGAGTTAGTAAGTATAAGGAATCAAAGTCGAATTAAACACGATTTCAAATGTCCTGAAACTTGCTGCGTGCTGCGTCTATTTTTTTTAAATGAAAATTTGGAGTTTGAGCTGGTAGTGCAATTTACGGCATGGTGGGTGGCGCTACTTTCTAAGAAAATGCCCATTGTAAATCCGAATGCACGGGTTGTCAATGAGATAGACGCCTCTTTATTCTGATTAGGAGAGGACCAACACTAGGTGTCCAAAGTTGAGACACACTGCTCTAGTGTGTCGATAGTTCAGCACAACTTCCGCTTTCGTCACAACGGGAGTTAATACTTCACTATGTAATAGGAGAAACATAAGAACTCTCACTATAAAGATGATAGCTCTTATGTTTCTCCTACTTCCATAGATCAAGCACATGCTTACATTCAGCCAACAATGTGAACAAACAAATTTGCGCCAAACATAAACATGTTGAGGAATTTCAATTTATGACTGTCCCAAAATAGAATATGCAAGCAACCGTTCCTTCAACCCTATGCCCACCTTCGCGAAGTCAAAATTGGGATAAGAGTTGAAGATTGAATTTGGTTGAGGGTTGGTTTGGCTGAAATAAGTGTCCGAGTGATATGTGCTTTACTGTTGTGATTAGAAGTTTGAGAATATGAAGATTAACCCAACAACTGGTGTCACCACGATTGACTGCAATCCCAACTGTTACAATGACTGCTTGATTGTACCGTGGTATAATATGGATAGTTGTTGTTAGAAATTCCCTTTTCTTAATCACCGTGTTATGTTCAATTAAACGTTCTTTTATTCCAAACCTTTTTCTTATGCCTAACACAGAGCCTAGGTCAAGACAGCTGAATTGAGTACGACAGATCTCGGGCTTTTGCGCCGAGGAATTTAGTTTAGTTTTTTGTTCTCATTCTTATGCGTACTCGCCATCCACACCCGAAGCTTATCAACTCTACAATAAGCTGTCGATATTTTCTCAACTCGTGTCCACTAAGTTGGTTCGGCTTATACACTACAATGTCTACCATATAATCCAGATGACTGGCAGTAACGCAGTTGTAAATCAGCGCCATCTAACGGGGATGGTTGCGTGTGATGGCAGACTGCTACAACGCAGCTGATCAGTTACATACAAGTGAGCGAGCAACTCACCGGTGAGCATCTTGGTGGAGGTGAAGGCGAAGCTCCTGCTGAGGGTGTCGCAGCTGACGGAGGTGAGGCCGGCGTCCTCCATCAGCCCCGAGAACACGAACGACGGCTGCGTCGACCGCTGCGTCACCGGGATGAACTCGTTCACGTCCTGCAATATAGGAGAATATTAGATGTGGTTATCACTTAGTGATGGTTGGTGGAAAGTGATCCTCACTTTCCTCGAAATTTCTTCCGTATGGAAAAGAAACTACCAACAAATATGGCTTACTCCCCGTGCTCACCACTGGTATTGTAGCATAGATATCGTATAAAGTACTAGATTGGCAGATCCCGTAACCTCCAATGCTAACGACGGGACGCGCATGGAGACCCCAGAGGAGGGGCAATTTGGCTAGTGTTGCCTCCATTTTAAGGAGAAAATTACTACGAAAAAGTATTTAATTCTAAAATTTCAAAAAGCTTCCATCCTTATAAACGTAGTGTGGAAATTAAATCTGCACATCAAAGGCCCCTTCACCTTCATGTACTCTTTCCACTGGGCATCTCTGCCATCCTGTACCTAAACGTAGGAGACAGCCAGGCATAGAATTTAAAAAAGCTTCTATTATATTTGCTATAGAAACGTAATTTTGAAGCTAAAATTACGAATCAAACTTTGTAGGAAGCAAACAGACCTCCAGCAGATGGCAGTGCAAATTCTCACGAGTAGTTTAGTGTTAAAAACTTATACAGCAGTTTCAAAAGATTAAATAACCCATCTGTACTATGTGGATCCGTTTGGTAGATAATGGGTTTTAAAAAGCCAGCAACTCCAGACTCTGATAATCGCTTTGACAAACAAGGCCTGGGCCCATTATCTCAGGGGCGGCCAAAATGGGCTTTAAACTTATAAATTTTTCTTCACACCTAACATCTTCGTATCATTTTACGGCCAAATGTAAAGTAAAAAAAAGTTGTTGTTTTTAAATGAACTTTATGATAGCTTGATATTGAATTTGGTAATTGGTCTTACCTTAACAGGTCTTTTTTTTTTAACTAAATATATATTTTTTGTCAACATATCAGTCCGAAAAGGACCCTCAAGTGTGTCCGTCGGGCCCTGTTCCCCAACCTGCCATGTTCAGGACCTGAGTATCAGCCTCTTACCTTCATGTAGTCCTTCCACTTGGGCATCTCGGCCACCCTGGCGTACATCTCGAAGACGGGGCACTGCGCGACGAAGACGAGCAGGCACTCGCCCCTCGGCCTCAGCAGGCGCCGGACGTTGGCGAGCGCTCGCCCCAGGTCGCTCACCCAGTGCAGGCAGTAGAAGGAGAAGACGCGCGAGAACTGGCCCCAGTCGGCCGCGAACGACTCCACGTCCCCCGCGATGTCCAGCACCTCGTAGTGGACGGTGGCCGAGGAGTTGTGCTGCTGCGCGTACCCCACCTGCGAACCCCAGAGCATATATATAGAGATTTTGTTTATTTAGAAGATACACGCACTACTGATGTACAAGAATCAAATGGGAATGTTCATTATGGTGTCATACTGTCTGTACTGCGATTTTATGGGTTATTGCGGTTTCAATTGACGATCAGAATGCGGAAATAGATGAAAAAATAACAATTCTTTTTATGCAAGTTTTCCTTAATAAACGATCAAAACTACCCACAGCATGGCAAGAAGTTGGCATTAAAAAAAAAACTAAAATATTCTTTGAAAATTCGCTTTCGAATACAAAAACAAAAATAATTCGAGAAAAATGAAAATAAGACCGTGAAGCTGTTGCCAGATCCGACATGAACAAAATATCTAAAGAAATGCGCAGTTTTTAAAATAAGGGAGAATAAAAAAAGAGGGCGAATAACAGTCTGCTTTTCCCTCAAGGTAGCTAGCTCCGATTGAACCCTATAGATGGCAGCAGCGCATATATTAGGGCACCACCAGTTACGGTTGCCATCGAGAGAATAAGTCATTTTTTCTTAAATCAGCTTCGTTTTATCCCTATAGATGGCAACACCACACATATTGGCGAACCGACAGTTTCTTATATAAGATTAGTTTGTTTTGGATATTGAACCGGATTATGAATGTTAGAATAAGCTTGTGGCGCGAAAAAAAAGTGAAACCGACTGTACCGTAAAAAAGAGTACGTGTCAACCAAAATATGAAGAATATTTTTCATTTCATAAGTGCATCTCTTATGGTGTGTTTTATTGTCCTATGTTTCTCTAAGTTGCAACCAACTACTACGCTGGACCGCGGATCTCCAAAGAAAAGTGCATCAGTGTCAATCTAATGAAGAAAGAAATATTTTCCCTGCCACATTTCTCCGGTTGCATTGAATATTTTTTACAAACGAATTTTTATGTGATACATTTAGCTGACTTACAGGTCCCGACAATCCCAATTTGGAATATTTTGTTTTAATTTTCAATAAATAGTTTTACACAATGTTCAAAAAATTCGAACATGGGAGAAGATAAAGATCTGTAAGTTATCTACATTTACTATTTTTAAAAAAAGTTGGAAAAATATTCAATACAGCCGGAGAAATGTGGCAGAGAAAATAGTTTTTTTCCCTTCGGATTAACACAGAGGCACTTGAGTTTAAAGACCCGCAGTCCATCGCGCCCATTCCCCCTCAAATAAGAAGTGACTCACCATGTCCCTCGACTTGTCCACCCCGAGCAGCATCTCGAAGCGGCCAATGGCAGGCGCCAGTATCCCGGAAGTGACGTCCCCGGTCCCGCACCCGATGTCCAGCACGGTGTCCGTCCCGTCCCCCACCTCTCCCCCCATCCTCTTCCGGTACACCCCGAGCACTTGGGCGGCGTCCCGGATTTGGAAGGGGCTGGCACGGGAGTACAGTTCCGGATCGTTCATCGTTCCTTCTCTGCAAAACAAAAATAATTATTTGGTTGGATTGCACTAAAAAAAAAAACTCATCCGCGCAACCTCGTCACCTGACCGTGGTTCTACATTACGACTCCCGTTGCCAATGGCCCTCGTGTAGCTCTAGTGCAACCGATAATTTAAACTAAATCTCCGCACAACAGCCCGTTAGTGTTCCAAGGCCTACCGTGCCCATTTCAGCTTACTTGACCAAAGGTTCTGGGATGCTAAGAATATATTTTGTATTTTGGTTAGGTGGTCAACTCACGCTGACTCCCCCAGTGTCTAGTTCCACAGCATGCTTGGTCTTCATGTTATCGACCCTCTTATGGGATGAAAGGATGAGTCAACCTCGCCCAATCCGGGACTCGATGTCCGGACCTGTGGCATGGTAATGCGAAGCACTACCGCTGAACCACTGGGCCTCAATTTGTTTGTGCTAAGGTTACATAATTTTGTGCCGCCATCAAGTGACGAGGCCTTCGGAGCCCAACTATTCGGACCTAGACACTTAAGCAGCAATAACTATACTACGATTTTACTAGACCATTTTCGTATTACAATAATCCATTTCTTAGTATACTTTTATGTAAGCTTTTGTAATTGAATGCTTCCGAAAATGACTCAAGTCACTGTTGTGGATACTGCCGTTTACCATCCCACTGCAGTATTGAATGATCCAGTGAAACCAGGGATTATTTTACCAATTTTTAAATGACCCTTAAAATTAATTCAGGCAATCTGTTTTTTAGGTATTCCGATACTTATAAAGTGAAGTTAATATGTTTCAGTTAGTTTTTCAAGTGCTTAAATTGAATATAATATTCTAATGGTCAACAAATACTAATTCACCCATGATCATAATTTGCAACGCATTATGGCAATGGGTTATTTTTAGTAGAAAGCATTGCAAGGGGCATTCTGATGAAAGGTTGTCTACCCCTGCAATTGATCGAGAATTGACACCACGTTTTATTTGAATTATCTTTTGTTGCTTACTGGTAGCGATTCGGTTTATGTTCCAAAGAAAATTGACGAAAACAGAGTCCCTAAATTTCGAACTCTGGCTCTGGAGAGGTTGATATGCATCCTGGATTTAACGGACGATCGTATATCTTTTCATATCGCAAATTCTTAACAGTATTTTCGACAAAATCCTCATAAACCTATTATCAAAAACTGTTATTTCTATAACTTTATGTTTTACAACTTGCAACAAGTGTCATCGAATGTCAGCCTCTCCTGAGCATATCCTAGACTGTCTTTGTCTAGGTTTAGATACTCTTAAATCATCTCCACTTCTTGTTATTGACTTTGTTACATGGACTCATGGACCAGATCTAGCTGTTTCTAGGTCATGGAGGTCCAGCAACAACAACAAATAACTATATTTAAAATTATATGGGATGTCCGAGTTTCAAATTGTAATAGTATCAGCTGTAATTGTTCGACAGTTGTGGTTGAAGGTGACGATTAAAGAATAACTCCAACAGTTTCAGATAAGCGCATGCGCTTGTACCACTACATCGTTTTCACAGTTGCAGTGTCATCTATTCCATTACTCCGGACTTGCTGCATACAGTATAGGAAGAATTGCATTTACATTTGGAATTGTGTGCCGTATCACTAAAGGTGCACACATTGAGCACTTATAGGAAAAACTAGGTTAGTTTTCCTTCAATTTCATGTAAGATTTGTTATATTTAGTATAAAATGAACTTCTGTAATATACCATTAAAGCTCAGACATTCTTTTACGGACACCCTGTACATCAATATTTGTTTTGCTATCGTTTTGCCATCGCACCCCTTTTTTTTTTCAATCTCCGTCACTGTGTGCTGTTACAAAATATGTGTCTCTGGTGCGTTAGAAAAATATGTCTCTGGTGCTGAAAGTTAAAAACTTTCATTCTATCGACGACTCTAAACCGAATATTAAAAATGAGGTTAGCAGTGTGTGGCATAAAAGCAACTCCCAATGCCATGTGATAGCTAATACTGGATTTCATAATCTACTCAATAATTCCAGCACTTGAAACATAATTGCAAGCTTGTAACCTAAATGTGAAATGCATCTTAACACGTGTCACGTCTAATATAATCTAAAGATATGTTTTATTGAGCGCCAACGATCCCCTTTTGTATAAAAATAAACACACGCCGACGCCATGCTGCGGTGCCTGATGGCTCAAAGTTCCAAAATGTGCTGCAAAATGAAGATGTCGACTATTTTGATGTGCTCCCCAGAGCGCAGCGTGTATATTTAAGGAAATCGTTGATTGCGCCTCGGAATAATGAGTATCCCTGTGACCACACCTGACACGGGGTTCCAATTATGTTTCCCTCGAACGTTGGAATATTCTTAATTGGACTTGTCGTGGCGAAGGCTGTAAATTAGTGTAGAATTGTGGATGGCCTTGCTTGAACCTGAGGATTGCCAACTATGTCGCCTTTGCAGAACAAGACGTGCGGTGCCTTTATTAATTATGTAGGTTTTGCTTTTTCCTGAACTTATTTTATAATCGGGCATATTATTTTGTATTGATCAAAAGATTTTCGTTGTGTGTCGTCCAGGAGGGGGGGAAAACGTTATTTTTGTATGTCCGTATCCATATTTACTCTCTCCAATGTGATGGGCAATATTAAATCAAGGGTTATAAGTCATGGAAGTTCCAAATTAACGGAGATTATAACCCAGATGGGATGAAAGATTTCTTTTTTTTAAATACCTAGACATTTCCCTCAATGTATCTCTTACAAACAATAAATTAAATTTCTTCGTCATACAGATATCTTTAATTACATCCTTCAACTACCCCCCCCCCTCCAATTCCCTTTGGGCCATCAGGCTGTCACGCCCCCAAGCCCTTTTGTAGGTCCGTAGCTCTTTTAGTTTGAGCTGTCGAGTGGTTTCAGAAAGACAGTCGGGGAGAAAAATTCAGTGTTCAAAACAACTTTTTCTGAAAATCAGCACCCTCCAAAACGCGTAGAAATCACATAATCTCCATTTCGAATTTTCGACCCCATACTTTCATTACATTATATTTCACCTAGTCGCCTAGATGGTGCCACAAAAAAGTGGCTCTCAATTCTGAGGATGTGCCGAGTCTGCAAAGGCTTGACCGCCAATATTGCAGCCCCATTAGACAAAAAAAAAAACGTATTTCACATTTGTCAATTCAAAGTAAAAATAAATGGGGGGGGGGGGTATTATCTCTTCTGAGATCAACAGATGGGAAATACTGTAACACTAGGACTAAGTCATGGAAATTCTGAACTAACGGAGGTTGCGACCTTGAGGTATTTTGTTTGTTGTTAGATGACTCCACATCTCCTTTACGTTATCTCTTACAAACTATAAATTGAATTTCTCCGTCATATCACTACAGATATCTTTAATTACATTCTTCAACTATCCCCTTGGCCATGCGAGGCTGTCACGCCCCCAAGGCCTTTCCACTCAAGAGATCTCAAAGATTCCCCCACAGATTGATCCTTGGGAACTTCCCCACCCTGGGATTTTTTTTTCTCCTTCCACCGTGCTAATCTAACTGTACCCGTAGCGGTACATTCGAATTTCATTACTCCCCTTCAACAGGTGCATTACCGCTAGAAAAAAATCCTTGAACTTTGGGCGCATCTCTGTACTATCCCCTATAATCAATATGCTGATACGAATCTTGGGGGAAACTCTCAGTCGATCGGGGGATTGATCGCCAAGCTACTGATTCACCGCCAACATGTTTGTTAGTTCTGAAAATATTGCACAAACAGTCATACTTGAACTTTACATTTAACTAACTTTCAATTGGGGCAAGTTTAGTCTTTTAAGGATAACCTTGTTCCAAGTTTCTTCATGGACTCGGCATAAGTTGTGCATGCATTAGATTGCGATGCATCGCGTTGAAAGGCAGGAAGTATGCATCGGGCCTTGTTTCTAATATATTGACTATGTTTCATGTCTTGAGTGACTACAGCAATGCTGAATGAAAATGAATTGTTGCTTCAGCCTGGACTGGTTGAATGAATGTTGCGTTGGAACAGAGCTCCTATAGGAGCACCGATCGGAGGAAAGCTGGAGGGAACTACGTCATCGGAATCAAGACAATCGCGGCCCTATCCAGACTGTAGTTCAAGGGTAGCCAGCGTTTATGCACAGCCTCATCGCTAGCCATCCCAACTATAAAATATAACCCAAGATCGCGGGTTCGAGCCCTGGCTGAGTCGTCGGATTTTCTGGGTGGTAAAATTCTGGGCACGCATGTCATATGATTATGTGGCATGTAAAAGATCCCTGGAGGGCCCATCTGGCCTGGGTTCTCTCGGAAAATTAAAATCTCGGCATACTTTAACATCCACAGAGAGCTCAGATTCATTGTAATCTGTGCATCAGAATTGGTAGCGAGAGTCGCCTAGATGGTGCCTCAAAAAATGGCTCTCAGTTCTGGGGAATGCGCCGAGTCTGCAAAGGCTTGACCGCCAATGTTGCAGCCCCATTGGAGGTAAAGAATATATAACTAATTTCCTCTCCATATTTCGTTGCTTTTCATGACTAGCGGCTAATTAGTATTCGTGAAACATCAAACTATAATAGTCAATTTAAATTGCAACAAAACATCTTTAAAAAAAATAGATTAGTTGGACCGGATATACGGCCCTTTAAAATTTTTTTTATAAAAATTCTGTTATGTTCAGAGAGAGCCCATGCACTGAACAAGCATGCACTACACAGGTGACAAAAAGATGAAATTGAGGAAATGAGCTTTAAAGATTTTCGTTTGCTTTTAGATACGTTGAAAACGACGCTTGCAGAAGGTAAAAAGTATACTTAAATTACAGTTTATGAAGAGGGGGGGGGGGGGGTTGGATCTTGTTCCCTGATGGAACAATCTGTTCATTATTACAAAAATCTCCATTTTTTCAAAAATGTCACTTAGCACGTTCCTCCACTAAGCTCTTCAATTATATTCGTTGGTTGGGCCCTGAATATAATTCAAATTTATTTATTGTGCAATGCCATTTTAGGGTTTCCAAATGCGTCATTTCTTTTGGCGTCGTATCTGAAGCTTGGCGAAAAACACCCGACACCTAGGTATTCCTCCGAATCTCTTTGTGGGGTGAGGGGTGTTGCAAAAAAAAAAAAAACCTGAGGGTTCCTCCACCCCGGACAATGCGTGACCTACATTCTTCGTGGACTGCACCACTCCTCACATGGGAACAGATGGATTGCATATTTTGTAATGTTTATAAATGAATTTGGTAAGAGTAGTTCGTAAACACCATGAGGCTGAATGTCTAAATAGGCTAAGTAGGCTGTAAGCTTAGAACGGCGAATTTTTAGGGGCGGAAAATTTCATGATAAATTAAAGCGGCATTCGGCATAAAAAAATTCTATAAAGATGCGTGTATTTTAAGGAAAGAAAACAAATTGTTTGCATTAATGAGTAAACCGTAAACATATATATATATATATATATATATATATATATATATATATATATATATATATATATATATATATATATATATATATATATATATATACTCTTAAAACAAAAGAGTGAAATCCACTCCAGTTGGAGAAGTGCATTTTCGGCACCCTAAAGGCATGCATATTTTCTCAGACTGAGTTAAAATCACTCGTTTGGAGTGATCCTGTCGGAGGTTTAACACACAAAGGATCCACTCCAAAAGGAGAAGTGCATTTTCCAGTCTGGAGGAGTGAAATCCACTCAGACTGAGGTAAATTGGGAGTGTTTGTTTTAAGAGTGTAGTGTAATAATATTTCGTAGCATACGTAGTCGCTGCGAGGGCAAAGAAAAGTTTTAAAAAATTCGCCTATTTCGATTTAGATTGAGTGTATAAAAGTACATAGATGATTCTAATATGTGTATCTGTTTTAAACAGCACATACCCCACCCTATTTTGCAGCTAACCCCCGAAGTGGGAAAACATCATAGCCTGTAGGCGGCAAATCTTTAAATCTGGCCCTGCTATGAGGTACTTATTATACAAACAGGATGTGAGATATTTTTAAAGTCTGCCAAAGCACAAGGCAGATATTAGTCTGTCATCAGTGGTGAGATGTTATAGTGATATCGTTATTAACTGTTAACCTATAGAATAAATTTATGAATGACTTGAAATTGCCATATGATAGACCTCTTTTTGCGTTGCGTATTTGCGTAGTATCGTATAGTTTGGGGGGTTTCCTCTTTGGGATGATTTAAGTTATTATAACATATTTAAATTTTTCATAAAAAAATGAAGCAGGAAGAGAATTTTTGAGCATCCTCAGTAATTGAACAGCTTTGTGGAAGAACGTGCTAAGTGACAAAAAGGCGAAAACGAGCAAATGAGCTTCAAAGTTTTAAGTTTGCACAGTGATTGGTTGAAAACGGTACTTGCAAATAATAAAAAATATACTAAACGTGGAGTTTATGAAAAAGAGAAAACTTGTTATCGTTAAAGAAGTGGTAATATATTCATTGACACAAAAATCTCGATTTTTTTTAAGTGTCACTTAGCACGTTCTTCCACTAAGCTCTTCAACTGGAAACATAACTGCATAAAAAAATCTATGGCATTTTCAGCATTACGTCAAATAATTTTTTTTTAATTTAAACTGGCGATTTGTTTACAGTTTTCTAAACAATAAAATTTCTTAAATGTTTCACCTAACTTCAATACACCCTTAAAAGTGTACCTGTTTTATAAATAATACATGTTCTTCTTGCCCTTTTACTAGGCGGAACATATAAAGTGCCTATGACATTGGAGAAAAACTACAACGAAATCAACGGTACCCGTGATATTGCGAAATTTAAAAAAAAAGTTGATATCGTATTTTCCAAGAATCTCGCCAAATAATTATTTTAAAATTAGAAATCTTCACTTATTCAAAAATTTTCAAACCATTGCTGTGGTCATATAATCGCGAAAATTCGGCAGTCCTAAAATCACTCTACATAGACCCACAAATTTCGAAACTTCGGCGAACTTCATCAAATCTCCAAATTAGCTGGCTGTGCGAAGGTCATCGCACGAGAGCTGAATGGGTGAGTTGGTAGCAATATATTTCCCTCGCCAAATGAGCATATTTTTTTTTTATTTGGGAAATTACGATGACTGTATGGTGAATTTTATAGTGTTTTTAAAATTTTGATTTTTTAAGGTAGTATAAGTAGCGGGATTCTGTATTTTATAACGAACGGTAACAGCAACATAAGCTTATTATTCTAAAATGGATTAAATTATAGGTGAATTGAACTTACCTATAAAAAAATGCAAATCGTTTGCTGGAGTAGCTTATTTTCTAATTCTTACTGATTATTTTTTACATAAATATGTATTATTTTTAATTTGAGCTTCTTATCAAATGTATTTTTGAAATATTTATCATTACTAAATCCAAGTTCGGTAATTAAATGGAAAATTACTGGGTAATCTTCATATCTTATGTAGTAACTCAAATGAAATAAAAGAAATAGTTAAATTGACTACAAAATTATTTTTTCACCTCTACCCGTGCAACGTCGGGTATAACAGCTAGTTGTAAATAAATGCAAAACTAGCGAGGATTTCGTATGCTGGCGAATTTCAGGCTCGCTGACTTTCATCGTACTTATTAATAAAGTATTTTTTAACCGAAAATTTCGATTATCCGACCTACTACCGGTCCCAAATAGATCGGATAATCTATTTACTACTGTAAATCATTTGCTGAATCTATTGTTATCCTTGTTTATGTAATCAGAATTTTCTTTTGGATCATATGAATGGAAGTTTGTTATATGCTATTTTTTATAACCTCCACTCAAACATTTAACACCTTAATTAGTTCCGAAATTGCCTTGGTCTAATAGAAGAAGGTCCAAATGTCAGTTTTCAAACTTTGGTAACAGGTATCAGTAATTTATTTCTATAAAAAAATGTAGTTGAACGAGGATCAATACAATATTAGTGTTCTTAAAAAAATATTTTGAGGGGTTTTTTTAACTTTTCAAAAGTTCTTTTAGTAGTTAATTTTAAAGGCATTTTGCATAAAAGACAATGTTGAAATAATCTTTAACTACAAATAAGTGATACGGCCTTTTTTGCTGCAACATTTAAAGCACAAAAAAAATTGTGTTTTCAGAGTTTACGGCGTGTCCCTAAGTAACTATAAACACAATTTTTTTAAAAAAAAAATTCTTTGCAAAACATACTTTTTAGCTTATTTTTGTATGAAAAGTATGTTTAGATTATATATAAGAATATACGTGTAATAGTTTGCTTGGGTCTTAAGAGGTTAAAGAAAACAAGATACACCAGTTAAGTTTAGAATTATTTTTTACCTTTTGTAAGTGAAGTTTTAAACGTATCTAAATGCAAACAATAAGTTTTCTAGCTCATTTTCTAGCTTTCCTTTTAGCGCGTTCTTTCTCTCTGCTCTTCAATTCTGTTTTTTTTTTTTTTTGTTAAACCAAGTTCAAACTTTCCAAAATTATTGATTCTTAAGCATCTGATTTATGTAAATTAATTGTATAAAAAAGGACGCTGCATGAGGGTCAGACAGATTTCGGAGAGCTTGTAAAAAATAAGTGTTAATTTTTTAATTTTGTGTGTCATTTTTAATTGAAACGAATGTTTGAATGAAATTTTAATTACAAAACAAAACGGACAGCATTGTTGGGCATGCACTAATCAATTAACTTGACAATTATCTTGTTAATTACCTAAAAAGTCATTGCAATTAAATTAACTACGATTAAATTAATCGCAATTGAAATTTTAATTGCACCTTGTAATTAAATTAATTTGATTAACGTATTTCAATTGTAACTTACAATTGAAATAAATGCAATTAACTTTTTTAGTTGTTTTATGAAACAGTTAAAACTAATAATTAACTTTATGCATTAAAATGAAATGAATAAAGATTTAGGAAAATTGAGCTGTAAGTCTTATAGACTTAGACGAATAAAAAAATGGTAAATTGTTGTTTTTAATTAAAGTTAACAAAAATTGAAAATTAATTAATTGTTAATTTTTAAAACTACAGTTAACAATTAAATAATCGTTAATTGTAATTTTCCACAATTAAAATTGAGGAATTGTTAGTTGGGGTTGTGGTTACATTTACCAATTAATTAATTGTCGTCCTAAATTGTTCTTACAATTAAAATTTGCCCATCATTGACTGACAGTTGTTTTAGCTAAAGCTAATTCAATTCAAATTATCATTTCTGTAGTGTAAGTCACATGTGTGAAAAGTGATTGCACCTACAACTTTTAACATTAAATGAAAACAAATTAGTGTAACAGCTGATCTACACCTATTAAAACTAAGTAATGTACAGTGCTTTATTTAATTTGATTTAATTTTTAATTTTAAAAAGCTTTTAATCTCCTCTTAAGGGGGAATGGGCGTTTTAGCTCTGAAAATACACATTTTTGTGTTAGAAATGCAAAAAAAAGGCCGTATTAATTATTTGTAGTTAAAATTTTATTTTAATATTGTTTAAAGTTTGAAATTTTTTTAAAAAAATTTAATAACTCTAATATCGTATTGAACCTCGTTCAACTTTATTTTTTATAGAAATAAATGGCTGATACCTGAAATCAAAGACTAAAATCTGATATTTGGATCTTCTTTAATCGGGCCAGGTAAATTTTGGAACTTATTAACGTGTTAGTTGTTTGTGGGGAGGTTTTAAAAAATTCCCCAAATGGGGACACCAGGTCGCAAGAGGTTAATCTTCAATGTTTTTGAGAAAACCCATTATCTAATGGAATCATATTCGCGAATCACACCTTCATAATATTATCAAAGTCTACCGTTATGCACAAGTGTAATAGAAAGTCATTAAATTTAATGTGCCAAGTTTGAAATCGATATGTGATATTTGAAAGTAATATCTGAAATGTTTGTAATTACAGAAATTGATACATTTAAAGAATTTTTTTTTAGAACTACGGGTTTCCTTTAATTCTACAATGTCTTGTAATTATATAAATTTATAATTTTGTACATTTAAAGAATTTTTTTAAGAACTACGTTTTTTCTTTTTTAATACTGCAATATTGTAATTAGACAAATTTAATTTTAAAGAAATTTTTTAGTAAACTACTGGGTATTTTTAATACTAAATGTTCATTTAAATTTATAAAAATTAAGTTTGTTCTAATGAACAAAAGTTTATTTATTAGCAAAAGAGAATATCGGAAAAATTGCCCCTTCCAAAACCAGAATCTTAAAAATAAAAATGTAACAACAACACAATTTTAATTAAAAAACCCACTCCTAAGGTCGGACAAAATCTAGAACATTGACCTATTAATTAACACAACAAAATTACATGCTATTATCGATTAAGCATAATTTAAAAAAAAAAACAAATTTAAAACATTTTTCAAAATAAGACAAACTACAAAATCCATAAAATACTTCACTTACCAGATTGATGGCTCCTCTAGGGATGAATTTTTAGGTTAGGTGTAAAAAAGATGATTGAAGAATGGGGAGAAAATCATCTTTTTATACATAATCATCATCATCCAGAGATCTGGGAGGGGCTTAACTTCTCACCCTTGGTCCCTGTTGGTGTAGCTGCTAACCGGGGGGGGGGGGGGGGTGGCGACCCCCCTGCTTTTTTTTTACTTGTACGGTAGGGATAAATTCCCCATCAAAAACTTTTTAAGGATTTTTTTTGTGTGGAGTAGGGATAAATCCTTGTCTTCACTTTTTGTAATTCTTTTTTTTTTATGTTGGTTGCTTGGTGTGGTTCATTTGGTCAAAGTATGCTGCCTTCGATGGTTTGGTCTTCGTCTTAGCAATTTTGTTTACGAATTGGGCTAGACCAAGAAAAATGTCAAATTGTGTCAAAATCCTAGAGTTAAGAAGGGGGATTAGAAAGGTCTATCAGTTCAAATAGCTTGAAGCAGGGCTGTCATGTTTTTCGAGCTACTGCTCATAACAAACCGGCACTGAGGTATCCGAAGATGCACCGCTTTAGCGATTTTTTGAGCTACTGCGCTTAACATAGTAGCCGAAACTATGGAAACAGGCACTGAGTTATCCCAAGATACACCGCTCTAGCCTGCTTCTTTTGTGCGTTACTGCGCACATACATGGCCCGCTCTATTCTCTTTCTTAACTCTATGGTCAAAATTTGGTCAAATTGAATGGGGATTTATTGTGGCCCATTTGGTCAAAGCATTCTGATGTTTTCGATGGCTCGGTCTTCAGCTTAGTAATCTTATTTACGAATGAGGCTGGACCAAGAAAATATGTCTAATTGTGTTGAAAATTGGTCAAATTCAGTTGGGGTTTGATGTGGCTCATTTGGTCAAAGCATCCTGCTTTCCATGGTTTAGCCTCCGTCTTCGTCACTTGACCGCGGTTATAAATTGCGTCGCCAATAGCCCTCGTTTAGCTCTAGTGCGACGCGATAAAATTCATTTAAAATCGGTCGTCGTCTAAGTAATATTATATGCGCATCAGGCTGTACCAAACAAACCCCTTCGATAAGTAATTCGATTGATGCACATTGAATCTGTCGTGGTTCGGATTCCTGACGCAGTATTAATTTTTGGCTGTTCGGTTGCGTTGTGTGGTTGCCCAGTTAACGGTCTCGTGGCTTGAATCATATCAAAATTAAAAGTCCTGTCGAAAAAGCTCTTGTGTAGCACTAAATGATGACATTTTCCAACTTTTGTACTCGTAGCCGGCTCTTTTTTCTTTGTATAGGGTAGGGATAAATTCCTTGTCTTCCTGTAATACCAAGGGTAGTTGCATTTTACTTTATATTTGATATAAATATTTTTTTTTCTCATTTGTTGATTGACTTGGCTCGGTGTGTTAAGGGGTCATAGGAGTCTTAAAAATGTGCAAAGAAGGAACTACAAAACATAGTTTGATCTTTCATGTCATTTTTTAACTACTCAATGTATAAGTATAATTTTTTCATATGTAATTCTACAAGATTTATTTATTATAAAACAAGTTTTAAAATTTATGAAACTTTAGGCAAAACTAAAATAAATGATATTGACCATGAAGGTACTTGAACACACTGTGATTAGGCTTGCGCGGCAAATTGTGAGGTCAACATTGAAGACATGACCAAGAAAATGACTTTATATTGTACAAATATGTACAAAAAAAGACTCATACCTAAATTCTCAGCTCAATTTCAATTAGAAATTATTTTTTAAAAAATTTAAAATCAAAATTTTTAATTTTTTAATAATTTTTTTAGAAAAAGTTCTTAAAATAATTTCTAATTAAAATTGAGCTGAGAATTTAGGTATAAGTCCTAGTCTGTACATATTTGTACAATATAAAGTCATTTTCTTGGTCATTTTTTCAATGTTGACCTCACAATTTGCAGCGCAAGCCTAATCACACGGTGTTCAAGTACCTTCATGTTTAATATCATTTATTTTAGTTTTGCCTAAAGTTTCATAAATTTTAAAACTTGTTTTATAATAAATAAATCTTGTAGAATTACATATAAAAAAATTATACTCATTTATTGAGTAGTTAACAAATTACAAGAGAGATCAAACTATGCTATGTAGTATCTTCTTTGCACATTTTTAAGACTCCTGTGACCCCTTAAGACGTCCGAGCATACAGTGGTGGCCAAAAGTGTGGACACTTTTTGAAAGTTTCATGTGTTTCAACTGTTACCTGTGTTCTTGCAGCTATTAAATTTCGCTTAAATACAAACATTTAAATATTAAGTTGAAGGTAATTTAACGTAGAATTTCATTAAAAAAACAGAATTAAAGTATCTGTAATACAAATAAAGTTATGCTCATTTTAGTTGAACAAGCAAGCACAATCAATGGATTCTCTTATGCTGAAATTGCAATACAAGTTGGTGGTTCAATGACTTGCAAAACTAAGACAGATCATACTATTAGTTGCATAACTTATTCGTAATGCAGATATTGTAATACTGTATTTATTTTTAATTACTTTGATGATGATGATGTTGTGTCCATGGATATAGATAATATGGGACCAAAGGTCACATAGACGGCTTCAGCAATCTGCACAAAGTGGTCCTCATAAAGATTATATTACTTTAAATTTGATACACAATTGTTTAATTTGATACACAATTAATATATTCTGTAAGTTGAAAAATATGAAACTTTCAAAATGTGTCCACACTTTTGGCCACCACTGTATTTTCGCCGTTTTGAACCTCGTTGTGCTACTTAAGAAAATTCCCATCCATTACGATTTTGATTTGACAAAAGAACAACCATTTATTTTACACTAGTTCTTTAACAATAGAAACAGCGGTGACTTTCTTTCCAATAAAAACTGCCGACCTATAAATGTCTCGTGCAGCCAAAAATGCCCGACAAAAAATTCCCCCGTTTATTTGAAAAAGTACACGTCAAATATGCTAAGTCCGGACCCTGCGTACAATGTCGCTCTGAACGGTGGCGCTGAGTTCCTACTCAGGTATCGGCTCATCACTTGAATGTGGTTCGAAATTACGATGCCCGGTGCCAACAGTCCTCATGTAGCTTTAGTGCGACGATTATTAACTAGCCTTACACTACCGTTTTCCAAGTTTATTGCATATTAAGCCTAAAGATGGCAGCACCACAGATCTTAAACATAAAGCTATTTGAGCACATTGGGATTAGGCTTGCGCGGCAAATTTTGAGGTCAAAATTGAAAAAATGACCAAGAAAATGACTTTATATTGTACAAATATGTACAAACAAAGACTTATACCTAAATTCTCAGCTCAATTTTAATTAGAATTTATTTTTAAAAACATTTAAAATCAAAATTTAAAAAAATTTATTAATTTTTTTAGAAAAAAGTTCTTAAAATAATTTCTAATTAAAATTGAGCTGAGAATTTAGGTATAAGTCTTTGTTTGTACATATTTGTACAATATAAAGTCATTTTCTTGGTCATTTTTTCAATTTTGACCTCAAAATTTGCCGCGCAAGCCTAATCACAATGTGTTCAAATAGCTTTATGTTTAATATCATTTATCTTAGTTTTGGCTTAAGGTTCATAAATTTTGAAATTTGTTTTATAATAAATAAATCTTGCAGAATTACATACAAAAAAATTAGACTTATATATTGAGTAGTTATAAAATTACATGAAAGATCAAACTATTCTTTGTAGTACCTTCTTTGCACATTTTTAAGACTCATATGACCCCTTAAAGTTATGAAAATTTGCCTCTGTATATTGGTCGGGATTTGTTTTATTTTTCTTTTTACAAAGGTGATTAATATCGGCTATTTTTCAAAAAAAATAATAATAATAAAAATAAATAAATATAAAAGAATGGACTTGACCTTCTCACTAATCCAATCCTTGAATACCACCTTATATATTTCCTAATTTGAATTCATATGTCGGTCAAGCTGTAATTGATCCAGTATCGCGGGTTAAAGCCCCGGCTGAGTCGTCGGATATTCTGGAGGGCAAAATCTTGTGGCACGCATGTCATATGATTATGTGGCATGTAAAAGATCCCTTGAATACCCATTTAGCTCAGGTTCTCTCGGCAAAATTAAATCTCTGCGTACTTTAGCATCCACAGCGAGCTCAAACTCATTGTAATCTGAGCGTCGAAATTGGTAGCGAGAGTCGCCGCCACATAAAAATGGCTCTCAAAACGAAGTCCAGTTTAAACATTGATTTAATATTTCCGTATATATTGGTATTGCTTTAACTGTTAAGGATAACTTTAAACTTAAGCAAAAATATAAAATGAAAAAAAATACTTTTGTATTTTATGATTGTATTTCAAGGCAGTATGGCCATTGATTCAATTGAAAAAAAAAAAAGTTTTTACGCATATATTTAGGAGTTACTAAAACGCAAATCTTGAGTTTAAAGATTCTCTTTTTTGCAATTCAATCATGTATAGAAGCATAATTTTAGTCAGGAAATCTATCTCGTGTAAAGATATAAATAGCCAAATTCGATTTATAGTAAAAGGTAAAGAATTGCTACTAAGTTGACATTTTCTTGTTATTTCGTAAAAAGAGGCAAGTGTGACAGTGGTGATGCAACTATTTGTAATTAGATTTTTCATCTGGACCCCCTTGGATGAGGTATGAATATTGGAAAAGATGTCGAAAAAAAAACTTATATTTTCTAAATATAATACCAAGGCCATGGTTACATTCCCAGGGAAAGGAATTCTCCAATTTACCGGTTGGTGGCGAATTGAATATTCATGCCATTATTACCAATTATTAAAGTGATATTAATAGATATAATCAAGTTATTTCGATATATAGTTTAGTTTGAATTATCGTCGCACTAAAGCTACACGAGGGCTATTAGCGACGGACGTCGTATGTTTGAATCACCATTTTGATATATAAAGTATTTATATGTCTTTATCCAGTGCATTTTATATTGGGGAATTTAGTGTTTATGTTAGTCAGTATGTGTCAACATCCACTTGCCGTAAAACAAGTATTACAACATTGTTGCAAATAGTAATAGTAATTGTAACAAAATGTGACCGCAAAATGAGCTGTAATTTCTCTATAATAAAAAATTTTAATTTTCGGACGCTTGAAAGCCACGTGACTTACGCGGCTTCAGCCAGTCAGAAACGCTGAAAGTAGGTGTGGCGGTGTGCTTGTTTTGTGCTGGGGCTGCTTCAGGTTGCGTCCCGTGGCTTTGGTAGAGATTGTTGCTTAGGACTAGAGCTACGTTATGCCCCGGAGTAATCAAACGAAAACTAGCCAGATTGTATAGATGAGCATTCCTGCATTGGCAGTATCCTCATATTAGTCTTGCATGTTTGTTTGCGGAGCAAACAAAAAGGACTTGCGTAGCAATTCCCGGGGGTTGGCGAGTGGATATCGAGCAGGGGGCTTTGCCCCCTAGTTAAATATGTTTTTTTACGATGCTCATAAAACGTAACATCAGTCCTTCCTTTTGCATTGCTTTCTTGTTTTTAAACTAGGCATTCGATATTATTGTGTCTATTTTTAGAAGTTTGAACAAAACTGGTTGAAGGTTACGCTTTACTATTTAAAGTCCGTTAAAACTGGAAATAATCAGGCATGAAAAATCTCTCCACTCAATCAAATAATGTTCACCTCTTTTTTTAAATATTGGGAAAATTTCAGGCTTTTGATGGTAATTTCGACCAGGCTTTTAATGGTAATTCAGGGGGGGGGGGGTTACATATCTCAACTACAAGTACAGAGATAGCTGCTTATGCAGCTTTTTAAATATTACAGTCTCAGATGAAAAATAATTTTGGTAGAAGTATGCTTTACATGTTTCCAAAATTAGATTTTAAAGATGTACCATTTTTCGATTGCAGATTTGCCCCCTACGAAAAATTTCAGCAGTGCAAGATTTGCCGTCAGAAGGTACATCAAGTGGGATCCCATTACTGCCAAGGTAAGTTTTTTTTTTTTTTTTAAGATACAAATGTAATGTGATAATAGTTATATTTAGTAGGACTTGTGTTTATATTTAGTAGGACTTGTTTAGTATGGCTGTAAGTTAAAGCAGCCAGAAATATTAAATTATTTCTATCTATTAAGGATGTATACACATTTTCGAAGACATGTTTATTATTATTATTATTTTCATGAAACTAAAACACACCATCGCTAATAATTCAATCAACTCCAACTAGTATAATAATTAATGCATTTTTAGTGCATATTTTGAAAATTCTAATAGACTTTTTTTTTAAAAAAAAAACTATTAAATAAATCTTTCTGTACGTGATAAACCTGCATTTATTTTATATGTTGGTTAACTTTTTTAATTAATTTTTATATAGAAAAGTGTAGAAAGTCAAGATGTTTTTCCCCATATTTATAGTATAAAATCATATATTATAATATAGATTACTTGGAGGTTCATAACACTGGACAACAAAATTTCAAAAATTTTCTGCGAATCAGATGAAAATTCCCAATTCTGAATGATTTCAACGTGCTAAACTCGAATATCACCTTAAAAAATGAAAGTTAGCTCTTGTTTTTGAGTTACGGTCGTTTTTTTTATTGCGTATAGGATACGGCGAAATGCATGGGCGCACCTAACACAAAATTAATTAAAGTCAATTTTGTTTACAGAAACCCACCGAATTTTTGCTCATACAGGTTTTATTTTATATTATCAACATGGGGGTGGTAATAGATGATAAATTGGAGACTTTTTAGTAAATAGTGTCTTGTTGAACCGGACGCAGATTTGAAGGAATGCTAGACTATTTAACTTTTATCTTTTTTCTAAATAACAATTCATTTAATTAATGAGATGATGCAGAAATAAGTCAATAATCTGATTTGTTGGTTCCCTCTGAATCTTAAAATGACATTCCGTTTTGTTCCATTAAATGGCATTCGTTTTTCTTCCCAGCATACGACATCATCTGTTGTTCCATCAGATGAAGTCAAAGTGACAAATTTGCTACACAAGTTTAACTACATACGTGAGGAGCCCAGAAATTTATAATGGTCTTGTAACCAAATCTTGTAACCAAATATAAATGATAAGTTTTCTTTACTTTTGCAGTGATGCTCTTTTAGTGCAAAAAATTTGCACTTTGTTGCAAATATAACAGAAGTTATTAGCTTTATTAATAGATTTACAAGGCATTACAGTTACAGATTTATTATTAACACTCATTTTTGATATTCTACAACTTCTAAAACAACCAAGTATGAAATATAAGAAAATTATTGCTCTTTATTCTGCACCTCTTGAGATGATAACAATTACGTTGCTTAGAAGGGTTATCAAGCTGCCAATATGGTTACATAAACCTTGAAAGTTATCATTTCATCAAACTCCCAGGTTGATAATACAAAATAAAATCTGTACGAGCACAAATTCGGAGGTTTTCTGCAAACAAAATTTACTTTAACTAATTTTGGGTTTGGTGCGCTCATGCATTTCGCTGTATCCAATGCAATGAAAAAAACGACCGTAACTCAAAAACAAGAGCTAACTTTCATTTTTTAAGGTGATATTCGTGTTTAGGACGTCGAAATCATTCGGAATTGAGTACTTTAATCTCATTCGCATTTTCACTGTTGATCAGTGTAATCATAACATACTCTAAACAAATTTGATTACGAAACAAAATTATTGATTTTAAATTCGTTTAAATAAATTCAAAACTTCTGTGTTATTTTAATGGGCTTTCCATTGGGCTTTAAATTGTCAAGTTACTGCCATATATCATTAATTTCTCAATGTAATCTGTGATTTTTTTTAAATATTAAATACTTGAACTTGTATTCTTTTCTATATCTTATGCATTCTTGCTATAAAATTTTAATTCTGCTTTCTTTATTTTTAGCCTGTGCTTACAAAAAAGGTAATTATAATGTTTTACTTATTCATTCTGTAGTACAGTAACTGTCTATTGCTGAATTTCATTAATTATTTTATAATTCTAACTATATAGCAAATTATAAAGCAGCAGCTTAAATGTAGTTTGAATAAGATAGATATTACATTCAACAGTAAAATAAGAGCTTATAAATTACGCTTTATCCCATATAAACATTAACAAACTAAGTAATTTTGAATTAAATTCTAATACAGAATTCATAAAATTAGAACCGCTAGTCAGTATGTGATGTCTAACAGTACCACTAGTGCAAAAAATACATTTTGGCTTGACTTAAGTCAGTTTTGAATATATATATATATTGGACATTTTCACTTGATCATACTAAAAAACAGCTTTTTCTTATGGGCATCTGGTCTTACTCTAAACCCATTTCTTTGATTTTCCACCTTATAATATCCGATACTCATTTATGTATTACTGTCAAGTTTGACATCAAATTTTGACTGGTGGTTTTTCTTTTTTATAAATATTTTAAACTAAAACTTTAATTATAAATGTATATTAACGTCTGGTTTGGTAAATATTTTTTTATATGTTACGATTATCATACTTTCCCTTCGAATTTTTATTTGGCAATACTATGGCTTTAATATTTAGTTATATTATGCTGAAAATATTACTGATATAGTTAGGCTATTTCTTCTAAATTTAATTAAATGCATGTTTTTTTTCTTTTATAAAGTACAATAAGACACTAAATAAGATTGTTAACAAAATACTGTCTTTTATTACTTAAAGTATTTACTATTGCTTCTTAGTTTCTACTCAAAATTTAGGGACTTTTTAGAGCCACATTAATTTTTAAGGCTTTATACAGGCATCTTTCGAAGTACAAAATTTGAGCATTTTCGGATTTAATATTGGCTACGTCATAAAATCTAGTATAAGTTAGGACTTAGAAGGCCTTTCCTGGGTTTTTTTCATAACAAGAGGCCAAAACAGTACACTAAGTCTATTTTCAAATTTAGTGATTTTTCAAGTGACATGGGAACCTTGTGCTATTAATGAACTAGCTGCCTTGTGGGAATCCGTGTAATCAAGTGAAAATGTGTTCTTGTGGCATGCCGTTTTATTCATATTTTCAAAACAAAATCGAATTACGTTGGCGCATGCCCAATATAAAAGCAAACTATAACAAATAAAATCTTACCTAGTTTTTATTATTTAAATATTACTTTATAAGAAAAAGTTTAGTTTAAAAGTAGTTTTAAAATGTTTTTGGCAACTTGACTGAATAAGGCTTTATAGATTTTTCAAGAGTAAGTAGCATCCAAAGCAAGGTTTATTTGGGTCATTAACCCCCCCCCCCCCCCCCCATCTTATTATTTTTAAATAATCCAACACAGAACCATGTGTATTTCAGCACAGTACTCGATATCTTAACACATGATATGTCTTCTACATAAAAATATAGTTTAATTCATGTAAAGTTTTTATTTAATACTTTAAAAGTGTAATAAAAAATATACACTTTTAACTTTTGATTCTCCAAAACAACAATTCTTCTCTCCACTTGAACACATGATTTTAATGACTGATCTTTGGTTGATAAAATTTTAAGTCTATCTGTTACAATGTTGCAGTGTAGAAATATTTGTAAAAAAAAGTATATTTTTCTCAGTTTTTGGCCCCTTGTCCCATTAGCCCCCAGTCTCCCTTACATTTCATTATAGATTTAGTTTCCAACATCTTATGAAAGACAAAAAAAAATATTTTTTTTAAACTCATATTCTTTTACTTTTTTAGGGATCTGCGCTATGTGTGGAAAGAAACTTTTGGACACTAAAAACTATCGACAATCATCTGCATGAAAAAGCCTTTTTGAAACAAATTTATTTGAATGTAACTTGTGGGTGTAACTTCAAAATGCACATTTTAATGACTTAATACTTTTCATAAGCAAAGGATTTTATTAAGAAATCTTTCTGGAAATGAATGTATTGATATTGTCAAAAATTCACCATGTATAATAATAATACATTTTATCATTCACCTGTATTAGAAATTCATCTTTATTTCTGCATGTTAAAAGGAAGGCAATTATTTGGTAAATTCATTGATATCAAAAAATCTCTCATATTTACATTTGTATATACAAATATCATGAATGAATTTATTACAATTTAGAAAGTTTTTTTTTCTGACTTCCTACAATGTAATTTATTGATTGACTTTTTTTCATGATTTTCATTAACAAATTGCTGATTTGTTAATAAAACTCTACAAAAATATTTCCATGATATTCAATTTGTTATATCTTGACTTGCACAGCTGCAGAAATTATTGCACCTTTTTAAACTTCCCCAAACTTTATACATTTGACTTGCAGTAACCTGTGCCTGATTATAGCTCTTAAAGTTACATGACGTATCACATATAAAGTTTTCATCCTGAAATAAATTCCAATACAAATAAAAAAAACTTAATAAATCCACACTAAACATAATTCTTTTATTAATTTCAAATAATAACTAGTATTTTATAATTTAATGTTTTTATTTATTTGTTATACATAGATAAGAGCATAAAATACAAAAAAACTAAACGTTTATTATAATTTAAAATTAATGTATTCATCTATCTTCTTCTATGTTTCATGTTTTGAAATATAAAAAGTTTTTAAATTCATTTGTGAATTTTTTTAAAAAAGATCTTTTGTATGTCTGAATCACTACAATTTAATAATATTACTTAAATTACAATATTCATATCACATTAACAGTAAATAAGCAAATAGGGTAATATTTATAAAGTACAGGGTGTCCGTAAAAGAATGTCCGAGTTTTAAAGGTATATTACCGAAATTTATTTTATACTACACATCATACATGAAATTGAACGAAAACTAACCTAGTTTTTCCTATCAGAGCTCAATGTGTGCGCCTTTAGTGATACGGCACACATTCAAACGAAAATACAATTCGTCCCAACTGCCTGCAGCAAGTCCGGAGTAATGGAATAGATGATACTGCAACTGTGAAAACGATGTAGTGGTACAAGTGAATGCACTTATATGAAACTGTTGGAGTTATTCTTTGTCTTTTCAACCACAATTGTCGAACAATTACATATTTCAATTTGGAACTCTGACATTCTTTTACGAACGCTCTGTATAATGCTGAAGATAAATGTTTTTTTATTAAATAAAACTACTAAAATAGCAATAAGAACATAAATCTAAAATAATTACTTCGATTAATTCCGGGTTTATAGCTGTCAACCATATTCCTATAGAAACATCTTCTCCCTACAAACCATAAGGAACAATAACTATTTCAAGCATTAAAATTCAAATTGACTTGCACTTCAAGAAAAACAAGTTGGTTTGTTACAGAATTTGTCACTTACACCGCTTCCACACAACATTTGCGGTGAACAGGAAACAAAGCAACACAACCTCAGAAAGATTCGCCAAATAGGGCCTTTAGCTAGTTCTAATTCAAACTTTTATGAGCCAAAAATAGTAATTTTCTTCAATCTTCTTCTGCAGATTTGAAAATTAATCTTTATCGTTTGCTAATTGTTTTAAAGTTTGAAGAATAATGATGTATGTTTTTAATAAATATCTTTTTGCTGCCACAAATTTACATTTCAAAAAATAAATTAGTAAAATTCTTGCTTTAAAAATACAGTAAAAATTTTACTTATTATGCAAATTTAGAATTTTTTATATATCTTTCTTTATACATATATAATGAACCATAAAAATAACTTTATTGTGCTATTACAACAATACAAATTGAATTATATCATAAAAATAAATATTTTTTCAAGTATTTTATTTTATTTTAAATAAAGTTTCGTTTCGCTTGTTGTTATGGCAACAGTGAAAATATTGAATAAAAATGGAATTTCCATGTTATTTCAATGTAGATTAAATTTTTAGTTATTTAAATTTTAAATAAACTTCTCATTAAAATTTTTTAATGAAATTTGGAATGTAGCCTAAACTGATTTTTTGCTTCAAAATGACGTATCCCACTTGTTTGTGTGACTTGCGGTTCGTTCTGTGAAAGTGGGTGACAGACAGACGGACTGCACGATTGTAAAACCTTCCACTTTTTACGTTATAAACATAGTGTGGAAGCTAAAAAATTGTGTATATTACCTGATAGGTAAACAATCTCTCAGCATTTGAGACTAACCAATGAACTACTTGATATGACATCACATAGGCAGCACCACATGGAAAGGATGGGTAGTAGGAAGACTGGTATTCGTAGTCGGTCCATTTACCAATGTAGTTTACAGGCCAGTTCTTGCGAAATCTGCAACAAAAATCATAGATGTGATGGGGTTGTTTCATGGATGGCTACTACAAAACTTTGAATAAAAAACAAATTGAAATTCTAATTACCTACTCCATATCCAAAATCTTTCGGGGTCAAATTTTTCTTTCTCTTGCAGTTTCTTAAGTATTTGAGAGACATTTATCACACTGTCATCATCAGTTTTCATGACATACAAAAAGTTATGACTTGAAGCTAACCTGAAATGCAGTGTATAACACATTATTCAAATATTGAACTTAAACATTTAAACTCCAGTTCATTGCCTCAATATCATAAGTGTCATCCCTATTTCTCAGACAAATTAGATAGTTGTATTTTTATAAACTAAAAATTCATTAATGAGAAATATTGCAGCGTGAACGTAAAAGTGATCGACAAAAAGCTAGTTTTTCAGAAGAATTGTCTGAAGTTTATTCTTTTCCCATTGCATTTCACTAAAGAAATAATAAGGATCCACTTACTGTATTCCAACTATGCATATTGATTTTAAGATTTGCTCTGCTAGATGAATATTTAAATTCTTAATATAAGAGCATTTATCATTTGAAATGCCATATTTCTCTGATAGGTCACTGTTCAGCGTACAGTGCGGAATAGTTTTGAAATAGGTGAACCCTCCAAAAGTAAATCTTTGCAGGGTAGACTAACTAGTGAATGAACGTTTAAGGTGCTGCGTTCGCCAGTGAATAAACACCAGGACATAATGACCAGGACAACCATCTGTCAGATAGCTTCCTACTAGATGGGAGGAAGTCAGTATTGCCAATCCATCTAGTGGAATGATTTTCAATTCTTATTTCTTAATTATATTTACCAAATGTTCATTCACTGGGGATTGTTCACTCACTGGTCAGTCTACCCTACTATAGTCATAGACGGCTGTTATTTCACCACCTTACAACGCATCTTTCATTACACATCAAGAACTGGGGAAGCGAGCTTCTTCGTAGAACAGGTAATTGTAGGAAACCACTCTGGCAGTATCTGGCTAATTTGGCATGAAAATCGGAATAAAATCCGCAAAAACACGAATAACCCTTGAAAAAAAATACATGGAAAAAAATTTCCTGACTTTTCCAGAAAATCGGAAGATTTTGGATTTTTCCTGACTTTTCCCTGAACTTTAGAGGCCGTTTTCATTTTCCCTGACGACTCCAGGTTTTCCCTGTTTTCCCAGTACGTGGCAACCCTGTACAAATGACTTATTTCACCACCTTACAACGCATCTTTCATTACACATCAAGAACTGTGAAAAAAACTCAGAATATGCTATAGAAAAATTACAAAATAAAGGTTGATAGATGAAGCAAATAAATAAAATTTTAAAATGCCTACCACTGATAAAATTTGAGTAGTTTTGCAGGTAAACTTCTGTATGTATCGACGACATCAACAAGTACAATGTCGCCAAAATCTTCCATTTCCATCCTTAACCTTTTGTTCAATTCTTCTAAATGCAAGAGCCACTTTTCTGTGGCTTTAACTTCTTTTTCAGCTAAATCTTTAAGTTTTTGTAGTTCTACAAAAAAAAGTATTTTAAAAAATTAATAAATTTAATCAAGCAAAATAAATTTCACTTTAAAATTTCAAAACTGTGTTAGGAGCCTATCCAGTCTAAAACTATCCTGATTTTATACTTGGTGTTGGAAAAATCCTTAAAATTTTGCTCCCACTGAAGAGGCCTTGAATAAAATCTCAAGATTTCTTTTTTTATTTTGCTATGATGAGACAGACTTTTATGATGATATAGACTTTACGAAAGAAATAATCAGAAATTAAGGACTGTCATCATTTAATTTTAAAATTAATACATTTATAAAAATACAATCAAGAAAAATACATAAAATTGTGTTGTTTAATACAAGCCCTGCTAAAAACTATTTCGATCTCAAAAGCCTTTTAGCTCTCTAAGTACCACTTAAATATGTATCTGTCATCATTACGGATTAAGCAGTGCGTTATTTGGGGTATACTCTATCCCCAATCAATTAAAATCTGTGTAATGTTTCTGGCTGTTTTAATGATTGAAATACTAATATAAATAAATATTAGACATAAATTTTATCCCAACATTCAGTATCCTGATAGATTTTTCTATAAATAAAATCAAATTAAATCAAAATTAAAAATAGGCTGTAATTCTCTATCATGTAAGTATATCTAAATCTGTCACATTAGCTGGTATGGTGATTTTGACCCTCGCTTGTCAAGTGAGTGAGCCAGGGTTCGAATCCCACGCAAGGCATGGATATTTCTGTTGTCCCGAGTACATGTGTGTAGAGAACACGTTCATTAAATCTGTGTGTCCTAAAGTCATGTAGGCAGTCATAGCGCAGTACCATGGTTGCAGGTTGTCTAGAGAAAATGCCCCTTCCCTGTGCTTAAAATGATGAGTTGGCACCTTCTTGGAGTAGAAATTAGACAACCACCCTTATGGGTACACAAAGCCTTGTGCCAACGGATGCTACTGAACTATCTTGCTTTCCAGTCTATGGCCTAAAATCACACGACAACATACCTTATACCAATTTTACAAATACAGAACTGGGTGGAAGATGAATTTTCCAGTTGTGTCTGAGGATTTTAACAAAACCCAAACGATAGTAGAAGACTACATTTTAGGTTTTCCTGTTGTGGTCAGTTAGGTTAGGTTTGAATTATCGTCGCACTAGAGCTACACGAGGGCTATTGGCGACAGGCATCGCATTTTAGAACCACAGTCAAGTGACGAGCCGACACCTGAATAGGCACCCAACGCAACCGTTAAGGGCGACGTCGCACACAGCGTTAAGACTTTGAAGGATATTTAACGTGCACTCCCTTATACAGGGTATTATTTGTCAGACATTTTTGGCTGCACGGGCTGTCTATAGGTCGGCATACATTTTGGCGATGCCCGGACCCGAACCTGGGACCTTCCCAAGCTAGGCGAGTGCCTAACTGACTGGGCTCCTCAGCCCCTGTGGTCAGCAAGAGATAAATCAGCTTTAGTCAATAAGAAATAAATCTGTCTTCGCTTTTAATGAGAATCCTGTGATAGCAAACAAATATTGTAAGTTTCTATAGTTAAAGTTTGAGACCTTTGAAAGGGTATATTATTAACATTTATGGCGTATCACTGAAAACACATTAACGGATTAATCAACCTTAAGTTATATCATACCAGGAACATAGAACATTACACCAGCAGCTATCGAAAAGTCTGAAGAATATTTCTTGCTGTCAAGATGATGATGTGATGAATAAATCTATAAGATAAGTTAATACTAAATTCAAAAGAAAATTTGTAACTAGTTTGTAAAACTATAACGCATAGAAGAAAGCTATTTTAATATGATGTTTACAAAATAACTATTCCATTGAAGTTTTAAATATATAAGATGACTTCATTATTTTTTTTATTTTAGTTTTTCCCTATCTATCTCTTCCATTAGGGCAAAATAAAAATAAAACCTAACTTTTTACTAGGAACTTTTATTTCTATACTTGAAGTAAAACAAAACTTTTTTTATTTACAAGCATACGACTAAAAAAGAAGAGTTAAGGAATCAATATAAAGGGATATCCTTCCTTTACAATTTTCATTAAAGTTAAAAAATTAAATTCAAACAAAATTTTTCGTTTCATTAATTTATATTTAAATAGGCTATGCATCAAAACAAAACTTAGAAATCAATTTAAACATGTAATCCATAAAAAAGAACATCAATTTAAAAAGAGAAATATACCCTTTTAAATGTGATTACCCCACCACCGTCATCCCAAATGGTCTCAGCGCAGGCTGCGTCCTTGAGATAACCTTCAACGAGCACCAAACCTTCATAATCCTGCAGCAAAAGAACATTTAGTTGGGTTAGTTCGAAATATCCGTGCACTAGTGCTATACGAGGGCTATTGGCAACAGGCGTCATAATTTAGAACCATAGTCAAGTGACCAGGTGACACCTGAGTAGGCGCACCCAACGCAACCGTTAAAGTGGACATCATACAAAGGACATTTTAGGACTTAAGAGCTTTAACATAAGCACACCCTCTAGAGGGGTTATTATTTGTCAGACATTTTTGGTTGTTCGGGCCATTTATAGGTCTGCAGCTATTTTTGCGATGCCCATATCTGAACCTGGGACCTTCTGTTTGCAAGGCGAAACTGACTGGGGACCTACAGCTAAAAGTTGAACAGATATGAACATCCACATCATTTTTCAATGGCCAGCAAGGTTATTCAACCCCCGGCAAGAACATTAGAATATATTTCAAATGTCAAAACAAACACTTCAAAAATTATCAGACTTTTTGTGCAGTATAATAATAAAAATTTTATCTTAAACACAATTTATTTTCATTGTAGAATCGAGAGTATAATGTTAAGCATGCCAAATCTGATATACAATAGATAGAAAATTTTAATAATTATTCAATACCAAATTACAAATTAAAAAATCAAGAAATATGTATTTTTTTATTTTATAACAGTCCTTTCTTACTTTTGGCAAAAGAATAGGTTCTACTTCTGCATAAATATAACCATGGCCATTTAATTTTTCAGAAGTCATAATAGTTTCCACTATTATTTCCTGCAATAGTAAAAAATAACTTCAAAATTAAACTTAAAGAAATATTAATGACATAATGGATTAAGTATAAAACTTAAAACTTTTTTATATTTTAAATTCTAAAGCATTGGGGAAATTTTAAAATCCCATTACAACAAAAGTTAAATTTAAAAACTTAATTAAAATGAGGAGTAGTAGTTCAATTTACTTTGTTTTGAACATCCATTATGGCTACTTTGGCACTGCTGTTCTTCTGCACAATATCAGCAAAAACACCCAGCTTAGTAACCACTACAGGGTGATTGACCTGCAAGGGAACAATGTATTGTCAAAGAACTTACTCTATACACAGGCATTTTTTGGAGGGAGGGGGGGTTCATGCATTATCCCTTAGTATTAAAATCTACTAGTTATCATTTCAATTAAGTTATTTATTAAAATTTACTAGTCATAATTTTTAATTTATTTTATTAAAGTCTATTGGTTATGATTTTAATTTATTAAAATCTACTAGTTATTTTAATTTATTAAAATTAACAAGTCACTATTTTAATTTATCAAAATCTACAGGTTACCATTTTAATTTATTAAAATCTACTAGTTATCATTTTAATATATTAAAATATACTAGTTATCATTTAAAATAAATAAAAATTTACAAATGATCCATTTTCATTTTAAGAGTTATTTATTATGTATGTATTTATTGAATTATTTATCTAGTGCAAAAGATAATTTCACGTTTGGAGGAACTTAACTCATTATTCTTTGAAAAATTTGGTAGTTGAAGTATCGCCTTTCACGAGGTCAAAATACAATTGTAGATTTTAATCAACCTGTAAGCTGATGATTGTTGTAACCCACCTTGCCCAGTAGTAACTATTATAGGGCATTATTGTATACATCATAAAGACTTAGTCAATTCGAATTGCACTAATTTACCACTTAGTTCTGCTTAAAGGTACTATCTCCTGCATTACGGACATTAGAATCAAGTTGTGTCTTTGGTAATTACAGTAACTAGATAAATGGGCTGCTGAGGAATTTTAACACGTAACAGTAAATATAAACAGTTCATAAATATGGATTTTTTACACATTTTTTACCTTAAAACTGAATCCTTGGTAGAATTTCCTTCCTTCATTAAGGAAACAATTTTCCATTGATTTTTCTTTCGATGCATAAAACTTGTCCTGCAAGCCTGAAATGTTTCTGGATTACCACGATTGCATTTATGTTATTATAAGCATATTTAATTAATTTTTAATTTTGATATCAGCTATTTTTTACTTTAAATATATTTTTTAATTTGTTTTCATTGATGGCATATCTTTGAGGTCATTCAAAAATTTGAAAAAAAAAAGTTTTTAAACACCTTTTAAGAGTAATAAATATGATATTGCATCAAAATTAACCACATTAGTAAACATTTTAAAATATTGTTTGACTACAGTAAGGAATAATTTTGGAATTATTATTTAGTTTTGGAATTATTCTGTTGACACATAAATAAAACTAGGCGAAAATTAAAAAAAAACTAACAAATTTACCAATTTTAACCAAAAATATAACAGTAAAATTATGCAACAGTTATGGACCTGATTTGGAGATTTGGACTATATTGCCAAGCAACAAAAATCCCCAAATGTGGTAAGGTTTCCACTTCATATTCCAAACAACTTGATAGGTACAGCAACCCTGTGTTTAGGTTTTTTTTTTGTTGCCAAATATCAGCAATCATATCAAAACTGTGCATTATAATTATTTCTTAATATAACATTTGGTTATCAAATTTTACCTTTAAGAAAATATTAGGATAAAAAAATGTCAAACAATTGTGCAAACCTGATACATTTATGTTCCATTTTTCACATCCATAGATTGAAAGCCTGTACTCAGGGGGTATATCACATGAACTGTCGCCAAGAATGAACCAAGCTCTAACAGTTACGTCATTAGACGAATTCTTCCAAGTGGATCTAACTGCCTCTCTTTCTTCAAAATGCTCTCTCGAAGATAAAATTCCAACAGCAAGAACAATTTCATCTGAAAAGATAAAGATACATAGTTAGTAACCGAACATCCTAGAATATTCGACAAAAAGAATAAAACAAAGCGTATCTCGTAAACATGGCACCCCAAAAAATCATTTTAAAAAAAATTCCAACAGGGCTACTTTATTGACAGTTTCTAAGCTTTTGCAGATTCCTCCAGAACTGAGAGTCATGTATTGTGGCACCATCTAGGAGACTATAGCTACTAATTTGCGGTCGGAATGAATTTGAAATGGATGTAGAAATGTGCCGAAATTTAATTTTAACCCAAGCCAAATGGGTTAAAAATAACCCATTTGGCTTGGCTTAAACAATTTGGCTTGTCATAGGATTATGTGGCATGCAAAAATCCCGGGGGGGGGGGACACTGAACGAGTAGCTTTGAAAGAGCATTTTGACTTTGACTATTTTTTTTTCAGTTTTACCATTAAAAACAAATGCAAACTATAACAGCAGTTATATCTTGTGCATTAATGTGTATAGAAACTGAATTAAAATATATTTAACATCATAAAAAAATTACTTGATAAGGACAATATTGGAATATTTAATACAGATTATACTATAAAAATGTATTACTCTAAATATAAATTATGGTAAACAGGATTTTTAAATGATTCCACAATTCCAGAGTGTCAAATTATAAAATATATTTTTTTATAATAATTCTTACAAAGTAATTTGAAAGATGCATAATTGTGCACATCAAAATTATGCATTTTTGTAAGGACCAAGCCTCCTTTATAAAGAGAGGAACAGTTGTCTACGTTTTAAAAACAATAAATTAAGAAAAAATGCATTATTTAAATTACACTATTATATCTTTATTGCCAATTAAATTTCCCTCAATATGTGCTATCGTATGAATTTTTTAGAATACAAATTTAGCATAACAATAATTTTTTTTAATGAAATTCTGAAAACAAGACCAATGCTCTAATTTATGAAATATTTATTTTGTAAAGATATGAAGAAAGAGGTAATCACTACTTCTCACTAAAAAAATTACTAAATAAATTAAATCCAAAGTAGAAAAAAGGCTTTAAAATATTTATAAAATTTTTTAAATAAATAATTCAAAATTTGAAATTTTTTAAGTTTAATCTCAAAAAAAAATCTCCTGTAATTTTTCCGGTAAAATTTCCGGGCAAGCTTCTGTAGGTTAACCTAAGTTGGGTACCATATCCCCTTAAACTAGTACCACAAATAAAACAACTTCGAACTAGGTTAATTCATCAAATGTTAAGCTTAACTGCAGCTACCGGTAAAATTCTTATTTCTTTTTTAAGTTCCTCCAAATACTCCGTTGTGTTAATCAGAAAAGTAAATACCTTCGACAGAAGACTTTTTCCACATCTGCCTGACATGGTCTTGATAAAACAGGGCTATCAAAGTAATTATAACACAGACCGATGTTGATAAATAAGATAGCATTGAAATAAAGAACGAAACATAACAAGTAAGTTATTATTTAATGGAATCTCAGTTAATTCAAGCTGTAAAATTTACTATAAACACTGCCTAGAATTCAATTTTCACAGAGTTTCGAATTTGAATCTTTTTATGACAAAATTACAGACCAGAAAGTGTTTTTGATAAGTTGCCAGATCAATTTTCAAAAATTCAAAAAGATTACTGTGGTTTACAATAAAGTAATATAAGCAAATTGTTGAGCTTAAACGGTAATTAAAGTATTTATTTTGAATGTTTGAAGCTTTCAGAAAGAAGAGAAATACTTTTAAAGAAGAGAAATGCATAGATTTAAGATATTTTATTCAACAAACATAGAAGAAAGATGACACGGCTTTGTTTACTTTGTATTGCTACAAAAATATTGGCAGCAGCAGTGTAAACAGTACAGTAGTCCAAAAAGGGCTGTAGAAAGCCTAAAGGTCAAGATCTCGGTTTTGAGATCGGAAGGTTGAGAGATCGAGTCCCGGTGCCACTGAAGATCTACCGAGTATATGCGGAGTACGTGCTCGTTAAATCTGTTGGGTCCGAAAGTCCTGTGGTCGGTCATTGCGCAGTTTACCATGGGTACAGGTTCCTGGAGAAAATTTCCCTCCCCTTCAGGGACATGTCTAAATTGTGGAGGTGGCGCGTAATAGATGGCAGCATCTGTCACGTATATGTGTGCATGTGAGTGTGTGTATTGTGACTGTCTTACTTGACGAAGGTTTATAAGCGGCGTGGAGGAAGCTAGTCTACGGAAAGCTTCGGCGGCACGCGTCCCAGAACCTATCACGTGACTCGTAGAAAAAGGTAGTATTATTTGGCACCGAATCTCTTTTTTCTTGGCGAGAATCAGTTACTTTCAGGCGCAGGCGCCTGAATGAAGTTTTTCACGCACAGCGCCTATCGGAATGATTACAATGCGTGTATTGCTAAGTATTTCAATTAAGCGTCTTTCGAAATTTGATTTCAAACGCGAAATGAGTACCGAATACCATTATATAACTTATTAATCTAAAAATATCATACTATAAGTTATTATAGTTAAGGAAAACGCAATTTTATTTCCAAAAAAATCTCGCGTTTTCAAGTTGCACTTTAGGGTCAAGTGGGGTAAGTGTGATAGGGTTCTTCTTTTTTTTATTAAGAAAATTCATTCTCTTTCAAGTAAAATTTCCAAATCCTGAAATTGGTAGTGAATTATTATAAGAAACATAGATATTAGAAAAAAAAAAAAAATGTGTTTGAATTCCAATTTTTAGTGTGCAAAATTTGCATTTCAAAATCCATCACACTTATCCCACATAAGAAGACCCATATAAAAAGAAGACAGTTGCACTTAAATTCAAAAGCTCAAAACTTTCTTTAAACAAAAAATAAGGTCAATGTTTCTTTTTAGTTTAATTTTCAGTGGTCTAATGTTATATATTGCAAACTTTCAGATTTTGAGAATGATTTCCAAAGTTACAAGAGCTGTTTATCACCACTTCACACTTACCCCACTTGACCCTACTTTTTTTGCTTTTTTTTTTTCATTTTTTTTATGGCAGTTTTGACAAAAATCACCAGTTATATTTATAAATGGGGTCTTTACAAAGATGGAACGACAAGTTAGCATTTAGAGGATTTCGGTTTGAAATTATAAAAAACTATTTATGTAGTTTTTAAGGCAGTTTGCCGAAGTTAAATATAAGATGTAAAAAAAAAGAAGTCTTCTAAAGCGTGGTACATAATAATGCAAATTCTATTGATAACATTTCTGAAATTAAAAGCAAATTTAAATAACCTGAAAATTAAGTGTATTTCCTATATGTAATGGAGCTTCTTAAGCCCCTTGCTACATCAAATATGGTTTATTTTGCATGTTATTATAACAGTTTGATTTAGAAATTAAACTATTAAAGGAATATTTTTTTCTATCACATTTCTTACATATATATATATATTTGGAAACGATTTTTTAAAAAGAAATGTTAAAAGTAATTTGTTTTGTTTGATAGTATAAACATTGATAAGTAACTGCGACAAAATTAAATTGCATATAAATTACTTTTTATTTTCCTTAGACATAATCTCTTTAAATATTTCTACTTTTCTTTTCAAAAACAATATAATTCTACATCATTTCAGACAAAATTAGTACAACAAACGACTTTGCATTAACAAATACTAGTTTATTACTAATGTATTCAAACTATTCCAAACATTTTTTTTTTTTTTGAAAAATATGGAAATAATATTTTGTCATTCCATAAAATCTTTTAAATAATTAATGGTAAAATTTCTATGACGCCTCCAAGCTTGGAATCAAAGCATTCTGATAAAAAGTGCTTTGAACAAATCTTGCTGCATCTTTGTTGCTTCGAAGTCAGTTACTTTCATTTTTGACACCAATAGCTTACATCTCTCAGGATCTTTTGGGAAACTAAAAAAATAAAATGTATGTACCATAAAATTAGTTTTTATTATAAATACGCAACAATTTATTAATTTACGTGTTAAGACATTAGGATTTAGTTAGATAAGTTGAAATGAAGCTAAAAAACTATATAAGTAATTTAATCACTTATATATTTAAATAAAAAAATATTTTAAAATTTAAAACAAAACCAAACCAAAACTCCTCAATACAGTTTATAAAAATATTTGCATACATAATTTAATCATTTATATATTTAAATAAAAAAATATTTTAAAATTTAAAACAAAACGAAACCAAAACTCCCCAATACAGTTTATAAAAATATTTGCATACATAAATATAACTTAAGTTTTTAAAATACAAATATGTTTACTAATTACTTATACATTGTTATTTTTTAAAGCTGCTTAGTTATTTTTATATATTTTTTGCACAATTTTCTAATATTAAAAGTACTATTCAAGACTACAAGCTTCATACTTTAATACCAAATTGTAAGCATCTGATATTACTTTTGTATTTTGAGTTTTCAATTTATTAAACCCATACTAAGTTCCTAATCACTAACTCAAAACTCTCACTAAAAAAACGATGCATTCGCACCCACAACTTAACAATGAAAATCTACATACAAAACGAACTAAGAGAAATTTTAATTAGTTTCCGCAACAAGTAAAACAAATCTTGGTATAAAATCTTTCATACATATATTTTGATAAGTTAATAAACTAATATAAATTACTTTTGTTGTTGTTTAGTTTACGTCCGATAGAACGCGCCAAAACCGAACAATCGGTCGCCAAACAGACATTTTCGAAAAAACTCTCGTATAACATTATATCGAGACAATAAGTGTCAATTATTGAAATTATTACTTTAAGAAACTTTAAATAATCATCTATTTCAATAATAAACCTCATTAAACATCAATATTATTGTTTTGTTCCAGTTCTTTTACAGAGCAAGTAGCCAGTGCTATGTACAAAATCGTATTATAAAAAATATAACTGCAATATAAAGTAGATATAACGGTGCTTACCTGTGAAACGTTACATTACTTCCTTTTAAAAAAGTTTTGTGGCGGTTAAAAGCGTAAAAGGCTTCACAATCTGGAAATTTTTTATCCTAATGCACAGCAGAGATGTCTTTCAACCATCCGCCATTGAAGTTCTATGTGGAAAAGATGTCGAGCGGGAAAAAAAACATTTAGGTTTCTACGAGTCACGTGTCAAGGTCCTGTGCCTTGTCAGGGTTGCCAATGCTCCCTCCACCTCTTAATATCTCGATGCTCTGAGCAAGCACACAAGCCTGAAAATATATGTATTTCAACCAACCAGTAGTCCAAAATTTGGAGAGAAAGTGTTTGCCAAATTGCTGACAGATATGTATTATGTTAGTCTAGTAGTGCAGATGTAGTTTATTTACGTCTACGTGTTACAATCAAACAAAAACTAAATTTAAAATCTGATCGCGTTAAATTGTGGTGACGGAACAAATTAGTTACAAAATGGAGTTCGAATTCCTTGAACTACTTTCCCTTGGTGCGATGTCCTAAAATGATTTAGTTGTCACCAAAATATATGTCTACTTAAATCAATTTAAAATGAGATTTAGTTTATACATCTAATGTACTCACAAATTAAAGCTCGTATGATTCAGAAAGATACTCCATAGTTTTTTTATTAGTTAGTTTTTGTTTATAATTTGTTTTCAGTTTTGGAAATATGACCGAAAAATTGGCTTGTTCGGTAATTATCCTGCTAATTACTTTTATTATACATCATTTAAAGTAATTGTGTTATCATTAAGTGGTCTCATTAAAATACTTTGTTTCAGGAGTGTGGATGTCTATGTAAAAAGTGTTTATCTTCTGGAAGGTGAGTTGCTTTGCTTAATCTGATTTTAGTTTGGAACAGAAAATAGCATGATTGAAATATTACATGACCTTAACTTGTTAGTTTTTACTTATTGTATGTTTTCTGCGTTGTAAACTTATCCATAAAACTAATCCTGACAAATCTCTAGCTTAATTCCTACGGTTAAACTAAAGAATCATGGCCGGATTTGGCCTTTTTTCAAAAATATCGCCATGTTGAATGACAACAAACCCTAGCGCGTGCCAAGATAACCAATGAATGACCACAGTATGGAGAAAGTGACATGATAAGAAACGTTCCCATTGCTAATTTCGCCAGAGGTTGCCATAATACCAATAAGTCGGGTTTCCCAGATTTAGAGTAAAATATACGGCCACGATTCTTTTATTTAACCATTCCTTCTAACTGAAAATTTTTGTAGTGTAAGTCACTAGTTATTAAATTTTTAAAAATCAAATTGCATAAAACAAGTTTTATTATTTAGTTGCAGTAAGGGTAAATCAACATTTCTGCTTAACTCTTTTCATTTAATGTTAAAAGTTGGGTACAGCTATGACATAATGGCCAGTTTGCTTATTGGCATGCTTAAAAATTTAACATTAGGTTGCTATAGCTATCAAGTTTTACAAAACTTGACGTAGAATGTTTAAACCCTATTTGGACGTTTTCATTGCTTGGCAGTGTAATGAAAATCAAGATTAACCATTATATCAATGCTGTTCCAATAGCAATGGACATTTCTTATCATGAGTGACAACAGTTCCAGTGGTATTGTTTTTGGTCCTTCTTTTTTGGAATTGCATATATTTTGAACAGTACAATACTTTCACATCTTACTGATATGAATGTTATGCCTAAACTTTTCTTTCAGAAAAACTAAATCTTTTCACTGTGTGTGAATCACTTTAAACTTTCACTTAATTTCTCTGCATAAAACAAAATGTCATCTAAACCGATGTTTTCCAGCAATTTCGACGTTTTGGTAATGCTTTGAAAACTTGAAATTTAAAGTCGTAATCATTAAAGTTTAATAAATAACAGGAATAAAAATGACTTGCACTTAAAGAACTAGAAAATAAAAACAGCAGACAAAAAAAGACTTATCATTTTCAGAGTGATATCGCAGGTATTTCAAAAAATGGAAACAATATAGAAACATCATTTGAAACAATCGCATTACCTTTTAAAGAAACTCATGTGCATGTGTGCAACAATTCATCAAGTATTATTTTTAAGGGCAACTTTAAAATGTTAAATCATATATTTTTGGTCATTCATAGATCATGGCCAAACATTGGAGATGTGCATCTACTGGGTGCTGATACGTAAGTGCATGTTTTCTGAAATTTAAAAAAAAAATGCTTTTTTCAGTTAAATTCCATGGTGTTTAACCTATTTTTTGGTGAAAAGCTATAGAAGGACCAGATAACTTGGTAGTTTAAATTATACTTAACTAAATCAAGTCCATAGGTCTGGTCTCACATAGAAAAAGTCTTGAACCAGCTGAGAGTTTTAAGAGATTCTGTCAAATTCTGAATAAGAGAGATGCTCTGAAGAGGAACGTTCACTAGGTTCACCTTTACTGTACGGTAACTATTGGCGCGATCTTCAGGTTTGGCGATATATAGTTTTTTGTGGGAACCTGTCTGACTTCGAACGAAACCCATAACGGTCAGATAGGGTTGCCGAAAAACGTTCGTTGCGAAGAGAGCATGACGTCAAAAGTCGCCAGAATACGGACTTTTGGCACGATTTTGGAAAGTTCGCCAATAGTTACCGTACAGTAAATTTCTACCCATTCACTCTTTGATCACCTGTGTGTTGTACTGGGATTATCTTTAAAATGGCCTCCAGGTGGTCATTTTTATAGGCTTATTTCTTACACAAATTTCACAAATTTAAAATTTGTCTTGTTAAACAACCTATTCATTGCATTATTTTCGTATTAGGATAATTATGATGTGCATGTTATCTATTTACTTGGATTTATTGAATTATCAACTAATTGTCTTCATGTATTAAAATTCCGTCTGTCCAAACTGTTAATGATTTAATTGTAAATTATTTCGGAATTTTCTTTTTTTTTTTATAAATATTTTGTTTGGTAAACTTCATGTATTTATTTTGGTTAAGATTAATTTTTTCTTTGATTTTAATTTTCTTGTACTGGGTTGTCAAATCCGGCCATTTTAAAGATAATCCCAGTACAGTGTATGTAAGCAAGTACTATGTACAGTTGTAGATCTGGTGACAATGATCTACATTTTCTTATCATCCTTTAACTTGCTAGGACAGGCCCAAAGCTTGATTTCCGGTTGGGCAAATGGGGCATGTACACCAAATTTACCTAAGGATTAATTATTAAAAAAGAATGTGAAATAAATATACCAAAACTAGTTGCCTCGAAAACAAATACCTACTGATAAGTTTAATACAACTGAACCTATACAATACAACTAAAAATACTCGAAACCATCGCCCTAAACTTAACTACAAATATTTTTGTTGCACTTAAAATATCTTAATATTGACAGGTTGCACCTGCACCAAGAAATTGAGTCTCTGAAGAGGCAGATGCTGGAACGTGAGTATCACATTTTGAAAATGGAGACCAGCGTCCTGAATCATGCTGAGAGGTATCCCAACGGGGAATGGGAGCATCTTCAACAAGAAATACTCATATGGAAAGACAAATATGAAAGGTACAGTTGAATGCTAAAAAAGGCACTATTAGGAATTTTGTAAATAAGTTCAATTTATTGTAATTATTTAGTTAAATCATTTGTAATGTATGTTGAGAGTGTGCTGGAAATTGGCAATACATCATTGGCGGTGGTTCTGGTTGGCCATCAAAATGTCATATTATGTTAAGTTAGAAGCATTCTACGAATAGGTAACTCTCTGGAATTTTCTATAGAGATTGCCAGCGCCTATAAAGGCAGGTTGGCTTATATTACGTGTGTCTCTGGAGTTTTCTCCTGCTGAAGTAAAGAGTTGGATAAGTGAACAAGCATAACTCTTTTTTGTTATTTTTTTTTATTTGGAGATTGTTCTGGGTTTCGATATATAGTTTCTGGCTGTGAAATTTGTTAGTGAAATCGTTATATTTGCTGAAAGAAAGTGAATTGTTCTTATGAACTGTCATATTTTGAAGCCCAAAAATTTGCAACAGTACACCAGTTGGCAACTATGGTTTCGCAACTATTTAACTTCTATCAAACTCAGAAAGCCTTTTTTTCTTCAATGCATTTTCAATATAGAAAATAAAAAGATCTTCTAACAGTATCCGCACATTTCATGGACACGACAACAACAGTATCTGTACCAATTGATTTAAGATATTAAAATTTTAGACATTGCAGCACCTTTAACTTGGAAAAGTCATATTTGTCCTATATTTTCCTGTGCACAGTCCAATGATAATCATTTCTCTAAACATGGTCATTAGCAGTAAAAGGGGGAATTCCTTTTTTTTCAGGTTGTTTGATAGTCATAAGAAATTGCAAAAGGTTAACCAAAGCTTAGAAGACAAACTCTTAAAATTGGTATGTGGATCGTAAAAGTTATAATGTGCTTTTATTAAAATTTAATGAAGTTCAGCAATTATATCCGCAAATTAAAAAACAGTACTATCTCTTTGTTGATTGCATTTTTATTTTGTATGATTTTTATTGACTTGGTTAATGTGTCAAAACTATTAGCCTGTTACTGATACATATTTAGTGTTTGGAATAAATATAATTTGCTTAAAAATTTTAATTTTGCTGCAATAGATATATTTTTCAATGTGTTTTTCTAATTTTGAATTGAATATTTTTCAAAGATTACTGTTTACATTTTTGTTTGCTTAATTATCGTGTAAAATACCGTGCAATACTAAAAATATACTTTTTTAACTTGTTATTCATGCTGACACCTTTTTTATTACAAAATGTAGGTTGATAAATTTGAAACAGAAAAAAATGCCCTGACCAGAGATGTGGGGGACCTTACACATCGGCTAGTGGAAACCCGCTTAATGGTCAAAGACTTGGAGGAACAGAACGTAAGCTTCATATTTGAAGAGCTTAGTGAAAGAACATACCAACTGACATTTTTGAAGAAAAAAAATGATATTTTTATGTCAATAAACCCAGAGTTCATTCTAGAACTGAAAAAGGGCAGGGTGCTTAAAATATAAAAAGGGCACTTGCAAAAATTTAGGGCACATAGTACTCTAAGAGCACTTGCAAAAAGTTTAGGGCATCTAAAATGCGATAAAAAATAAATTTTTCAGATTTTTAGAAAATACACTTGCATACCAAATTAAATATTTATTATTTTACTACTCAATCATTTTATGAAACATCTTTTATAGTAAGTGAAGAACATGATGAGGCACTTATGCCTAACAATGAGCCCAGAACTGCAAACAGATCTACTAGAACGAAGTGGTGGAAATCATTAATGCTACTAATCAAACAAACAGGTTTTGTTTGCATTCAGCTCTAGCATTTAAAATTAAAGGAATGGGCCAACACTTTTTTTCAAATGTAGTAGAACTCAAAATATTCGAAGAGGTGCTGATTATAAAAATGTCAGAAAAATTAAACTTGGCCGACCTGTTACTGTTCCTCTTTATTCCATATCATGTCTATTAATTTTTTTTGTACTCACAAAAAAAAATTACTAGGCATGACATCTAACAGAGACAAACAGAAAAAAAATAGGCCGGGTATTAAGTTATAAATCGCATGTAAAGTTTAGTGCACTTTTTCCAAGATTCTAACATAAGTTGAAAGAAAAAAAACTATTACAAGAAGCTACAACTCAAACTGTAACAAAAGCTGTAACCAAACTACATCTTACAATTTGGATTCGGTTAAACCGAAATTAAAACTTCAACTCATTATCTAACAGCCCAACAGTACATTGAGTAATTGATTAAAATATACCTTTTCTCCAATTATCCAAATTTTCAATTATTTATACGAACGTGGTTAGTTCCCAATTACAATTGCTTTGGATAATTGGAGTTCTACAGTACTATTCAAGAATTTTTTTCAGAAAAATTCAAGAACTAGTAATTACTAACAAAATTTTGAATATATAAAGCGTGTATAAGCCAATACTCCATTAAAAAAAACTCAAACCAATCTGAAATCCCAGTAGAAGACAAAATAAAAATTCCCTGCAGTTTCAAAAGTAAACAAAAAAAATCCCCCCTTAACATTCAACCTGCTCTTGCGATCACAAGGTCACGACTTAAAAACAATAGATAAGAAGAAAATATTCTGGTTGGTCCGATTAGGCCTGAACCGGAGCTACAAAAGTATTGAGACACTCTTTACGATCACGCAAAAGAAATCGAACTGTCAATCATTGAGGAGGCAATGTGATGTCATCGGTGGATTTCTAAAAAATTACTAGGCAGCAAAATGATCAAATCATTAAGCATGGACTGCAAATTTTTAGTCCGGAGAAGATGATCCTCTTTCAATGGGGGATTGCATTAGCCGTTGGTTGATATTTGAAGACATCTTAGTGTAATATAATCTTAATTCATCCATAAATTTTAATTAAAATTTTTACTTTCATTTTTAAAATCCATTATTTAAACTTGCTATTTATCAAAATTTAAGTTTAGTTTTCATTGATATAAACAGAGAATGAAGGAAACATTTTTTTTCAGGTTGTGAAAGTTGTGGAAAATTTTAGGTCTTTAGTGTTAAGCCATTAGTTAAAGCTAACCCCCTTGTTCAAGGCATGATTTTTGCTCAAAATTCTCGATTGTCTATCTGGTTCTAAAATCGATTATCTTTGGTATTAATTAATGATTAAGTAGAGAAAAATGGGTTTAAAAGTATAACGTAACGTGGGTTAAATAAATTTTTGAAAAAAAAAGTTGGATACATGGAATTTTCGAAAACTCGGGAAAACGCGGAAATTTTTAAAAGAAAATCGGCAAGGAGGGCAGGATTTATGTTGTAAAAAAGGGCATATAGGGCGGGATTTATATTAAAAAAAAGGAGGGCAGGGCGCTCCGCCCCGTGAAAATCGCCTAGAATTATCTCTGATAAACCGTTTATTATTATAGATGCCTATGCAAGTTCTGTCTTCTGATCCAAAAAACTGAACCTGTAGGCCAAAAGTATCACCAATAAATTGTGTTGTGTATTTTGGATGAGTGAATGTTAAATTTGAATGTGTCTGACGATGTGAACAATGCTGCTAGATATTATGAAATTGCTTTGTGTGGCAGCTCAGGTGGTGTTTTTCCCACTTGACCATAGTTCAAACATTTTTTAGGCCTGTCACCATTAGCTCTTGTGAAGCCCTATTATGATTTTAAGTCCTTGTGTTTCACAATAAGTAGACTGTTGCTCTAAGGACTAATGAAGTCTCTCTTAAAAATCATTTTCTAACTTTAATACTTCAAAAATATTAAGAGATATCTTGTTCAGTCAGGATTATACAAACCTAAGTTTCTTGAAGATGTAATAACTATTTATTTGTATTATAAAAGTCTGCATTGTGAAATAATGTATGGTTTCAAATATTCTAGGGACAGTATCGAAACGATTGTAGCATAGCCATACAACTACTACAATGTAAGCCTTCAAATTTCATATCTCAAAAGTTAAGTTCGGTAAGTTGTTTTTTGAAAACTTTTTTTATATTTGTGGTTTATTTTTTTCATTAATTTTATTTTTGTTTTCAAACATTTAAGTGTTTGTATTTAAAATTCCATATTGTTGGCTACTTTGGTAGCAAAATATTTTAAGTGCATTGGCAACAGAAATTATTTGATGACATAAGCTTAGCAGTAGTGCTTCGGCGATAATAGACTAAAAGATACCAAGGTCAAAATGCTGATCACATATGAATCATTACCATCTATTAAAAAAAATTTAGCCCAATCTGCTATTAGTAGTAGTTTAATTTCTTTTTTACAGCTAATAATTTTTGGGCAGAAAATAAATGTCATATTTGGCAACTTTTTGTATCATTTAATGAATAAAATAAAAATTTAAATAGTAAAAGCAATTTTTAAAAAAATTCTTTAAGATATAATGTAAATGTATGTTTTTAACATTATAACGAATTTAAAATTGTCCTTGCAATCAAGATATTATAGCACTAATGTTTTTTGCAATTCAAGGACTTAATAGTTTTTTCATTATAAAGAAGTTCATGTAACATTGCTTGCCTGTATAATACATTCCACTCATTCTCAAGGTCGGGGAGCCCAGTAGGTTAAAGCGTTCGCCTTGCATGTGAAAGTTCCCAGGTTTAGGTCCAGGCATTGCCATAATACAAAATAACTGCCTTCCTATAAGCGGCCCATTCAGCCAAATATTGTCCGACGAATAATATTACAATCTGTAGAGGGAGTGAACGTTCAATATACTCCAAAGTCCCTACTCTGCATTGCAATGTGTCACCCCTTATTGTTTTGTTGGGTGCTTACTCGGATGTCTGTCAACTTGTCACTTGACTGTGGTCCTAAATTATATAACAGTATGTACAAATACAATACAGGCTTTGCTTCTTCCACCACCTTGTGTGGTTTTCCAAAAAGCGATGAGAGCATTGTTTTCGCAACCTACCTTGCTTGAGGCTCTGCTGCTAAGAGAATCACAACTGCTCTCCAAACCCAAGTCAAGTTTGAGGAAAAAGAAAAGGTCCTAGCGCTGTTTCTTGGAAAATCAAACTGTTAAGAATTTCACGCAATTTGTGCCGCATTGTTTACTTTTGTGACGTCACAAGCAGTCCCGGGGAAGACACAGGCCCCGTTGTTGTTTATAAGCTCGTCTTGTGATGGACGTCTTACTCTCTTTGCCCGCAGTGTTTAAATTTCAGATGGCAATTTATTAGTTTTATTAAATTTTTAAATGAAGCAAGTTTTTCCTCGCTTAATGGCTAATGTTTTTTTTTTTTTTTGTTTCTCCAAGTTTTTAACTAAGATTGTTCTTATTTATTTTGTCTGCAAAATATACTTTAAGGAAGATTTTATTGAAGTTCATCAGTCTTAAGTCAACTGTGAATTATTTCTACTCTGCTACTTATTATTTATTACTTCCAACCACTCTCTGCTATTTTATTAGCTGTGAATAGAGACTAAAGAGGCTCCTCACGCTCTATGCTGGAAAACCAAATGAAGGGAAAGGGGAAGCAGAACTGCATTGAATCGTACATACTGTAGCTCTAGTGTGACAATAATTTAAAACTAATCTAACCTAATCTAAAGTGGCTCCATAAAGTAACAAATGCTGAAATATTAAAAACATGTAATCAAAAACCAATAAAATATGAAATTATAAAACGAAAATGGCGGTGGATCGGGCATGTGCTAAGCAAACCTAAAAGTTCAAGGTAAAAGAGGCCTTGGAATGGAATCCGCAAGGCAAAAGGAAAAGAGGGAAGCCAAAAACAATGCGGCTTCAAACAATTAACAACGAAGTGAAGGAACTTAACATGTCATGGGGAGAGATTAAGACCATTGCAGCCAACAGGGTAAGATGGCGGGCCATGATGGAGGCCCTTAGCTAAATGTTAGAGTGAAAGAGGTGTAAGTAAGTAAGTAACCTAACCATTCCTCTTTCCTGTGCAGTTTCCCTCTGACCTCCAGGACAAGGTGAAGCACCACTTCAGCCAGCGGGGAGATCTGACGAGCAGCCGCAGCAGCCCGGACATGCGCACCATCCGCGTCCCCATCCCCACCTTCCCCCCCACGGCCATGGTCTACTCGGTCAACAACCACGACAGGGTGAGATGCTTTGAAATGAGTCATTGCTGCATTACAGAAATGATCATATGACTGATACATGATGAGTACAGAAACAACCATATGACAGTTACGGAAATTATCATATGACGGGTCTATGATGAGTAAGGGCAAGAGTTTACAATTAAAGAACTATTGGAAGAACGTCAGGGTTGATACCCCTCCTGAAATTCGTAAAAAAACTAAATTTCCTTTTCTCCCCCTAAGGGCCCTTGTAACTCCTGAAATTTGTGTCACATCTCCTGATATTTTCCCCCTCTCCTGAAAAAATTATGAGACGAATCGTTTTTCTCCTTTCTCTGCTGTTTTCCTCCCTTACTTTATTCGCAGAATAAGTTTACTGCTCATGCACATTAAAAACACAGAGTTTGTGATACTGGTTAATATCCCAGAATGTTCATAACTCTTTAAAAGAAGGGTTTTTTTCTTCTGTTTCATCATTTGAAGAGAAATGAAGTCACTAGACTTATACAATAATAAACAAACAATTTTATTCCTCTTTACCTCCTGAATTTTACTATCATAGATAGAGTATGAACCCTAACGTTCCAAGTGACAATAAGATGAAAACGAGAAAAGAAGCGTTAAAAGTTTTCGATTTGCAATTATACGTTACGTTATGAATGGCACTTACAAAAGGTTAAAAAACTAACTTAATTGTGGGTTTTTGAACTAGAGGAATCTTGGTATCTGTAAAGGAGGGAAAACCATGTTCAATTACACAAAAATCAAAAAAAAAAATTTAATGTCACTTAACACATTCTTCCACTAAGCTCTTCAACTATAAAATGACTAAAGTTATGCTATAAAATATAATCTTCAGTCTCACAATTTTAGGATAGATGAAGTTCCAAAATGTTAGAAGTCACAATTTATGATAGCCAGAGTTTCTGGATATTCTGTTTACCTTTGAGCAAACCTGAATTTTGAATTACCAGACCTTTTTTGGTGGTTTTGCGATTGCCAGAATTTTCATTTTACAGATTGCCGTAGTTTCAAAATTTATAGTTCACTGGAGTTGTACGATTTTAGAAATGTCAATTGTTTGCAATTTTAGGATTACAACCCTAGGGTCTATCTATATTTAGGATCTGGTGTGCAAAGTAAATTGTGATCAACTTCTGGGAAAAAACCCTCAGTGAGTTCTAAAACATAGTCATGTTATTTTTAATTTTACCAAAGCTTATTGCAGCCATAAGGAGGAGATGTCATCTTCATTTTTATATGTCTATGTGGTGGTAATTCTAAAACCTAAAGAACATGTATATCATTTTAAGGGACTTTTTTCATGAAGTCTTAATTTTTCAGGAAAAGAAATGCCTCCGATCCCTCGACGACTCGACAGAACACAACGACTACGTATCCGCGGCCATCTTGGCCAAGGTCCTGGAAGAGCGTACCAAAGAGAGACTGGACAGGAAAAACACTGACTGCCGCGTGTGCTGGTACAGGAGGCATTCCCTGGACCACAAAGAAAAGTCCACCCAGACCAGCTGGCCCCCAGTGAACCTGGACTACAATCACATTGCGCAAGTGCACTCCAGGGAAAGGAGAGAGTCCAGCTCCAGCATGGAGTCATTTGGGTCAAGGATACGGAACGGGTCAATGACGAGTACGGAAACGATCATATGACGGGTCTAGGACTGGTATGGAAACAATCATGTGACAGTTACGGAAATGATCATATGATGGGTCCATGATGAGTACAGAAACATGTTCACTCCATCATGTGTTCACTCCTCAATGTTTGGATCCGGGAATCATGTGAACAATCATATGAAGAGCTTGTTTTGGTAGTCATCCAACTTCGTTTTTTGTTATGTATGGTGCTTTCTAGTTACAGTAGAAACCCTCTTAACTGGCTTATATTTTACTGAGGGCAAGCTGGTAAACTGAAAATCTGATTAAACCAGAAAAATGAAATTAATTAAGGATGGATAAACATTGTTTGCCTTATAAATAAATACACAATATAAGTAATACAATTTTATTCAATTGTATTGTAGCATTACAAGTTTCATGCCATTTCAAAATCCATAACTTTTTTTGGATTTAAAGCCAAAAAAAGGTTAAGATGCCTCATGGTTTTCACTTTTTTTTTTGAGTATCATATGGATGGGGAATCGTTAAGCAAACAAGTTAACGTTTATAGCTCAATCTTACATTTTAAGGGTTCAAAAAATTGGTATCTTAAAGCGAAGTCTCGTTTAAACCGAGGCCAGTTAAGAGGGAGCCTACTGTAATGTGTGCAGATGTAATCTCTGTTTAATTGCTTTGAATCTGTACCACAGTTCTTAAAACAGTTCAGGTTAGCCACCATTTTTATAAAGTTGCCTTAAAAATAGCTCATTTATTTGTATCATTGTGCTTGACAGTATCTGCTGGGACTACGGGCAAAAGGAGATATTCAAACCCTTAGACAGAGAAAATTGGTTCTAAAATAGGCCAAAGTTGAGATTGGCATGTATTAAAAACAAGTTGCTAACAACTACTGTTATGAATAACACTAAAATGACAGCACATCTGGCAATGTCTTTTTATACAAGAAAGGAGCAACTTCAAATAAAGATTTTATTTTTGAAAATGACATGGACAGAAGGATTAGATTCATTGATTGGGGAAAAAAAAGTGTTTCTTTTCGGAACACTTTTCCAGTAACCTTTAAACTCATTTTTATGTTTAAGTGTGAAAGTGTTATGTCTCTAAAGTCAGATTTTTATATAAAAATTATATGTGATATAGAATATATTAATTTTTAGCAACTGGAGAGTTTTTTTTAATATATTTATATCTTGATTTTTTCTTGAATTTCCTACTAATTAAAAATTTGCTTTCTTTCAAAGAACCCTAAATATCTAAGACATTTTTCTCTGAAATTTGTGTTGCAACAAGCAATGAGACCTATAGTTAAACTCATAGTTTCCTTGCACAGAAGCCACAAAAATGGGCGGAGCTATAAAACTTGCAGAGCAATCAGATGAAATGAACATTTCAGCTGTTTTATTTTGTCTTCATCTCTGATTGTTCTGCACGTTTTATAGCTCCGCCCATGGTCAGGACTGCTGTGCAAGGAAACTATGAGTTTAACTATAGAGTAACTCCTCCCTCCCTCTTATTAATTTCCTTGTTTTCCTTGACCTTTTCTGTCACCAATATCTTTGTCAATTTTAAAACGTTATTTTTTTTAATTAATTGCATGAATCCTAAAGAAACACCAAACAGTTTTAGGCATTACATTTGTGCAATTCTGGTTGTAATTTCTATGAAATGCATCTTACACTGAATTTTTTTGTTATCTTAACAAGCTAGAGGGGTTTTTTTTATGCATACAAAAGAAACTAATAAATATGTGTATGATAGATATTCCTTTATTTAAAGTTTTAATATGTGCTTGTATTTTATAAGAAATTTAATAAACTATTGAAAAATGTTAATCCCCACCCTCAACTAGAGTCATAATTTTCTAAACCATTAAAAAATTATGATTCAAGGGCGTATCATTTTTTTATCAAAACAAAACATTCAATGACATGTTTTTATTCTTTTAATAAAATTATAGATGAATTTTCAAAAACAAAAATTTGTATCTTTCCTATTTGTATTTTAAACTATTAATTGTAAATTATAATTTAATCAGTTGCACTTTATGCTACTAGATAGTGAAAAGCCTATGTAATCTTTGTCTTATTTTGTTCAATATTTTATTATTTAATAAGAGTTCTGTATTTCACTATTTCTACTAAAATTTCCTTCAAATACTTTATAACCTAAATCTATTAAAAAAATTCAGTTCTATACTATCCTCAGTATTTTTTTCAGTAATTGCAAGTTATTTGTGTGTTAAAAACCCAATTAATATGCTACACTTCTCCCGGTCCACTGAATTTTGCATAATTGGTGCTTTTGTGTGTGAAGCAACTCGCTTGTAACTTGCATCAGTGTGTGAAGTGCCTGGCTTGTAACTTGCATCTGTGTGTGAAGCGCCTGGCTTGTAACATGCATTTATGTGTGAAGCGTCTGGCTTGTAACATGCATTTGTGTGTGAAGCGCCAGGCTCGTAACATGCGTTTATATAAATATGTGCTTGATATTGAATTTATGCTGTTTTTCAACAAGCATGAACCAACTCAACTAAAAATATAGATAACTGTGATTGATATTGCTTGCTCATTTATGAGAAAGAATCAAGATTAAATGAAGAGCTTAGTGGAAGAACATGCTAAGTGTCATTTTTGAAAAAATTTAGATTTTTGTGTCAATGAACATATTATTCCATACTTTAAAGATAATAAGTTTACCCTTTTTAATAAACTTTAATTTTAGTATATTTGTTACGGTTTGCAAACACCCTTTTAAACAGATATTAGTGTAAACTAAGAACTTTAAGGGGCTCATTTTCTTGTTTTCATCTTTTTGTCGCCTAGCACATTCTTCCACTAAGCTCTTCTAATGTATTGTTATATTGAGCTTATACAAGTGTATGTATGTGTATATACTTAGAAATTTATCATTGTGTAAATCAGTAGAAATCGTGTTACAGTTAAATTATTTATTGGAAAAACCTTCTATAATGAAAGGACCAAGTAGTGAAACAAGTGAATTAGTCAAAGTATGGAATTATTTATGTAATCCTGTGTAAGTTATGTAAATGAGAATATTTTTATATAAATAGATCATTAACACTTGAAAACCGACAACGATAATTAAGTAACAGACTAAAAATCTGCATAATGACTTTCAAATACTACCAAAATGTGCGGTGGTTTATGCTCCACTTATTGATAGGTATCAATCCCTTGTTAATTGACCAAATTGCTATGTTATAAATGTCCATTGTTCCCATTCATTCAGTCATTCATTTCATTGTTATATATTGTGCATTTTTTATTTCTGATGAATTATCAACTGAAACATAAATTTGTGATTTATCTTTTCTACAGTTAGGTGATCTCTGATTTACATGCAAACAAATAACTTTCATTGTAATAATGCAACATCAAATGCACATGCTAATTCATTTAAAATAATGTTGTTCAATGAATATAAATCTCTAACTCAAGACATTTTTTAGTGCATATTGGTGCATTGCCTTGGACAGACTATAATAGGCAGCAGTTTGTTATGTTTATTAAGCCCTGGTTTGTAGGAACACAGAATTAGCTGCTGAGATGTGTGTCCGAATTGGTCCTTTTTCGTATTGGACCTAGTCGTCACATGACTGTTATGTCATAAATAACGTAGCTCCCTCTAACTATTTCTTTCATTGTCAATTGTAGATTAATTAACTTCATCACTCGTGCACATTACCCTCAAAAATTGAATACCTCAAACTGATCCAATTTAAGTTGATTGAGCTTTTGATCTTAATTGAAATTGATCTGTATTTTCTGATTCACTTTATTTATTTAATAAAATTTAGAAAAAATTAAGGATAAGTTTGGTCTGCTAGTATTTTTTATTAACACTATCAATGAAAACTTTAAATTAAGTACTACTTTGTATTTGGTTCATTTTTGTTATGTTTTGTTTGCTTAAATATATTTAAGTATACTGTATATATTTGTATGCAACTATTGTTCAGTACTTTCTTTTTCCCTTCTAATCAGATTTAAGAGTATTTATTGTGTGCCAAGTGTAAAATAAAATTTCATTAAGTTAGAAAAATTAGCATTTAAAAATTAATAAAAATTGTAAAAATCATATTTACTACTATTAAAACATTTGTTATAAACTTTTTCGGCTTGTTTTATTTTAGAGAACTTTCATATTTAAGATAAGTATTTAGTATTTTTAAATGCACTTATTTAGAAGAAAAATTTTATCATGTAATAAATCTTTTAAATATTTTTTCCCCACACATTACTGCAAATAATTTCATTCTATGCTCTACTTTGAATTGACTTTTAGCAATAATAAATGAAACTTTTATCAGGCTACAATAAAGCATTTATTTAACACAATGACATACATTAAGATAACACTTTCAAATTAAGTGTTAGGTACTTTAAATCATAGTTTTTCCCTGTTATAGCTAAGCATAATATTTTTTAAAGTTTGCAACTGTTAAAATGTATTAGTTTCATAAAATTAACAGAAAAAACAAATAATTTTGTAGTAAAATTAAAGATAGATGACTTTCGAATATATAATAAAAAAACACTAACAGTCAATAGATATACTTTCAAAGATATGATAAACAAAAAAACAGTCTAATATACTAAATAACTATTTGAAACACTGGTACAAACTATAAATATGTACAAGTATTTTAAAACAATGGTATTAACTTTCTTTTTCATTTAACCATCAGAGAAGTACAGTTGGGCGAATATGAGATACAGTAATCTAAAAAGTAGCTTTTCGGAAGATTAAATAAAAAAATTGGTGGATTAGTTACAACAATGTTAACATGCATGATTACTATGAAAAAAAATTAGCCTATTCGAAAGTAGTTTTTCAAAAAGGAATAACAATCATAAAACTAATGGAGTCGTGAATGTTGGAAAAAGTTACTTGGTTTTGAAGATCAATACAAAATTTAGACTTTTTATATTTATGCAAATTAATTTGGTTATGAAAAAATAGGTTTTGAGTGTTTGTGCATATTAAATTAGAATCAATACAGCGCATTTCAAATTTGCCTTAACACATCTGGGAAATACAAACAGCGAATTTGCATGATTTTTTTAAATGCTTTAAAAAAAGTTCTAAACTTATAACGCCTTTGCTTATACAATATTAAGCTAAATTCACCTCAGATACGCACAACTTCCTGATGGTTGAAATACACTGGTATCAACGTTACATTTTCCTAATTTGGAACACCGGTACAAACTATATTTTTTTGTTTCAAGAAATTCTTTATTACATACATAAATTACAATATATATAAGATTTGTGAAATACTTTAATACAATACAAGAAATTATCCATCTACATGGAACTCTGAAAGGCATGCCAACCAAAATTTAACTACCGTTTTTTGTATTATTTTTATAAGCCCAAAATATATATTTAACCCCCATTACCAACGACTGTGTGAATACCATTTGCACTTACATTTCCAAATAAGAAAAGTTATTTAATTTCTTAAAAATCGTTTTTTGTGTAATGTGTTGCATATAGTTTTAAAATGTATACGATTATATAAATAACACTGTGCTTTATACAACACCTAACACTTATTTTTACAAAAATCTCCTATTCTCTAAGCTTTCCCTGAAAACAACATACATACATAAAAATTTCATCACTTCGCGATTTAATTAGGACCCATTTAAAGCTGATTCTAAACAGCTACCAAAATATCGGGTCAAGTGAATTATCGTCGCACTACAGCTACACGAGGACTATTGGCAGGGTCAAGTACAAAGCACATGAACCAACTGACTTTAGGTAACTAGGGGTAGGAACGCGCCCATTTAAAGCTGATTCCAAACAGCTAATGAAATGTCGGGGTCAAGCAGAGACGGATTTAAAGTTATGCCATCTGTAGGCAACAATCAATTTGCCGTCCGTCACAGTATTCTCCCATTTCGGGAAAAGATATAGTTGGTTAGTTGCAAAACAGGGTGGTATGTGCTGTTTAAAATTATCACAACAAATATAAAAGAGCGAAAATAGGTTTAATTGAAATACAATATAATTAGAAAATATTCAAATAGAAAATCAGATACTTCCATTTTCTGATAACTGACGTAAAATTTGCCGCCCCAAAATATTCATATTTAGAAATCCGGCCCTGGAGTCAAGTACTTGAACCCAGGGCCGGAACCCCAATTGCCTAAACTAAGTTGGTTCAAGTACAAAGTACTTGAACCAATTATGGCTTGAACCAACTTACTTTAGGTAACTGGGGGTCAATACACAAAAGTGTGGAAATCTCTGATACGGCAGGCACAGTTTTTGTGCCGTATCAGAGCACATTGTTCCACAACTTGCAGTTGCGCATGTTTTCGTTAAGACTTACATGTCAGTGTTTGGTCAATATTTTATTGGCAAGGTAACGGTAAACTCCACATTGTCTAACTTGTATCAGAGTAATACTTGAAAATACCTCTGTATCATTATTCATCAAATAAGGGAAGTTCCACATTGTCAGAAATAAGTTTTCTTAAAGTTTATACATTATAAAGTTTTAAGGTTTATAAGCGGCTCTCTGAGCAAGCACACAAGCCTGAAAATATATGTATATCAACCAACCAACCAAAGTTTATACTTTTAAAAATATCAGAAAAACATTTTTAACTGGTCAGACTATATTTTTAATGCTACAACTTATGTCTGTAGAGATCTGAAGTACAAAAGAAATTTGTATAGTGTTTTAACTTAACAACAATAATAAATATTAACTATTATAGAGTGTTGGACATCAAATGTCATAAATAACTTTTTGTGTGCAACACCATAAATTATTATATTTCCTGTAAGCCAAGACATATTTCAAAACTTAGTACTATAGACATGAGTATTTGAAGTATTTTGAACAAGTTAACATTTTTTACTCTTATAATTTTTATTTTTAAGCGTTCATTTTGATTTAACCTGCAAATCCAAAGTTGTGGAATTTCCCTTGCCTGCCAGATCAGGCGATAGTTTTACACGAATCTATCGCCAATTATCAAAGCAGGGCATTGAACAATGTCATGGGAATCCCCAATCCATTGTGTTTGCATGAGAAACAGTGTGTACATTCACTATTATGTGAACCAGCAACACTGTTTTCATGCAACAATTACAGACCTGCCAACTCTTCGTATTGAATACAACAATACCGATCTTGTGAAATAAAATCTGGCATTGCTGAGTTAAACCATAGCTGGCAGGTCTGCCAATATAATTTGCATGCAGGGTTCGTACACATTTTACTTTAGGAAAGGAGGAAGTCAAACATCACCAATATGAGTAATGTAATTCTTATCATGGACACTTTTAAAGAATTTACTGTTTCAATTTTAAAAGATTCAGCTTACAAGTTTCTTTCAATTTTATGTGTGAAATATTGAATTCTACACATCGAATAAAAATAAGCATTAGTTTTAAGGAGTTAATTGGAATGCAAGAACTATTATGGCATAAGAAAAATATTTTTTTTCAAAATAAGTTTTAAGGATGTACGAACCCTGTGCATAAGTTAAGACACCCAGTATTTGGAGAAATCATACATTGAATCTTCTCCCAACATTTCAAACAATTAATCTTCGAGTTGTTATTAGGTAATAATTGCAAGTCTTCAACTGGACACTTGGACACTGGTTCCGTTGTGGCTTCATCCAAAGGCATAGATGCATCTACAAAAATAGTCATACATAATGAAAGTGACAACCGAGGTTGACATGGAAAAAAAAAACCAGCAGTGTGAATGCTTATATTGGCTAACAAAGTGAAAATGTGCCAAAGGTTGAAATGAACAATCCTCTTAGCAGTACTTGCTCTGGCCTTATCTTTTGTCATTTATCATATTTGCGAAATTCATACCATAAAATATTATTTGCAACAGTTAAAAAGTGTGAATTAGTAAGACAAATAAATCCTTATATCATAGTAAAAAGATTAATCTATTTTATCAGGCATTAAGACTAATATAATATACACCAAGTAAGGTTACAAAAATCTTAAACAAAAAAAAATAGAATTATAGAAATAGGAAGAGTGTTCAAGTTTCAAGTGCAATTTCCTGGTCATGACTATCTTCAGGGATATCTCCACTGTATAGGTGTTTTGGAGGTGCCTAACTGCCCACTAAGCTCAACTGGAACTTTTATGGATTTTAATCATTTGACAAATTGTGCCTTTCTGGCCAATGTTTGATTTTTTTTTACCTTATGACAACTTAAATCAGAAGAAAAATGTCCAATAGGACCAGCTTCCCAATAAAAAAAATGCAATTTAAAAATTATAATGTTGACTCACTAAAATTTGATGGAAAAACTATATCACTTGCTGTATTTTCAACAGCTTGTGTTGATCCCAAGTTGTTAGGCAGTTGCTGTTGAGGTGTGTGCATTTTTCCTTCATAACTTGCAGTATCTGGAACTATGCATCCATTAAAAATTACAAAACATTCTAAAACCCAAATTAAGCAAGATAAAGCTACAAATTATAAAAATAAAAAATGGAAGGGTTTTCACATATCTCAGAAAAAATTCAGGCACAGATAACATTGACTCACCAAAATTTGATGGACCATCTATTTCTCTTGTTGTATTTTTGACAGTGCTTGTCGATTCCATAAGTTTTTTTGTTTTTGCTTCATAATTTACAGTCTCTGAAACTATGAAACCATTATGAATTACAAAATATTCTAAAAGACAAAGTATGCAAGAAAATGTTAAAAATTCATTAGTACATTCATTCGCACATCTCAGTATAAAATTAGATTATAAATATATGCGACTCACGTAGTTTTGACAGCAAAGCTGCTTCATCACTATCTTCCATAGAGTTTATTGATTCCATATATTCTTGCATAATTTCTTTATGCTTTTCAGTATCTGTAACTACAAAATATTCAATTTTGTACAGCTCGTCAAGTGAAACCTCTTCTCGATTTTCCTTATCCATCAAATTTGGAGCATCATTTCTAAGAAGAGACCTTTCTATTTCAACATGTTGATCAACTTTTTGAATTAGGGTGCCAAAAACCTCATTTCCAGTATCCATATAATTCTGGTCAAGTTGTGTTGTGGGAGTGGGTAGTGGTGCATGGGCGATCTCCTTATTTATGCCACAATTTGCAGGAGATCCTTCTCCGCTGCTGTAGCCTGAAGATGAGGAAGGAGAATGATCCATGGTATTTAAATCTTCCTCTTCCTTTCTTTTTATTTTAATTGGTGATTTTTGTTTCATTTTTTTCTTCATCTTTTTATCTGAAAGAAAAGTTACTCAACTAAAAAGATATGTTTTAAAAAAAATTTGATATTAGATTAGTAAAATAATTTAAAACATGGATATTTAATTGTTTAATAGTTGACACTTGTCTTTCCTGAACGTGACATAAAATATAAGTAAAACCATTACAAAAATACTTTAAAAATGTGGAGAAACCTAAAAAATGCTTGGAACAATGTAATATGTATTACTATCTTAGTTTTGTTTTTCATATCCTTTCTTGTTATTATTTAAACTAAGCTTGTTTTTTCCCAATTAAATATATACATTCCTGTCACAATAGTGTTTAAAAATATTAAAAATAAAATTATTAGTAAATGTTACCCCCAATTGGGACAAATAGTACCCCAGAAGTGGCAGTGTACGTTAAATATGCTCCAAAATCCTGACACCGAGAACACTGTTGCTCCGAAAAAATTCAATTGGGTGCCTACTTAGATGTTGGTTTGTCACTTGACTGTGATTCTAAATTATGGCAACTATGGCCAATGGCTCTTGGAAAGCTCTTAGTGCGACAATAATTCAACTTAGCCTACTATTGTACCAATCTAAATAATAAATTAATCGATTTTATAAATTCAAATAATTTTAACTCAAAACTTCATAGTTGTGTGATAGTTGCTTTTCACCTACAGAGCATACACACAGGATACCAATCATTTAAGTAAAATATCCATTAGCTAATTGAAACACACTTTGAAAATAAGGTTCAACATAGAGAAGATTATTTACTAAATTGAGACAAAAAGGATCTTGTACACTTATGAATCTATCTAAGTGTTTAGTTTTATATATATTACTTTAATTTATCTACAAGGTATTAAAAAATATCATTTACCTAAAACTTCTCCACGTTCTAACAATCGAAAAATTATCTTTCCACCTTTGCTTGCAATAAACTCCAAAAAATCAGATTGTCGAATGGCAGATTGCATTCGTTGCCTGGCCAACGAGTAATTCGTTGAATATATATAATCCCTCTTTTTCAAATTTTCCCAATCCTTCAAAACAAAAACAATTTATTTGAGAACTAATATTATTGAACTAACATACAGGGTCCGGCAAAAGTAATGCAACAAAAGTTTTATGCGATTACTGTGCAACGTGTGTAATTATAATATCAGTGATTGTTGCCCTAGAAAGCTTGGAATATGCAAATTAGTTACCAGTAAAAAAAGGAAGAATCAAATGAAAGGCTTTCAATTCTTATCAGATTAAAACTGAGTAGTGCTTTCTAGGTACTTTTCTGTTTTGACTGTTCCAAAAGAAGAGCAGTAAGTAGCCTGTGATATTCAATTATTATTAATAAAAGCTCAGATTCTGAGCTGTTGATTGATATTACTTTTGACAAAAAAGGGAGTGTTTTTGGTAGTTTATTTGTGTTTGGAACAATCACAGAATTGGACCAAAATTTAAAAAAATGGCTGCTATGCGCTTAAACTTGAAGCAGCGAATATTTATTGTGATGAAATATGAACTTTGAGTAGATCATTGTGTTTTCTAAAGTTTATGAAAATACCCTTGGGTGGCGAAAAGTTCCCCATAGGAACACAATAAATGCACTTAAATCAAAATTTAAGGATTCTGTAAGTGTTGTCGATAGCAATGACTATAAAAAAGTAGACCATATTCTGTTATAATTCCAGAGAAAATTCAAAAAATACATAACAGGATAAGTGAGGAATCTCACACTTCACAATCAAAATTCACACAGGAAATCGAGCTCTCAGAAAGAAGTGCTCGCTGGATTTCCAAAGAGGAAAAACGGCTTTAAAAGAAGGCTGGAAAAAGTGGTTTGAATGGGAGGTGGACATATCGAACAATTCATATAACTTTTTGGCAGAAAATATTTGATATATAATTGATTTTGTTAAACAAAGTAGTTTACATTTTATGAACAAAAAACTTTGCTGCATTACTTTTGCTGGACCCTGTATATTTTACAATCTATTTTTAAAGATACAATTTTAACTCTTGTAGAGCTTTAACATAACATGGTTTCGGAAATATTGCGCAATACTAGAACTATGAGAGGTTCATTTAAACTGCAAAATAAAAATAAATACAGTGAAAACTCTACGACCAATCCAATTTACAACCGATTTTTAAAGACACCGATTTTAATCCCTATGAGTTCAATGTTAAAATCCACTCTGGGAGAAAGCAGATCTCATTCCCCAAAGGACCGGTTTTGAAATCCAATGTCATCAAAAAATATCTTTTTCCAACAAGTGTCAATTTTTCTCCCTTTCGTCCTTCGAATGACTTTCAACTATTGCTTTTTCATCTATTGACCTTGACATAAGGCGATTTACATCTGGAGACACGTAAGGTTGATCATATGGATGTGCAGAGTCTTCTGATTGTCCATTTGTGTTTTTGGCAGGAAGTTGGCTCTTTTCGCCATGTTACAAAACTTGGATGCTCAAATCGCTGACCTGACCAAAACCATACCCATGTTGGTCCCTCATACGAATACGAGGGCTAAATTCCGCCCCACTCTGGTTCCTTTAGGTCCTTGTCTGCTTTTCTCCTGATTGTCGCTCTAAAACCTTAAAAACAAAACAAAAAAATTATAAACTTAAAAAAATCCCCCAAAAAGGTATAAAACTTCAAAAAACAAAAAAATTATATCTTTGTTATCTCTTGTTAGTGTAATTACTTGTTTTGTTAGGGCTTGTTCGATTGTTTGTCCAATAGATGGTTTACTCATTTTTTGTCTGTGTCCTAATTTCTGTCCAACTGGAGTGTTTGTCGCCTATGGCGACAGTGGTTCTTTGCAATTGTGTAAAACTCAAAGTTGCACTTCTTGTTTGAAAACTTTAAACATGGTAAAAAACAGAATAATAAGTTTGGAGCAAAGGGTAGAAGTTATCGAGTTACATGAAAATGGAAAATCTGAAAGAAAGTTAGCAGACATTTTTATTTGTGGAAAAACACAAATAAACAACACTTTAAAGGAAAAAATGCTATCCGTAAAGAATGGAAGGACTTCAAGTTTAGAGGAGTAAAGCATTTAAGAACAGAGAAGTTCCTGGAGATTAATGAAGCATTGTCTGAATGGTTTAAGACGGCCTGGATGAAGAATATATCCCAATTAGCAGTGTCCTTATGCAAGAAAAGACCTTAGAAATAAATAGCAGATACCCTTGGGTTCAAAGATTTCTAGGCCAGCAATGGATGGCTGGCGAAGTTCAGGACAAGAAGCAACAATGTTTTTCCCAAATTGCACGGGTAAGCGGCTGATGTCGACAATAGCATGTGCCATGATTGGGTAACGAGATTTCCTTTGCTACATTAAAACATGAACAGACTAGGCATTCATTCATTGGAAAGCAAATATAAAACCGTCGATGACCTCTTCAATAATTGAGAAGTGGCTGATGGATTTTGAAAAAAAAGATGAAGAGAAAAGTAGGAAGGTTATGTTGATTTTAGATAAAGCTACCTGCCACAAGCACGAAGCAACTTTTTAAAAAAATGTGAAATTGTTGTTTTTACCCCCGAACATGATTTCAAAACTTCAGCCGTTAGATAATGGCATAATAAAGTGGTTCTAGGTGGAATACAAATGACAGGTTTTGCCGTGTAGCGTTGCAAGAATGGAAGATTGTCATAGCACTACAAAAATGGCAAAAACGATCAAGCTGATGCTGTAGAGTGGGCAAAACAGGCATTGAAAGCAGTAAGTAAAGATTTTATCTTTAAATGTTTTGCCAGTTGCTCTCTCACAAACTCAGAACTGCAAAAGCAAATTCAGCCCCTTGATAATTGCTCCCTTGAAGAACTCCCCCAACTTGCCGAGATCGAGCATGATCTCCAGTCTATAGAATGTAAAGAAAACTTGGAATGCTTCAATGGGAAAGAACGTGCGATGCAGAGTGCTATTTCTAACAAGATAAAGTGGTCTTTTAAAACAAAATTTAAATTGTAGTGGTTAAAAACTTGGAAACAAATAGTCAACTAAAAATATGTAATGCTTTTCAGGCACTCAATCACAGTCAGAAGAGGAGAGTTTGTCCAATGATATATCCCAGAGGGGTGAACCTACATGGACAGCACAGCAAGCTTTACAACAATTAATCTTTATTAGGTCAAATTTCAATAGCACCGATGACAATGTAAATGGAATTTTTTTCGATTTAAAAAATAAATTAGAAAAAGAGGTGGTTTGCGAAAAATCAAAAAAAAAATGAAAGTCAAAAAATTCTTCCTTTTTTAAAAAGAAAGGTTTAATTGGTACATACTGGTTTGTTAAAATAAGTTATTATAGTATTTTTTTCACATATACTACAGTATAATTATGTGTGTATGCATTTGCGAATTAATAAATAAATGTAATGACTAAATGGATTTTTGTAATTTTTTAAAGGGTAATAATACGTTGTAAAATGGTTTTTCAATTTTCTAGCTAATTCACTTTTTTTACTATAGGAGGACCAACCACTATTTACGACCGATTTATTAGGGAACAGAAGGATGGTCGCTCTTAGAGGTTTCACTGTATTAAGACATTAAAAAAATTATTTCTGTTTTAACCTCAACTATAAATCATCAAGTGGTACCTACTAGAAGTTTGTCTAAACACTTATTTATTTTATTTTTTAAAATAATTTATATTGATTGTAGAAGTTTTTCATTACATAAAAGTGATTGCAGTAAGACCTCACTGCAGCCACAAACAAGTTGCCTAACCTAAGAAATAATGCCAAAATAAGTTAATTTTAGTCTATTAAATATTTTTAACAAGATACATTTTTTGTTTAATTTGAACATTGGTCCTTCTTTTTAACTTTTATTAAAATAATCCACAAGGATTTTTGCATTCCTAAGTATTTGCTGCATTTTATTAGTTTATGATTTTTTTTTATTAAAAAAACTTGTGTATTGAGGTCTTTTTAAAAGCATTCTAATGAAGTACTATTTAAACTCAAGTAATATTTTTAAAATGTCCAAATAAATTTATTAATGATGAGTTGAACATCAATTTAAATCTCAGGCAATGAATTATACAAATTAAATTGTAGGCAAAGTTGCATGCCTTTCAAAATGATCGTCAAAACCAAATTACCTTTAATATGCATTGACATCCTTGACCCAATGTAGGTGACATTCTGGGAAAATACAGCACACCGGTGTTGGTGGCATTTTTAACAAGTTTCAAGTTGATGTACTTGCCAGTTGCTAAAGCCTCTTTGAAAAAGGGAGCAATATCTGCGTTTTTACGTCCCATTTTTACCTGAAAGAAATACTACATAAGTAACAAAACGGCTCGACGTATACCACATTAAAGTCTCATTCCGTTAGATTTTATTAACTGATGTAGGAGAAATATGTTATGTCAATTTGAATTATTGTAGCACTAGAGCTACATAAAGTATTGGCGATGTTTGTTGAAATTTAGAACAACGGTCATGTGATGAGCCGCCACCTAAGTAGGCACCCAATGCAACCGTTAAGGGAAACATGGTACGCAGCATTGGGGATTTGGAGAATATTTAACATGCACTTCCTCTATACAGGGTATTATTCATTGGATATTTTTGACTGCATGGGTTGTTTATAAAGTTGGCAGTTATTTTGGCGATACCCGAACCTGGGACCTTTTGCATGCAAGGCAAATGCCTGAACCAACTGGGCTCCCCAGCCCCCTGGGCAAATAGAGAGCAAGCCTAATTGTTTCAATAAAGTGCTAGTAATTGTTTAGTAATTGTTAAAACGTTATAGCATAGCTTTTGCTATATTTGAAGTTTTAGTGGATAATTGATATAATTATGTAATTTCAGCGTCAGATCTGTGATGCCTCATCAGATCCTTCAATAGGCACTTTCCAAAAATTGACCCTTAGGCATATTTAAGAACTTTGGTAACGCAATCATATTTTGGTAATAAATAAAAAACTTTAAAACTGTTACTGGTCTGCTAATTTAAAAAAGAATACTGTTTTTTAGATTTATTTCTTATCGTGTCAAACTGAAAAACACATTGGCTTTTTCGTGCTTACGAAAGCCATTGTTTCACATAAAAAATATTTTATATGTCTATTATTTTTGGGATAAGTTGCCGATCTGAAGTACTCATAAGTACAGTGGTGGCCAAAAGTGTGGACACTTTTTGAAAGTTTCATGTGTTTCAACTGTTACCTGCGTTCTTGCATCTATTAAATTTCGCTTATATAAGTATTAAGTTGAAGGTAATTTAATGTAGAATTTCATTAAAAAAACAGAATTAAAGTATCTGTATTACAAATAAAGTTATGCTCATTTTAGTTGAACAAACAAGCACAGTCAATAGATTATCTTATGCTGAAATTGCGATACAAGTTGGTGGTTCAATGACTTGCAAAACTAAGACAGATCATACTATTAGTTGCGTAACTTATTCGTAATACAAATATTGTAATACTGTACTTATTTTTAATTCTACATGAAATTACTTTGATGATGATGTTGTGTCCATGGATATAGATTATATGGGGCCAAATGTCTCATAGACGGCTTCAGCGATCTGCACACAGTGGTCCTCATAAAGATCAAATTACTTTTAATTTGATATACAATTGTTTAATTTGATATACAATTAATATATTCTGTAATCACACAAAGTTGAAAAATATGAAACTTCCAAAAAGTGTCCACACTTTCGGCCACCACTGTATATGTAGCTAAAAAAAATCAAATAAAAATTCTCACCTGCTTTTCCCACAGCAAATTTTTAAAGTTGCAGCAAGGAACTTAGTTAACAGTCTACAGGGCCAATTCAATGACGTAGTTTTCTTCTGAAAAAGACTTTTTCAGCCCGGAACTGGTTTCTGCAGTTGATGTTACCAATCTGAAATGTAAACGTGTCACATGCATATTTTGTATTATTGTGTATTTTGGGTAAACTTTTATAAAAATGAGGCATATTTATAAAATAGTTTTCATTGTTAGAATCATATATCTGTTGGGACAATATAAAAGGAAAAGGATATACTTGGAAAATATGCATTGATAGTTGTGAATTATTATCAAACTCACATTTTAATATTTCAAAATCTTTCTCAGTACAAAATAAACACAAAATGGGACGTGATTTTATTATGATTTAAAGCAAAAAAGTCGAAAAATAGTTCAAGAGACTATATTTTAAAATATTTAAACTAAGTTTAGGACACAAATTGACCAATAATATCGCAGCATGTACAATTAAAAAATATAGGTGCATTTTTTCAAAGATTGAAATAATTTAAAATAAATGAAATTGGTTAGGCCTTAAAATTTTCCATACACTTAGGTTTCAAAATTGTTTCAACCTTACGGGACTCTGATTATGAATGGAGTGGTAGACAATTACTGTTCAGTCACCCTTGGTGAACTTTCCAAAATCTCGCCAAGAGTCTATCTTGGTGATGGTGACTTTTACAGTCTGATAGGTTAGCCGGAAAACGTCATTGGGGAAGTGGAGAATTCGAATCATCAGTCGAAGTCAGACAGGTTGCCAGAAAAAACTAATGTCGTATGAGTATCGACCGAACTTGGAGAATATTAGATAAAATCAATCATTTTATATCGATTTTAACCGGATTTCCCTGTTCTTTAAGGTTTCATACGGAAATTATGAAAAGTGCAATAGTTAATTTGACTGAAATCTTATAGTACTTTGTAAGTGTAAAAGGCGAATATTATGTTTCGCAATATTTTTCAATCAAGAATTTTGAATTATATATTTTTTTTCAAATAATATTCAAACCAATATTGCATTCCGATATTGCCCAGCGTCAGTAAAATATAGTCCATTATGCATTGGGCGATGGGAATGAGTCGATATTGACCAATACTGCTGTGCTACCTAGGCATCATCTTAAAATTCTAAAAGAGAAAGTAAACTTTTATTCGTAAAATTGAAATTTTATCACACAATAAAACTGAATCATCCACGATTTGCAAAGGAAATGTCGATTTTTAACGAAATGCGTAGTTACTTACACTTACCTATAGACTGTATCGATTGCAAGAGAATTTATACTGTAAATTACTATAAAAAATTTCTACAATGCTAACTACTGCGAACATTTAATATATAAGATACTACGATAGCATGATAGAGCACTGCTGAGAGTACCTTTAACAATAAATAATAATAGTGAGAAAACGCATTAGAAGAATATGCAATAATCTCAGTTATTGCGAAACTATCGTTTTACTTTGTGATCGAGAAATGTTTTGCCTTCTTACTTTCGAAAAAAATAACTGTTTTTAACACAGCTAAAATTGCTTAATAAGTGTTCAGTGGCTCGGAGGAAAAAGGCGCGCTCACACTTTTGGACTTGACACAGGCAACTAATCAGGGAGGAGGAAAAAAAGTTCCGCCCCCCACAAACCAAATCCGTCCTTCCGTGTATATCTAAATTTACGGGACCAACTACAGAACACACATGTGAACCTTCACTTCTTTCTTGATATATTTTTGCTTGATATCACAGATTTTATTGATTTTAGAACAAAATTATCAGTACTTATAAGTTGTAAATCAATATCATAAAGAGTACAATAACTTTTGTAGCTACAGATTTGTTCTACAAGCAATATTTATTGAGATATTATGGATTAAGAGCAATTTTACATACAAGTCTTGGGAGTAAAATTAACGCTAATCTCTCTACACGGACATTTTGGCTCCTCAAGGCGTTAGTCGGCAAAAATGTTGTCAAGCACGGGAAATATGCAACGGCGCGTTTACCAATAGGCGTTGGCGTCCTCAATTGCTTAAAAAAATGCACTGCTGCAGTTTGCTTTTAAAAAAATGAAACAGTGTAAACAAGAGTTACAAAATACGGCTATTTCATGTTAAAATTAGGGGGGGGGGGGCAGGAGGAAAAGGGTTATGATGAAAAAAAGGTACATATCTCAATGACTGACCAGTTTCGGTTTGACCCTAGCTGTCCGATAGTGGGCTTATCATTGCTGTGTTCCGTTTTAAGGAATACCATTATTCATTGTGGTAAATTAATAGTATGACAAGCATATGTCATTAATAATGGGAAAATTTGTTATTTTTAGGTTTAAACTAATTAATTTAATATTATTGGAGGGTATTTTAGCGATAGTCAAGTACCTTTAAGAACATTTAATATTAACCCTTTCCTTACTGAAACACCCCAAAACATTCGAACAACCAAGGATTCGATTATGTTATTCTCATCAAATATTACGAGGAAGCAAAAATCCTTCGTAGCAAAAGGGTTAAGACAGGTAAACAAAAAATATATATATCTAAGGCAAAGGTTCTCAAAGTAAGTGTTCCAAAGCGAATTGGGAGACTTTCTCCCTTCCAAAATTAAAATTTCATAATTAAAAAATATTTAAAACAAAATTTGTTTGATTTTGAAAGATTTAAAGATATTTTGTTCATCTAAAGTAATGACAATACAAAAACATCTTTGAACCTTTACACAAAGTCATTAATTTCACGTTAATTTGAAAGAAATCAATTCCATCCATTTCAAACACATGTTTTATTTTAAAATTTCATACAAGTAACTAACAGATAAATTTTATATATACTTTAACAAGGTAGCATATTTACAGTACAATCGTAGCAGATATAATGCAGGATGTTTTGCAATTAAAGTTTCTGAATCATTAATGAAACATTTGTTTCAACAATACAAATACTTTTAAAATACATATATACTTTTAAAATATTTTGTCAGTGGTATTATTTCACAAGCATCTAACACACAGAATAACAGCAAACTTCTCATTTTTAGTATTCTGCCAGGCCAAGGGCAAATTTAGTATCTTTTTGACAAAATTTAGTCATTTGAAACCCACTTTTTTACCGAAATTTGCTATACAAATACAAAAATGGACGAAGAAAGACAATGAAACTGCAAGCCCTACTTCAGCAAAATTTACATTCATATGAATACTGCTGCACATCTGGAATACCAAAAAAGCCCCAGGCATGGCAATATGCTAAAATAATTATGCATAAAAAATTTTTAAAAGGCAATAACAAAACTCTAGCAATATAACTTAACACATTTTTAATAACATTGGTAAAATTCAACAAAAATAGTGAATGACTAAAATATTTATACTTCTTTACAAATTTGAGGTTTTAAAATTGAAATAGGTCATTCTTCGCAGTTCAAATCGTGTCTTGTCCAATGAGTTAGTTTGAATTATCGTCGCTATAGAGCTTCACGAGGACTATTGGCAACGAGCGTCTTAGTTTAGAACAACAGTTAAGTTCAGTCAAGTTATCGCCACACTTGAGCTACACAAGGGCTAATGGTGACAGGCATTGTAATTCAGAACCACAATCAAGTGACGAGCCGACATCTGATTTGGCAACAAACCCAACTTTTTGTACAGCGAGATATATGTAGAAACTATTGAGTTGAGCTGAACAATTCAGGCTTTTTTGTAGCTCTGTTTTGAGATTTCCCAATAAATTTTCTTGTCAGTGTTCAACACCAAATCTCCAATGTTAACTTCCCAAGCTACCTTATTCCTCAGTAAATGACCCACCGATTGGGACACAAGGGGAAAGAGACTTTTTCTGAAAAATACTAACATTGTTCTGAACAAGACAGGCATTGCAGTATAGACACAACAATTAAGTTTTCAAAAACTTGTAATTATGCATATGATTCAGTTAAGACTCTCATGTCAGTGTTGGCTTGCCGAAATTTTGGCAAGGAAGCAATAGTCTGTTCGCTTTAAATCAAAAGAAAAAAAACTGAAAAATTTGGCTGTGTTGGTCATGTGACAGTGCAAATGACCACAAAATGACTTAACACAGCCAAAATTGAAGGATGATGCACAATAATTTGCATACAATTTATTAGAAATATTTTAGGATAAAATTGAATAATCATTTTGAGTACTATCTAGAAATCTTTCATTTGACAACATACTAAAATTAATGATAATTAATGAGCTGTTTTAAAATTTTTGTAGGAAAATAATTTTCAAAGAGAAATCTCTCGACAGTAAAAAAAAAATGTATAGTTTACAAGAAAAAAAATAGCAGGTGTTAACCAATAATTTTATTGACTTCAGCGAACAGACTTTATATTGCTAAAAGAAGTGACTTTCTTCATCAATTCTTAATCGCTCTGATGGAATTTTTAAAGCAGAAACAAATTGCAGATGCCTTGTCCAGATAAATAAACAAGTTTATATATAGTTTACTTAACTATTTCTCAAATGTTTTCATGCTGGATAAAGTCTATAATATCATATTACAAAGAAATATAATATACAAGATAACAAACTATAAATTCAAAGTTCAATCAACCAGAAGATAATACAGTAGAGCCCCGATTATCCGAGTTAATGTGGTCCGAGACTAACTTTCGAGGATAACCGAAAAACTCGGTTAAAGCGAAAATTGTAAATAAAACTATTGTGTGTGTCTAAATGTATATTTTAACTAATACCAATGTTATATAGAGATACTTCGTGCAATTCATATGCACATATGACATTTAAAGAGTTCTTAAACTTAAAAAAAGTCCTTAATTGTTTTTTGTTTTATGCTATTTTGGCGTTTCTCGGCAGCAATGTATCGCCCTTTTTTTTAAAGGATAACAGGATTGCTGGTGTCGCTTCTTCTTGTTGTTCTATATATTCAATAGCACTTTCAATAGCTTTTAGTCAGAGGCATGGGGTAAAGGGGATATTGTTGTTGTGTTTCTTTTTCATGAGGGTTTGTGAGATCGTATTCTGTTCAGATTATTTCGGAGGTCGTCGGAAAAATCTTAGAAATATTTAAAAGCTCGGTTAAAGCGGAAAATCGGATAATCGGGGCTCGGATAATCGGGACTGTACTGTATATGCATTCGAATACAATAAATCGTAATACAGTGTCGGAAAAACCAAAAAAATCGCCAAAGCATTCCTAGTCAATATATCCAAGAGTATAGATAAGCTGTATAATGGATAAACTATGATATTTGATTAACTGATTATAAAAAATACAGTTTAAAGATGGTTATAATGCCTCATTATAAATATTATATTGCCTGCGAGATCAGGAGATAGAAATATATTATTTCATTAGAAATATATTATTTCATCGCCGATCATCAAAGCAGGCATTAAACAATATCATGGGAAGAGGCTTAATTCCCAATCAATTGCATTTGCATGAGGGGAGCGTAAAGGCTGACGTATAAGAAAGCTTACACACTTTCTCATGCAATAAAAATGTGCAATACAATAAAAGCATATGCGTTCATTATATTGCATTTCTGTTAAGAAATGTCAGTGTAAGGAGAAGATTATTGAATCGGCTCTTTGCACTGTAGAGTGACCAACAAGTGGTCGTTGGACAAGAGCTGCACGCCCTCAATTGTGTTTTGGTCTATCAATTGTCTTGTTGCTTCATCAAAAGCAATCTCATCTTTATCTGTAAGAAAAACCATGCCCAGTATTACTATTTGGTAGAAGAAATAAATTAATAAAATATATTTTGATCCCTTTATTGTAGTACAGTCAAACTTGGTTACAACCTTGTTTGCACAACGACAATTTATTTACAAGGGCACAAATGTTTGGTTCCTTGAATTGACCATAAACCTCAATGTTACAATAAGTTGCATATAATATGATTCTTAATTAACTCCTCGGCTATAACATTAAAAATATACGTATATATGATATTTGAAAGGCTTTATTGAATAAAAAAATAATGATTCATTGTCACTATTTCGTTTGCCAAATTATGCAAAAAGTCCACATATTTGAAATTTATTTTGGGCCTAAAAATTATTGAACAGAGGAGAAATTCAACATCTACCAATAGCACTTAGAGCAGGGGTTCCCAACCTTTTTGCACCTGCGTACCACTTGACTTTTTGAGAAAATTTGGCGTACCACCACACCTAATTTTAATAAAAGTATAATATTTACTCTTATAAAAGTGTTCAAAGGTTTTTTGGAATTAAATTCTTGTAAAAACTTCACATTTAATGGTTATGTATTTGTTTATTTATAACATGCATCATCGAACAAAACATACTTTTACAGTCTTTAGTATGAAACTTGTTGTAAGAGTTAAGAAAATCCGCTCTCACACAAAAAACCTCGTATAACAAATAGGATATACAAAATAGCAGAACTTGCCGGAAGATCAAAGGGTACTTTGGTTTTTTTTTATATCCGACCCAAAAGTTAAAGATTTCTCTTTAAAATAAGGTTAATGTTTAAAATAATGAGTAATATGTCTGCTTTCTCACTACTCATGCGAATTACACAAGCTATTAATAGCATCAAGTTGCTCACATCATTCAGCGTACCACATGAAATTCTGTCGCGTACCACCAGTGGTACGCATACCACCGGTTGGGAACCCCTGACTTAGAGTATAAATTAATTCAATCAACATCATTTTATAACTTTAATTTTTATGTGTATATAATATTATTCTTTTACAATGATACTAGCTGTTATACCCGACGTTGCACGGGTAGAGGTGAAAAAATAGTTTTATAGTCAATTTAACTATTTTTTCTTTCATTTGAGTAACATAAGATATGAAGATTACCCAGTAATTTTTTCTATTTAATTACCCATCTTGGATATAGTAATAATTAATATTAATTTCAAAAATACCTTTGATAAGAAGCTCAAATTAAAGAGAATACATATTTAAGTAAAAAAATAATCCCCCCCCCCCCCCCAGTAAGAATTAAAAACAAGCTGCTCCAGCAAACAGCAAATGATTTGCATTTTTTTTATAAGTTTATTTGCTTTTTAAGCTTACGTTGCTGATACCGTTCGTTATTAAAGTACTCCCGCTAAAAAATCCCGCTACTTATATTACATAAAAATTTATAGTTTAAAAAATGCTATAAAATTAACAGATAATGTCATAGTAATTTCCCGAATAAAAACATTTTAGCTCATTTGGCGTGTTTGAAAAATTTGGCGAGGAAAAAATATAGCTACCACTACAGATATTCAGCTGTGGTGCAAAGACCATAGCACAATCAACCAGCTATTACAAAAAAATGCTCTTTCGCACGTTCTTTGTAATAATTTGGCGAGTTTGGCAAAGTAATTGGCGAAAAAAGGAAGACATGAAACCCTAATATGCATCTGTAGTGCAACGGTCTTCAAAAAACAACATAGTTCAGTAAAAGCTTAACTATGCTTTTAAAAAATTCACAATTAAAATCATATATACACAATAAAATAATAGAATGGAGACTGGTAGGATTACGTAACTTGAAACATATCCAACTATTTTTTCAAATTATTAATTTTGTTTTTGAAGGCAATGAACAAATATTAAATAAATTAAACTTTTTTAATTTCAATTGTTTTCTAAAAAGTTTTATTTAAATTTTTCTGCCTGATGGCATCACGAAAGAGAAAAAATGATCGGATTTGAGCGAAAGGTGTATTTTCCCCCTTAAAATCTTCGAAAACGATAGAAGGAATGATCCGATTCGAAAAATTCTTAGCCTATGTTTGTTCTGGAGATGAGATAAATTTTTGTGCCAAGTTTCGTGACGATCTCTTGCGTGGTTCTTAAGTTTTTGCGTCCTATACAAACAAACAGAAGTCGCCATTTATGTATATAGATTAACATTGTGGTCCTTTGAATGATGCTATTACCACTAACCAGGTTATACTGTATACACAAAAAAGTAAAAATGATCAGTATTTTATTGCAACAAATGCAAAAACTTCCATAATAAAGGAAAAATCGAGGAATCTTAATATATATCAATATTATTAATTTATATAAGTACAATATTATTATTTTCCTTTAATGCAAATTAATGACTGTATTTATAACCCATAATCATCCACTTTAAATCTAGTCTTCTGAATTGAGTTCAAATATGTACATATACAGTATATACCGTGTACATATTTGATAAAAATTAACTTTACATAATAAATTCAGATATATTTTTCACAACTTATAAATATTTTAAGAAGCAATTTTTGTAGACAAGAATAAAATCTTTACATATTTTTCTGAATTTAATAATTTCGGAAAATATGTTCGATAAGACTTTAGCCCAGTGCTAATCATAGATTGAAATTAGTTTTAATTAAAAAGAACACTTACTGATTTCCCCTTCAGTTCCAACAGTCACGCAGAATTCTTTCAACTGAAAAAATCAATAAAGTATTTTAAGAGATAATGCATTTTAACTAAGGAAAATATTATTGTTATATCATTTAGCCCAAACGCCAATTTGGGTTGTATTTTTGTAAAAGGGAACCAAGTTACAAATAGAGGACAATTTTAATTACTAGAAAATCTAGAATAAAAAAAATTACTGAATACAGTCTATTTAAATATTATCTAAAACTATGTTTGCATTCAAGTTTATTAATAGGTGGCAACATATTAAAATACTCAAGTAACTTATCAGTCTAGATCAAGATATGAAATAGAAATCACAGAAAAAACTTTTTAAAAAGGAACATTTTTATACCTTGGGTTCACAGATCAGCACTATCAACCCAGAGAGATCCTGACGATTGATACACTCGTAAACCGTTACAACTTTTGTCTTGTAAGAGATGATATCCAAGCTGGCTGGTACTGCTGGAAAAAAGATTTAACAAATTACTAGAAGAAACATACTTGCATATTAACGCAGGGCTCCCAACACATTTTCAACTTGTCCCTAGGGAAAAAAGGGACTCAGCATCTTAAAAAAAGGGAAAAAAGGGACTTCAAAACATCAAGTTAAATGATATCTTGTATTCTTCGTAGCAGGTAGAGGGTCAAATTTTTAGCTTGTCTTCAGACTCCTGAAGATCAAGGGCAGAAAATTTAGTTTTTTATTAATGGAAACTATAACGTGAACTTCATTGTTACACTTTCATCTATAAATACCAATGCATAAAATTACATACAAAAAAGACTAAAGCTATTTGCAGAAGAAATATACATTATTTTAATTCAAATTAAAGTACTCTTTTTAAATTTAAGAAAAAAAAACGGTTACTTATCATAAATTTAAAATTAAAAAGTAGGTTTCCAGTAAACAAAAAAAAATACATGTTCACCCTCTTCAGAGATTTAGACAATTGGAAAATTCTACATATGTAGTAGATGCAATTTCGCTGCCTACTCGAAAATAATAAAAATGGGACATGGTTCACTTGTATTCTGAACCCTCTATTTGCCTTTAAGCTACCAATTATACATTGTATAGACTTCTTTATGTCTTAAGATAACCCAAAATCATAAAAAAAAAGATCTTTAGATTTTTTTAAAAAAAGCTGCTTTTCTGCTGTTTACAGTGATAGAAAGACTCAATTGAAAATTTAGTAATTAACATTCGACTTACTAAACAACAAAATTATGATAATAAAAAAAAAACCTCTTTAAAATTAGGCGTTTCGAGGTTTTTTAGGAAAAAAGTTGCAATAGAATCCTGATTCTTCCAGATTTCGAAAAAAAAAAAACTCTCATCCTCAGCATTACCATGGGAAAGTGACAATGCTGACCGTATTTTTAGAACTAAAACACTGTGACCAATATGGATCAATTCTGTAATCAGATTTCATTGTTCCTAATTGCACTAATTTTGATTGGTCCAGCAGTTTTTCTTCGTCATACATTACAGGTAAAGAAGATGCCATTATTTTAAAACGTTTTGCATCAACTTTTAGCTTGACCTTATCAGGTTTTAGAATTGAAACTCCTCAAAACTCTGGAAAAATAAAAATAACATAATTTTCAAGAATATAGTTCCCGGCTGCAGTGTAATGTTTCAAAATTTGGGTGAAAAAGGGGAAATAGGGACCAGATTTGTGTAATAAGGAGTTTTAGGGACTTAGTGAGTAAAAAAGGACTTTTAGGGAAAAAAAGGACCAGTTGGGAGGCCTGTTAACGCTGTGCCATTTTTAAAAGTAAATATTAATTTTCATTGTACATATATTCAAGCACTTATTTATACCCAAAAGAAATTAATTGAGAAAAATATTAAGACATAAAAAATGCTATTAATAAAATACATACCACTAGCAGTTGGCTGGTTCTCTTCCCCAGAATTTTCTTCAGAGATGATGAAAGAATTAAGCACTTCGTCCACTAACTTATCGTCGTATTTACTTGCATCAAGTGTTGAATTCAAACTATTCACATCGACTACTGGACTTTGTAATAATGGAATACCAGCATCCAGGTGAGTGCTTCTACCATTATTTACCGACATGTTTGCAAACGAAGAAGCAATGCTTTGCAGTTGGTTAAGAAGCAAAGCACTGCTAAAGCCTGGGTCTCCAACAGCACTTGACTCTGAAGCTTGTTTCATGTTTTCGTGAGAAGGAACCGCTTTGGTCTTCGAAGCAAATCCTTCATTTCTAATGGGTGTTAGATCAGTCACCATATTGGAATCCTCTACTGACTGTTCCATAGGTATTAGATCAGCCACCATATTGCAATCTGCTCCAGACTGTCCCGTTGGTGTTGGATCAGTCACCATCATGCAATCCTGGACAGACTGCAATTGTGCATTTCCCGGCATTTCTCCCACAATATAACCATCCTGGAACATGACCTTGGTTCCATCGGGGAGGTAAAGAACACCGGTGAAATTCTCAACAGAGCCTTGTTGCCAGACTTCTTCCATGGAACCCTTCTCCAGCTTCATCACCTGCTCTCGGTCATTCCCATCAAGCAGAGGCACAGGGCTGCCATTTGTTTCCCCAAGTTCGTCCATGCCGCTGCTATAGCCAGAAGATTCGGGAGACAGTGTGGATTCAGAATCCGAATAAGGGTTGGGTTTTGGGGCCTTTTTTTGTTCTTTATTGATTCTTTTCTTTTCTGAAAAACAAATAGCAAAATGTCATTGAGAACTGCTCTCCAAAAAATATCCATGCACTTTAGAAAAAAAGTTGTTAAACCCAATACATTTAAATGCATACATTTATTTCAATTTAACCATTAAACATCAAAATTGGCTTTTTTCATCAATTTTCTTATGTAGAATCAATGGGTAATATTCATGTGACGCTAAGCGTTTTGTTATCCTATAGCTCTTGAACCACGTGTAGCAGGAATACTGCCAAGAAACCGGTTCTAAACGGACTTCGAAATGTTCTCCCGTTCTCTTGCCTGATTAGATTAAATACAAAACCTACTACAAAAACTTTGTATCTTGTGATTTGTTGTAGAGAATCGTTGTAACTAGGTGTAATAGCACTCATGTAGCTCAAATGTGACTAACACTTAACCAAACCAACCAACTAGGTGTCTTATAATGTACATAGGTATATAATACATATGTTTATAATAATGTATATAATACATATAGATAAAATAAAAAAAATTAGTCACTTTAACATACCTGCCACTTCACTTGGAGTTAAAAATCTGTAAACCAAGTATTTTTTGCATATCTTCACACGCTTAAGGAAGTCTGATTTTCGCAAGGAAGCCTCCATGCCTTGCTTTGCCACAGTGTAATCTGTTTTGAATTTGTACACACGACCTTTCACTTTGTACCAGTCCTGAAAAAAACAATCAATCTTCACATATTGTCGCACGAATTGAAGCAGATAAGTAATTCAGGAATTCATTCCTGTGGGTTGGCGAAAAAAGACATTGAACGACAGAACTTGAGCACTATAGCATTCTATAATTCTTTATCTTATTAATAGCTCTACTGTTATTCTTAAAGAAGAATATACATGAAAATTAAAAAAAAAAACCTTTTTCCACCTCTGATCCTAAAGCAATGCTTGTAAATTCAAAACTAAAACTTTGACTGCTTAACAATATAATTACACAGAATAAATTTAGAATTTGATATTGGATGTATCCAAAATAAAGGATGGAAACAAATTGTAAAATTTAATCTTATTAAAACAGTAATACACGCCTAAAAATAATAATTCTTATAATATTGTAAAATCTGTATTAGAAATATAGTTGGGTAGAATCATATTCAGGCCAAAATACTCAATTACTGTTGCTTGCACCGATATTACTTTAAAGGTGTACCATCATAAGAAAAACATTTAGTTACCCAAAACATAAGCTGACAGTCCACACTTAGCTTTGATGTCTTTTGAGGTAAATGCAGCCTGAAGGTTTGTCCAGACATGTCTTCATACTGCAAATTACAGTACTTCCTTTCATTCAGAGCCATTCTTAAAAATGGGATGAGTTTCGATTCTTTGCGTCCCATACTGAGTACTGAAATACAAAAGCATCATGAATATACAAAACATCTTAGAATTAAATAAGGCATTATTCCTTTAAAAATTATATATTTCTGTGGATCTATTGCTTTTGAGAAAGGTTTAGTATCTGTTCATATTTGCAAGGACACAGCTGATTTAATCTATTATTAAATATTGTTGTTCCGAGGGAGAGGGTGCAAATGTCCTTTAAACAACCATGTTTACTACTATATATACATTTACAATTTACACATTAATTTAAATTATTAGTTTCCTTTTTTTTTAAATATTAGCATTCCTTCTTAAAAATATTAGTACTGATATTATATTTTTTTTAGCTGAATGCGTTGTGATTGGTCGTAAAATTTGCGCTCTATTCTACAGCCTACTTAGCCTATTTAGAAATCCGGCCCTGGGGACAGCAATTTACTGTAGGAAAAGATTTAGTTCTATAGAAAGAAAAGCTTTAGTTCTATAAAAAGAAAAGTTTATAACAACATTTGTTTTAGACATTCCACTTGCAGTTAAACATTCCACTTCATATTGCATACAACCTCTTAGTATAACAAACATATAAGTTAACTTTTCAAGCTCATCGCAAGTCAGCAATGAACAGTAGCCAATATATCAACTATACCACAGTTTGACAGGGCTCCTACTGCTCAGCCATCATTTAAATTACAAGGTGGGATAGGGCATACAAATTGAATTACTATTCAATTGAATTGGACCAAACGTTTCTTGAAACAGATTTAGCGGATAAAAGATAAAAAGAAAAGGTCAATTACTAAATTTTTAGAATAACAAAGACGCTTATTTAATTGATAATTCTTATGTATTGCGATAAATATGGATGAAATAAAAATTATTAAAAAGGCTAACATTCAAAATGGATATTTAAAACACATTTCAAGCGTAAAATATGAACAAAGACTAAAATAAACAAGACTACAAAAATCATGACTTCACAGAAATGTTTAAAATTAAGTTGTATAACCAATTTTTTTAATCATATATTTCTCTGAACAACTTGCTTATATAAGGTGCTTAAATTTTATGTTTTATATGAATGTTAAAAATGGAATTACGCTTTTGAAAATTTACCATAGCAAGTAATAGTTTTATGTCCTGGTATCATGATGTTTACAGTATAGCATTTCTTATATATTACCATTACCTTTTACATACATACTTATTGGTAACTTTTATATAAATAATTATTGAAAAGATATTACATACCTCGAGATGAATTTCAACTTACGATGCTATAACTCCTTCCGCAAATGCCAAAAGCTTGTTTGTTCAATTCTGTTCTGTTCAGTATTTAGTTTCAGTTTGGGATTTTTAAAATTAGGTATGTCAAAATATTTCTTTTATCGTCCAAGTCCAAAAATATTGCCCAACATTTGGCGAAGTGACTAACGTTATAGAATTTAAAGCCTTTGGCGGAAAGTTGGCTTCTAAATAGTTTTGGACGGGAAAGTCCCTTTATGGTTGCACTAATCATTTAAGATAAAATATTCATAAATTTCGGATCATGTGATTGTTTTGGTTTGAGTTTCCGAAAACTTTAAAGATAGATTATATTAGTATGAATATAAAGAAATAGATAATTGATGTCATGTAGCGCCACTTCTCTTAAGCGAATTTTTTATTTTTATTTTTAGTTGTTTAAAATCCAAAATATTTTCTCATTACATAAGATTTTTTTTAAATTTAGTTAAATCAAAAATATATATATAGCTTCCGTTTCATTTCTAATTATTTAAATGTATCTTTCCCAAGTCGGATGACGAGCCAACACATATATGAGAAGGCACCAAACGCCATTAAGGGACACATCGTACCAGCATCGGGCCTTTGAAGCGTATATTTAACGTGCACCCTCTCTACAGGGGTATTATTCGTTGGTCATTGTCATAGCCCTACAGCTACAAGAGGGCTATTGATGACGGGCGTCGTAATTAGAAGCAATCAGGTTACGAGCCGACACCTGAATAGACACCCAACGCAATCGTCAAGGGCCGTTTATACAGGGTGAGGCAAACAAAAGTGGCCCCGGTCTATAGATAAGAATGCGACAGAAATGTTGCCAAGTCTAAAACCAATACAAAAACAGGTTTGCTATTTCTCGCCAAGCATTTCTACGTACTCCCATCTCTACACTAAAACCGACATTAAGTTTGCAGTATACAAATGTTCTACGAGAAAAGGGGTAAATAGTTCTCATTTTCGAGTGAGAGAATAGAATACAAAAAGGTATTTCACATTCAATAAACACATTTATTTGTTATTTCAAGACATATTTATTTTAGCTTCAGTTAAGAGTGTAATTTTAATTATTTTTTCCTCCGATTTTGACGTAACAGGGCGCACGAATATCAGGGTCAAAGGACCAGGCGAAATTTCGTTACGCAGTTTCCTCCGCCTAGTACGTTTCTCTGCTGCAAACTTAAGGTCGGTTTTTGTATAGACCGAGGCCACTTTTGTTTGCCTTACCCTTATAGGTCGGTAGTCATTTTAGACGATGCCCGTATCCGAACCTTCCATGCAAGGCGAACGCCTTAACCGACTGGCTCCACAGCCCCGTTTTGTTATCAAAATCAAGTGGTATATATCCAAGTTAATTCTGAAATAATAAGCTGGATTTCTTTCGATAGAATTCAGTGTTTTAAATTTGTTCCTTTTATACTAGCATTACAATGTATGGAGGCAATAATGACAAATTTTTGTTCTGTAAATAATTAAAAAAAATATCTTTCTATTTCCACAATTCCATTAATAAAACACTCCAAACACAATTATCATAATTTTTTTATTTGAAACAACTATGCCTTCACAAGACCACAATAGCAAAGAAATAATCTTTCAACACTTATATATGCAGTAAAACTATCAGTTCAAACAAGATTAAAAATAACAAACGCATAAAAGAATCACTAGGGTAAACAAGGTGAGAAGTCTCCTAAAATATTTAGACACCATTTCCTTCTATAACAAAATCTTCAGACTGCACAAAAAATATATACTTCTTGGTCTCTATTTTAAGACCCTAACAATAACCGAAAAAATATTAGTTCAAACAATGAATTAAAATATATACACTACTATGCAAGTGCAAATAATAATTTGCATAAAGAAATCTAGTATCTAACAAGATTAAAAGAAGAGCTTAGTGGGAAAACGTGCCAAGTGACATTAAAAAAAAAAATCGTGATTTTCGTGTCAATGAACATATTATTAACTTCTTTAATACTAACAAGTTCCTCCCTTTTCATATACTTTAAGTATAGTAAATTTTTTATGGTTTTCAAGTACCATTTTTAAGAGATCCAAGAGCAAACTAAAAACTTTAAATCTCATTTTTACCTTCTTGTCACTTAGCACGTTCTTCTACTAAAATCTATCGAGTTTCCTCAAGACTAATATTGCCAAAAACATTCTACGTATACATCTTTTAAAGATACATTTTGCACCCTTTTCAGAGCAAAACATTCACTGTTGTTAGGTTGGATAATAACATTGCACAATAGCTCAGTGACAACCATTCAGTGTTAATTACCTTTGTTCCAAACCCTTACTCCTCACTTTAAACATGACAGATATTATGGTGCAAACACAAGTTTTAAAAACTAGCATATGCTTTTTTTTATAGTTAAGACTTTCATGTCAGTGTTGGCTTGCTTAAATAATTTTAGCAAGGTCATACTAGAATATATAGCCATTGGCAAGTGATTATCACTCAAGTTTAGCAACCAGAATTTCACCAAGGGCTCATTTATTTTTCATTTCTAGTATATAATAATTTAACCACAAAATATCACTGTCAGTTTTAAGTAGGGAATCCTAACTATGATCAAGAACATAATATTATGACAGGTAAGGTAGTAAAGGTTCCCAAAGCAAATATGAAATTTAAAAGGAGTAAGAGTCTCCATAACTAAAAAATATTTGCCAACTTAAAAAATTTTTAAAACAAAATTTGTTCGATTTTAAGATACATTTTGTTCATCAAAAGTAATGGTAATAAAAATTCTCGCCTGGGAAGCTTTACACAAAGCCATTACATTTCATTAAAAAAAAAATCTTGTATTTTGTTACAATACAGTTTTATGCCAATTTAAGAGAAGTCCACATTATGTACGCAAAACTAATAAACCGACTCAAAATATAGAAGACTACATTTGATGGGTATACTACTAAATTGTATTAGTAAAAAAGTATTATGTAATATGAAAAAAATAATAAAAAAGTTCATCAGTGCATGACAAAAGGCATAGAAATTGATTTTTCTGTATGCAGCAAACAATCCGTTTAAATACATATTTCTAAATGTAATAGAAACTTCAAAATATTCATGGATAAAATGTTAAAACATGATGCTGCTGATAATAAAATGAAGGGTAGATTTGTTTTCTACACAACTCAAAATAATTTATAATTGCAGCATTGAAAAAAAAACTTATGCCGAGAAAATCAAGAAAATACCATTTTTGATTCACTGCTATTCACACACAAAGTCTTTAAGATGGCTTTAAATCAAATAAAAAAGAATAAGTGAACATCTTAGTCATAAGCCATCCAAAAATCTTATATTTTCACACCTAAAATTGCCTCATTCGAGACATTAATATAACCTGCGAGATCAAGCGATTAAAACAATATTAAATCACTGATCATCCAAGCAGATAAAAATATAATGGGAAACAATATCGATTCCCAATCAACTGAATTAGCATGAGAGATAGTGCAAGATGAATTTTTTTTAACATATCGTCACTTAAGTTTCCACATGTGCCATCTAGCTTAGCAAAACAGAAATTTACTGAAAGATAACCCTTGGCGAACTTTCCAAAATCGTGCCAAAAGTCGGCCGATAACCCAACCGATACGATAGGTTAGGATTATTGTCGCATTAGAGCTATATGAGGGAGAACCGAAAAACGTGTTTGCTCATTTAACACCGGCTGTTCGGACTTTCTTGTTACATAATATCGGTCTACATAATGTAATGCTGAAATATGTAACAATAAAGTCCGAACAGCCGGTGTTAAATAAACACATTTTTCGGCTCTCCCTCGTGTAGCTCTAATGCGACGATAATTCAAACTAATCCTAACCTATCCTAGAATTTTGGTAGGGTTTTCGGCCGACTTTTGGAAAGTTCGCCAAGGGTTACCGTTCAGTACATTTCTACTGTTTTGCAAAGTCAGATAGCACACGTGGGAACTTAAGAGATGATGTATTCTTTAGATATATGTAAAAAAATTAGATCATTGAACTTTGAAGAACTAATAAATTGCAATTAGATCCAGCTTTTTGTTTTCATAGGCATGTTTCAGGTGAATCAATGTCACGTTTAACAGAATACCAATCGGAGGACTGATCAAAGGAAAAGCAAGAATGAAAGCTGGAAGGAAATAGGTCACCTGAAACAAGCCAAAATATACTACCAAAGATAGAAATGGGGAATAGTTCAATGAAACACATTACTTATTCCCACTAAAATATATGGATTTCTTTAGTATGGTGTGACCCTACTTTCTATACAAGCTATTTTTAAGCTTAATAATCAAGCATAATAAAGGTTAAGTATCCAATTGTAAAACATTTATATTACTAATGCAACTATCATCTCATGCTACAATACATAAATTAACACTAGACAACACAATCTCAAAAGGTTGTTGGCCCAGAAGAGTAAGTGCCCAATTCAGAATGAATTTAATGTATGACCACAAATAGTCTTTTCTCCCCTCCTAAGCTCTAGTTTTGAAGACATTCACATTTGCAAACCAAGAAGGTAGCAATAAAAGATTGTGGTAACTATCTACCTAGCAGCTTTGTCAAAAAATTACTTAAGTAAAAAATGTTAAATTGTAATGTTTATTCTGCAGCTCTTTTTTCCAACTTTTCATTGCAGCATTCTAACCTTTTTTTAGCTGTAACAAAATAGAGGTTTAAAAAATTGGGTCATATTTGAGCTAAATTCATTTCGAACAAGACACTTCCTCCTTTTCAATGTCCCCTTTGTTTTCAATGTTGCCTAGTGTTTTATAGAGTTCAATACAAAACTTTCATTTGTAATTATCCATATATATACGTTAAGACGTTCAGTGTGAAGAATATTCATCAATAAACTCTTTGAACTTCAAAAACACCAACAAGTAGTCGTTGGACAGCAACTGCAGATTTTCAATGGTACACTTTGATACCAGCTCCATAGTTGCCTCATCAAAAATAAGCTGTGGTCGGCCTGAAAGAATAGTTAAATGGTATCAAAATTGCAGTAAAATATTATACAGTAGTGCACAACTTAAGGTCCTTAATAATATAGAAATTTTAATTTTACAAGGAAAATTCAGTAGTACTTTACATTTAAAATGTTTAGAAATTGAAATGATTAAACTTTTTAAAATTGTTTATGGAGTTATAAGAGTGTTCAATGAAAGGTTCGAAAGGGACAGGGCTTGTTTTGTAGTATCAGGTATGAAACTTATAATTTAGACGAATCTACTGTCGAGTGTTTAGTTTACATTATTAAGACAATGCTTATATAGTTGTGACATCACAGAAGGCGGGGCCATTCCACTCAACTATTCTAGATAGATTCTCCCAAGTTTGTATACAAGTCAGACCGTGGGTCACAGGTGTACTCACTTTCCATGGTAAGTAATTGACTAAATTCACTTTGTAAGTCAACTAGTGTTGTTTGTAGCACTAGTCACTCTGCTTGGGCAATCTCTAGTTTTAGCACATTATGTTCAATAGCTGCAAGATACTAATTGGATACCAAATGGGACTTCGGGACTTGACTACACAGATTTACTTGCGACCGAGATTGAATGACGCAGGTCTCCAATTTAAAGTGCCTCTGCTGAGTTAATCTAATGGGAAAAAATTATCTAAGCCACATTTGTCCAGCTGTGTTGAATATATTTACAAATTTTTTTTTCCATGATAAATTGACTTTTACTGAGCTCAATAATCCAATTTTTTTACAATTGGTTCTAATATTTAGTAGTAGGCTTATTTGTTGAAAAAAAAATTCCAACCAATTCCAAAAAGAAGGATAATTGAGTCCAGTGTTACATTTATTATAAAAGAACACCAATTGTAAAAACACTCAATACAGCTGGAGAAAATAATTTTTTCCCTTTTGGACTAACACAGAGGACCTTTGGTTAGGAGACTGGTCATTCAGTCTTATTCCCTCCTTAACAGGCACATGGATATATCACAGTGCATTCAGACACTCCAGTGATTCGAGGGATTTTTCTCCAACACGAATACATTCATGGGTGAAAGTTGGCAAAAATCCTAGGACTGAAAATTTTTAGAGGTTTTTCAGAGTCAGGGTTTCTGCCGAAATGTCTCAAATTCATGACAGAAATGAAAAAATTTCATAACTTCCGGAATCGGGCAGAATATAAGAATATTTTTAATTCGAGCTATTATGAAATTTGATGTGCAATGTCTTTACTTCTAAAATATATTTTTATGTTAAGTAAACAAGTATTTCTTCATATATCTAAACCAAGTATAAGAAAATAAAAATCGAAATTAAAAACAGGGTTTCCGCCAAATTAACAATACCAAATTCATGACTAAATTAAGTTTTTCATCACCCCATAAGTGTCATCTCAAATAAAAAAAAATTCAATTTCAGACAGCTATCGAAGGTTAACAACAAATGTAGTAAACTACTTATTAAGTTTATGTGTAGAATTTTTACATAGGCTTAATTTATTGTTGCAAACGCACAAATTTATTTTAAAAATAAGCTATTGGACCATAAAATGATTTAAAAATGTATGCTATTAATAAACTGAAAACATATTGCCTTTTATATTGCTATTGAATTCCTTCTTTTAACCAAGGGTTACGCTTGCATAGAAAAAGGTTTTAAAAACACAAGTTAAACTAAAATTACAAAAAAAGCCCTATCAGTAAATTATTTATACAAATTTATTTTTTAATAGGTTAAAATTAATTCTTTAGCTCAAAAATCCTCCCTACTATCGGAAATTTCGACGAATTTATATTCATTGACATTTTTGCTACCATCATAAATTGCGGCGAATCCGAAAATCATGCAACTTTAGCTATAAGAGCATCTAAAATCTTTGTCGATCTGAAAATTTAAAAAAAAAACTCCCGCGATCCGAAACTCCCACAATCCGAAATTAATAAAACTCCAGTGATCCGAAAGTCGCTGCAATCGAATTGAATAAAAAACCATTTTATGGTTCCGTCCCGTTCCGGAGTATTTTTAAAAATACGGAAATCCGTATTAATACGGAAAACTTTCACCCATGAATACATTGATAGTATTGCTAAGACAGAACCAAGACCCTTCTGGATGAGAGGCTTGTCAATTACCTGCCTTGCCCACGGATCAGCCAGTCAAGGATTTAAATCTGCCCATGTGAAATAATCTATGGTATATGCTTAAATTACTTTTGACTAAACAGTTAATTTTTTTTTAAAAAACAAACACAAATACTTACTATCATCAATTTCAGTTGCATCAATTGTACAGAATTCTTTCATCTGAAAAGAAAATTGAAAATTAAACCAAAAATAAATGATAACCTAAAATTAAAGGCAGCGTGTTCCAAATTACTATGCCATAGACTTAACATGGTAATTGAAGTAGGAGCATGTTTGTTTTCTCCTTAATATAAAACAAGAACAAATACATGTATCACCTAAGAATAGGAATTTTTTGGTACCTTAGGTTCACAGGTCAGCATAATCATTCCAGGGAGATTCTGGATTTGGCGACATTCATAAACTTTGACCAATTTAGTAGTGTAGGAAGAGATATCCAAATTAGATGGTATTGCTAGGAAGATAACGTTCTTTTAACATAGCTCACAAAAGTGTACAAAGAAAAAGCTATTTTAAGATTCGATTTGACTAGAGAATATCTTGCCGTGTTAAAATAAAACATTAACCTGTTTAAAATTAATCAAATATAAAGTTACCAGTTTCTTTTTGAGCAACTGCAATTCACCCAAGCAAAAAAAAAAAAAAAAAAAAAAATAGAACATTAAATGGATAAATTAAAACTTAATTTTCAAACTAAGCAGATGACAAGATACCAATTATTTTTACTTCGATTTTTTTGAAAAAAAGTCAGCACCCTAAAATAGTGTGCAGTCTTCGTGCTTTCCAGATAAAAGAATTTTTAACTTTCCAAGTATAAATAAACAACATAATTGTACGAGTTGTGAATGAAAGATATGAAATGCAAGTAGTAAACATTGCAATGCTAAGTCCTTTTAAGGTGCAGAATTAAGTTATAAATAAAACTATGAATCACAAAAATGCATACTTGGTGTTAAAATCTCTTCCTCCTTAGTGTGTTTTTCGGAATTTATGACAAATTCAAAAATGCCATTCAATTCCACATCGGATAACTGAGCATTGTTATCAACTGGCAGATCCATGTTCATTTTGTCAGGATCTTGTAATGGAGGATCTTCCTCTTCTTCTTCAGAAAATAAATAATCTGGAGGTCTGCTCAGATCGAGGTTTCCATAAGGGTTTTCAAATGTGCGGCGAGACGGGCTAAGGGTATCCCAATAGCTTAAAGCTTTCTCCTTGGGAATCCCTTCTTTTCCTGCATAAGGAGCAGCATCTTTAATACTGCTAAGTTGCAGGTATTTAAATTCTTGAGTTTCTTCTGCACCAAAACTGTTTACAAAGGTTTGAGCTTCATTATTACCAATAGGCACTTGATAAGGTACCATAAGGTTACACTCCTTCTCAGAGGTTTGTATTCCAAGTGGAATTGTTGGATCAGTTACCATACAATCATACTCATTTTCATATGTTTGTTTTTCAATAACAATAGGTATTGGATCTGTCCCCGTATGGTTATACCAATTTCCATAGGTTTGTCTCTCAACAGCAATTGTTTGATCAGCAACCATATTAATATACTCAACAGGATAATTGCTTGTGTTGGCTTCTGGAATCTCAAAGATTCCATTGAAGCCGTCATGGAATAGGACCTCGGTTCTACTAGATGGGTTAGCATTGCCCAAACTTAGTGGTATGTCATCAGATACAATGGCATTTGCAGACTTCTTAATATACTTATGGTCGTGATTCAAACCCTGCAACAAATTCCAATTTTCTTCCCCTTCATAATGTTGCTCTTCAGCCTGGTCTAACCCACTGCCATAACCGGAAGAGCCAGGAGATGGGACAATTCCGGAACCTTCATATGGGTCCAACTTCAATTTCTTCCTGTTTTTCCTTTTGAGATTTTTCTTCGCTGTAAATAGAATTACATAAATATAATAAAGATTATTACTAGATATTCACTTTAAATATAAACATCATACATGAACATGCCTACATTTACTAGAAGGTATCAACAAACTTAATAAAGTTATCAACAGAAAGGGGAAGAAACTGATTTATAAATTGTTACTGGGCCAAACCTAAATGTGATACTATATGCAACTAATGATAAATATTGAGTAATTTGTGTAGGTCCAACAACACCTCTTAAGCAACTATTTCATGTAAATATAAGGATTCCGCTAAACTAATGTCCCTTAGATACAAGGGGATACAGATTATACTAATCCCATAATTTAACCGTAAAAAAGGCAAATTGCCAAGATGAACCTGAGCATTTACCTGGTTGGTATACTATCAATCTCCACAGGCATTGATACAGTAATACCCAAGATACTCAAACTTCTGCGCAGAATAGTTGCCAACAGTCACAGAACATGAAAAAAACCTTTATTCAGCCTGTTTGCATGCCCTTCAGAGAGGGTCACCTTTACACTCATGATGCTCAGGTGTCTATTGAGAGTTCAATGGCCCGTTACGCGTCCAATTGCTGCACAAATTTCTTTGCTGCTAAGTAATCCTCAGCTCTATTATATTATCATCTCGTCTATCACACATATGAAGAGTACAGAGAAAGAACCCCATTAATTGCATAGTGGCCTGTCTGCATCAGGTCTGCTTGGCAAAGATAGAGTCATCGCCTAAGTTGGTGTGCAGACACCAGTTTTGCCTTGGTTCTTGGATCACCCGGCGTACAGGTTTACTATCTCTATGATCAAAATTAACGCCAGACAAATAGTCTGACGCTTGAATCACAGAAGAACCAAGGGAAAAAACGGTTTGCAGTTGCCCCCACTCGTCAAAACAACATCAATAGGACAGATTCCCTGTCCATGAAGTTTTTTTTCACTTCTCTTCATATGCCTTGCTTAGTTAACTTTTTCCTTAATATACTAGTATGATAACTGGAATGAGGACCTGCAAGCGGCATTTTAACCCCATTGAAACCAAAGACTAGAACATTTAAAATATTTGGGTGAACTAAGAGAGGTGAACAAGTGAAGATGTCAACATACCTTGAATTTCATTCTGATCTAGGAACCTGTACACTTGTTTTTGCTTCCTTCCCTTACTAATAAGCTGCAGGAAATCCGATTTTCTTAGAGCAGCCTCAAAGCACTGCTTAGCTTCAGTGTAATCTAGGTTCAGCCTGTATTGACGCCTCCTGACTCTAAACCAGCCCTGCAATATCAATTTGAGTTTTTAAACCTATATTTTAGTACAAACTGAACTTTGACAGATAAAATAGCAGACTCTATAAAGTAAGCAAGATCAATACATTTAGAGTTCAGCAAAAGTTAAAAGTAAATATAACTTTTTTTTACCATACTTAATTTTTTATAATATCTATATACATAAAAGGCGACTTCTGTTTGTGTGTTTGTCTGTATAGGACGCAAAAACTTAATAACCACGCAACAGATCGTCACGAAATTTGGCACAAAAATTCATCTCATCTCCAGAACAAACATAGGCTAAGAATTTTTCGAATCGGACCATTCCTTCTATCGTTTTCGAACGTTTTAAGGGAAAAAATACACCACTTTCGCTCAAATCCGATATTTTTTTCTCTTTCGTGATGCCATCAGGCAGAAATATTTAAATAAAACTTTTTAGAAAACAATTGAAATTGAAAATGTTTAATTTATTTAATATTTGTTCATTGCCTTCAGAAACAAAATTAATAATTTGAAAAAATAGTTGGATATGTTTCAAGTTACGTAATCCTACCAGTCTCCATTCCATTATTTTATTGTGTAAATATGATTTTAATTATGAATTTTTCAAAAGCATAGTTAAGCTTTTACTGAACTATGTTGGTTTTTTAGAGACCGTTGCACTACAGATGCATATTAGGATTTCATGTCTTCCTTTTTTCGCCAATTACTTTGCCAAACTCGCCAAATTATTACAAAGAACGTGCAAAAGAGCATTTTTTAAATAGCTGGTTGGTTGTGCGATGGTCTTTGCGCTAGAGCTGTATGGGTGTAATGGTAGCTATATATTTTCCTCGCCAAATTTTTCAAACACGTCAAATAAGCTAAAATGTTTTTATTCGGGAAAATACTATGACATTATCTGTTAATTTTATAGCGTTTTTTAAATTTTGAATTTTTAATGTAATATAAGTATAGCGGTATTTTGTACTTTAATAACGAACGGTATCAGCAACATAAGCTTATTAAAAAGCAAATAAACTTATAAAAAATGCAAATCGTTTGCTGTTTGCTGGAGTAGCTTATTTTTAATTCTTACTGATTATTTTTCTACTTAAATATGTATTCTCTTTAATTTGAGCTTCTTATCAAAGGTATTTTTGAAATTAATATTAATTATTACTATATCCAAGATGGGTAATTAAATGGAAAAAATTACTGGGTAATCTTCATATCTTATGTAACTCAAATGAAAGAAAAAAATAGTTAAATTGACTATTAAATTATTTTTTCACCTCTACCCGTGCAACGTCGGGTATAACAGCTAGTGATTTAATAAACCTGATGACCAGGCATACTGTATTTCCCATTACAGTACTACTTCTTGGGTATATGACCGGTTATACCTTGTCTAGCCAATATGCAAGCTTCGTAAGCATTTTCTCATACCCTACTTGGTAACTATTAACTGTTTTGATTGTTAACCTCAAACACGCTAGGTTTAGGAAGCAATGTCCCCCCCCCCCCATTTCCTAGAAAAACCCAGCAAAGGGATGGGGGAGGAAAGTCTTTTCGAAGTTCACATTCTGGCTAGACATGATATAGTGCCCAAGTTATGCAAAATACCATGTTTTAGAATTTGTACTGCAAAATTTCCTGCATTTCACTTGGCATAGACTTTCCAAACATTACCATTGTATTACTGTGTCTGAGGCATCACAGTTGAACTCATTAAACAGGTCTTCATTGTACTAAACACTAGCAGGGAAACTCATAACTATTAACTCAAACAAAGCTTCACTTATTGGATAACCATTTCCACTGCTTCACTTCACCGAGTGGCGCTTCTAAAGGTGCAGTCCCTTCATACTTGTTATCAAATTCAATTATCAGGCTGTGATTACACAACCGCTTGTTGTCAAGGACTGATGCTATTACCTTGGCCTTTTCTGCGGGCAGCATTACTACTACTTATGGTAAAAATGTACTGTACGGTCATCCTTGGCGAACTTTCCGAAATATCGCCAAAGTCGGTACTCTGGCTGACTCCTTTAAAGACCACGACTTGAAGAAAAGAGTGTATTGAGAATGTTAAGTGGGCGAAAAGATGAATAAAAAAAATCAGGAAATCGTAAATAAAGAAAATAAACAATACCTTTATCCAAATTACGGCAACTTAGAGAATAGCTTCCTGAAAAAAGTATTCATCGCCAAATTTGAAAAAAAAACAGCCAAGGGTGACCATACAGTAAATCCGATCCACTACTTTTTTAAAACGGCAATAAAGATTGCACAAGTTTAAGATTTTATTTTTTAAAAATCAAACGAAATAAAATTGCAGCAAATATGTTGATATATGCTTTGCTATTTTGGACTTGATATCAAAAGAGGAGCACAGGCAGGAGACACTAAATGCAATTAAAAATAATTACCTTTAAGACCAGTTGACAAGACTCTTCCAACTTTGCAGATTTTTGGGGCAAGAACAGACTGAATGTCCAATTGATTGGATCCTCCAATCTTAAATTGGAGTACTTTTCCCTCTCCAAGGCATCAATTAAAAATGGAATCAGCTGCGAAGCTTTGCGGCCCATTTTCACCTGAAACTATGCATTGCTGAATTAATTGTTTAAAATTAGGTTAGTTTGAATTATTGTAGCACTAAAGCTACATGAGGGCTATTGGCAGCAGCATTTTTAATTTAGAACAACAGTCAAGTGAGGAGCCTAAACCTGAGTAGGCATCCAATGCAACCGTTAAGGGCGACATGGTATGCAGTGGGAGACTTTGAAGAGTATTTAATATGCACTCCCTCCACACAACAGGGTATTATTTGTCAGACATTTTTGGTTGCATGGGTCGTTTATAGGTCACCAGATATTTTGGTTGATGCCCAGACCTGAATCTGGGTCCTTCCGCATGCAAGGCGAACGCCTTAACTGACTGGGCTCCCCACACCACTTTTAATAGGTTTAGAAGCCATTATGTTTAGAAGGTTAAATACTTTCAAAAGTATAAAAAGTTATAAATCACAATTTGAAGATTAAACTCTAAAACCATTGACAATTGTCTAATGTAAAAATTAAAAACTTTTTTTTTTAAAAAAATTGAAATACAATAGTGGTCTCCTGATAAATTTGCAAAAAAAAAACTTTTATTAGGTCCAATTTAAAGGCTTTAAACCGACTAAAACCCTATTTTGCTTGTGCCAAAAATGTAATGTATTAAAAAGTGCATAAGAATATGAACCTAAATTGGCAATTAACCTCGCTAAAGACGTATATAATATATACTAACTAAAGTAAAATTTACGCATGAAATAACAAAGGAGGCCATCAAAATAAAAGCACTGTAAAAAATTTAAACTATCATTGCAAAGAATAATACAATAGTAATATACATATATTTTCAGGCTTGTGTGCTTGCTCAGAGAGCTATACAATAGTAACTATTATAAAATTTACTTGAAGGAACAATAGAGCAATCATTAATTGATTAAAACTATTACCTAGTTATTTGTAGAAATATAGATTGACACTTTGACAGAATATGAGTCACACCAACACAAATGTTTTTCTCAACAAATTTTCAACTACGTAGTACACGTACTAAGTGATAACATGCATGTTACACGGATTTCATATTTAGAGCTTTATCTCTACTATTGCGCAATGTCTGGCGAGATTATATGCCGTTAAAAAGCATAGCACCCTGAAAAAAATAGGTAAAAAACCGATTTGGCAACAGTTTGAGAGTGGACTCCCCTGATGTAGGGTTACTATATCTAATTAGATATTCAAAAAACAGAGACACGTGATTTGTCCTGCGTTTAGTTTTGGTTCGCATTTTGAATCAAAGACTAGGGATAAGACTTAAGTAATGACAACCCTAAACAGTATCTTTTAACTTAAGTCACGTGCACTTGGCTCTATATCATTGGCAGCATAATATGCCTCTTATCTAAATATAATACAAATAGTAACTATTAATTCATTATATTTATTTATATTAGCATCAATATTGTAATAAACTAATTCATTAATATTAAGCAAATAATTGCGTTCATTCTTAATTTTGCGAAAATAAAAAAATAGATTGTTCGTAATGGTGCCAAGAGAAGCAATTTAGCGCCATTTGTCACCCTTCTATCTCAATTATCAGGTCGTTGGATTCAATAACAAAGATACTTATTTTTAAGACTAGAGAGTACCATAGAACCTCTATGCATAGAACAGAAACGAACCTTACTTTAGCACCATCTGCATTTTAACACGTAATAGGTTCCTTTAATGTGACGTCTTTTTCTAGAATTCAAACTGATTCGAATAAGAAAAAAGTTTTTTATTTGGATAATTAATGTAAATTAAAAAAACGGAAGTATTTTAATGACTTTTTTTTATTGGCTATGTATATTGGCGCATGGGTTCCTAGTGAAGCACCTCGTGACACACGACATTTTTCGTCCGGTGCAAGAACTAATAACGCAGATGGTCTTCCTACCCGTGAACATGCCACAGATAATTGACCATGGGAAAAACATGGATTTTCTAGATTCAGACCACAAACTTTTAAAGATTAACATTGTGATTTGTTGGCGTCATCAAAGCATGTGCATCATAAACTTCCTTTTGTTGGGGATTCAACAGGGGTACAGCTGTGGAAATAAAAAAGTACCCACTAACGATTATTTCGGCCGTTAGTCATTATATAGAATCGAACCTTTTTGACTTAGTGAACGAATTACATTTTAAATTAATTGCATGGCACAAAATTTGCATAAGGGGCCGTCTTCATATTAAAAACGTTACCAACTTCAAAATTTTCAATAGCAACACCCCTTTTTGAGTCCATATTTCAAATATATGAAATATTTTAACACGGATTACCAAGTTTTGTTAGTTTTTAAGCATTAATAATGGGGTTAGAGACGTGCAAAGTTTAGGGGTCGTAATGTTAAATGAGTTGCACATAAAAAACTATCCCAATCTGTAAATAATTAGATAATGAAACGAAAATTTTACTTTAAAGAAATTATAATAACCCAAACAAAATGCATTCAATATTGGGGGACTTAATTTTTTTTTTATATTTTTAAATAATTATTATATTAATTTAAAAAAAAAATATGAATAGAAACCCCTTAATATTTTTACAGAAATAAATTTAAGACAGGTAGTTTAAGGGGTCTAAGGAGTCTTAAAAATGTGCAAAGAAGGAACTACAAAGTATAGTTTGATCTCTCATGTCATTTTTTAACTACTCAATATACAAGTATAATTTTTTTATATGTAATTCTACAAGATTTATTTATCATAAAACAAATTTTAAAATTTATGAAACTTTAGCAGAAACTAAAATAAATGATATTAAACATAAAGCTATTTTAACACATTGTGATTAGGCTTGCGCGGCAAATTTTGAGGTCAAAATTGAAAAAATGACCAAGAAAATGACTTTATATTGTACAAATATGTACAAACTAGGACTTATACCTAAATTCTCATCTCAATTTTAATAAGAAATTATTTTAAGAGCTTTTTTCTAAAAAAATTAATATTTTTTTTTAAATTTTGATTTTAAATTTATTTTTAAATAATTTCTAATTAAAATTGAGCTGAGAATTTAGGTATAAGTCCTAGTTTGTACATATTTGTACAATATAAAGTCATTTTCTTGGTCATTTTTTCAATTTTGACCTCAAAATTTGCCGCGCAAGCCTAATCACAATGTGTTAAAATAGCTTTATGTTTAATATCATTTATTTTAGTTTCTGCTAAAGTTTCATAAATTTTAAAATTTGTTTTATGATAAATAAATCTTGTAGAATTACATATAAAAAAATTATACTTGTATATTGAGTAGTTAAAAAATGACATGAGAGATCAAACTATACTTTGTAGTTCCTTCTTTGCACATTTTTAAGACTCCTTAGACCCCTTAAGCGAAATCCCAAATTTTAAAGTTTTTTTATTCATAATTTGCTGAGTAAATCGCAAAATACTTTTTAATTACCCTTTAGGGGACTGTGTATAAGATTGCATGTGTAATTGATAAATAAAGACGGCCTTGCATCCCTAGTAGCATTGCTTCTCGAAATTTGCTCGATCGGTCATCGATCGATCATCGGTTTAGCGAGAACTCACCGGTGATCGCACCCGTTATCCAAAAGTGCTCGAGACGAGATCGGCAATCGGTGATCGAAATCCCATCGAATAAAGTCATCGATACGATATCGGTCAAAGGGGAAAATTCAATCAACGTACGTTTCATCGGAAAATTATTTCCAATCGATATCGCAACGATAAGAATCCAAAAAATTAGACTTTTTTTTATTTTAGTACATACAAATCGCGTTAAATGATTTCGAAAACTTCACATCCGAAAAATATCATGTTCCAACTGGTAATAGTTATTTTTCATTCACTTACACACACCATTTTTAATTACGTGCAAATAGATAAATATTTTTACTGTGAACTTATTTCTTTTATTTACTTCGAAATTAATTTTTAACATTTTTTTGCCATGATTAATTTTCGATAAATTTAACATAAAGTAAAATAGATTTTTGAATAAATATTATGAACCAAAAAACTTAAATACGTAAGTTACCAAGAGTTATTTTTAAATTTAACATATTTCTATTAGTGTTGTTGACTTAAATAAAGTAATATTTAAATAGAATTTACAACTTGCAAAAGAAAAATCAAAATTAAAATTACTTAATCAATAACATACAACTTCATTAACAAACATCCTTTTCACCTCTTTATTAACACGCAAATCCACTGCAAGCTTCAATGGCCGAGTGGGTAAGAGCACGGTTCCCCGATGCAAGATCAACGCGGAGCTTCAGATCGGTGGTTCGATCCCCCTGATTACCGATATTCCAAATAATAATACCAACAAAAAAAATTAGTGTCTCCCTCTAGTTTAAGAATTTTGTACTAACATGTCGTAAACTGATCGGAATTTTATCGGAAAGTGTTCGAAATTCCATCGGACGATGAGATTTCGATTGCTGCTCGTCGGATTCTTATCGATTTCTTATTGACATTTGATCGGAATCTCATCGAAAAAAACTCATCGATGGATCCTCTATCGAGCGGACATAACCGAGCAGTTATCGAGGAAACGGGCAATTTTCGATGGAAATCCGATGTTCGAATTCTCATCGGCTCACCGGCGAACGATGAGTATTCGATTATCGGTCGATGAAAAATTGCTACTAGGGATGTATGCTTGCTTTTGCTTGTCGTTTTAGAGATGGTCCCCAAAAGGTCCACAAGTAATTCGATTGAATAACTCGTCAAATATTTATCCAAATGTAACAAAAACTTAGATTTAAGGGTTTTCAAGAGTGCTTAGCATTTCTAAGTTATTAAAATTGGGTGATGCTATTGGAAATTTTAAATTTTGTAACATTTTTAAAATGAAGACGGCCCCTTATGCACATTTTGTGTCATGCAATCAACTTAGAATGTTATTTTTTCACTAAGTCAAAAAGGTTCAATTCTCCAGGATGACTATCGGCCGAAATAAACTCTGGTGGGTACTTTTTTATTTCCACAGCTGTTTATTTGTTTGAACTATTAAATCTAATTCCTTGTGATTATCTTGGCAAAATAAGCTAATAGAAACTCGCAATTGAAGTCTGTAACTCTTTTTCATTTTTCAGCAACACCTTTAAAATCAACAAAGTTTAATGACAGCTAGATTTGGAGCATGCCCGATTTTCTTGAAAACCTTATTCGGAGATCCGACATGAACTAAGAACTTGCTTACCAAATTTGAAGTCCGTAGCTCTTTTAGTTTAAGTTGTAGAGTAGTTGCTGACAGGCGGACCAATGTTCAAAAGTCCCTTTTTTAGAATCAGCACCCTCTTAACCGTGCAAAAAACACTAAATATCCATTTCGGATTTTCCACCACATCGCAATTACTTTCATTAGATTTTATTTTCATATTAGATAATCAAAAGTAAAATTTCCTCCAATTTTTGTGATTTGCCAACTGTTCCTCTCATTTGTTTTTCTGCATGTAAACAACGCTTGTAACAAAGCAAGTTTTACAGAATTTCGACTCTGAGAATAGTGTGCAGCATTTGTTTTCACATGATTTCACGAAAATACGTTTTATTTAATTCCCCCTACAAACTGTGCATATAATTAAAAAAAAAAAATTGTTGCATTTAGAAAACTGCTTTAGAATTGAGTCTGCTATGGTTTTTTTTTATTTTATCATGATTTTATTGTTCTTTTCATTTGTTTTTTCTGCATGTAAACAACACTTGCAGCAAAGCAAGTTTTACAGAATTTCGACAATTTGAGAATAGTGTACAATATTTGTTTTCACATGATTTCACGAAAGTACGTTTTATTTGTCCCCCCCCCCCCACAAACTGAGCTTATAATATACAAATTTCTGTTGCATTTAGAAAAATGCTTTAGAATTGAGTCTGCTATGTCTTTTTTATTTTATCATGATTTGACTATTGTTCTTTTCATTTGTTTTTCTGCATGTAAACAACGGTTGCAGCAAAGTAAGTTTTGCGGAATTTCGACTCTTTGAGAATATTGTACAATATTTGTTTTTCTCATGATTTCACGAAAGTACGTTTTATTTGTTTTCCCCCACAAACTATGCTATAATATACCAATTTTTGTTGCATTTAGAAAAATGCTTTAGAATAGAGTCTGCGATGTTTTTTTTTAATCCTGATTTGGCTATTTTTCCATTTATTTTTTTCTGCACATAAACTACGCTTGTAGCAAGTATTTTTTTAAAATAACATGCTGTAAGTTTTATGGAGTTCAAGCGAATAATTTAAAGCAGTGTGCTATATTTATTTTCTCTTGATTGCACGATTCTTTTTTGCTCATAAACTGCGTCTATATTAAAACGACTTATATACACTGTAAAAGCAAGGGGATATTATTACACTTTTTTAGGGTTTATGAAATGCAAAATAAGGTGTAAATATACACGACTTGTGGTGTCAGCACCCAAATAGGTGTTATCATTCACTCAAAATGGTTTTTATTTAAACTTAAAAAAATTGGTGCAAACATACACCAAGAAGGGTTTAACTGTAGCCTTTCGACAACATTTTGAAAACGAAGCACCAAATTCGGTGTTACAGATCGAGCCAATCTAGCAATTCCATGGTTGTAACGGGAAAATTAGAGCTGTGTTTTGATAACTTATTCGTGATGTGCATGGTTTGAGTCTTAGTTTTAAAATAGCTAGATAGAAAACTTATTTCAGCGTGTATTTATTACTTTTATGGGGTCATACACTGTAAAAAATCTGGCTTGAATTTACTAACGATTACTTAGTAACTTTACAGATTTTCACCATTTACTAGAAAATCATCTGTAACCTAAAGAAACTACTGTAGTAATACTAAGCAATTCTAAGTAAATTGATGTAACGCTTACAGCGCCCCCTGGCTATCATTTCTAGAGATTATGACGAATCGATATCGCAACAATAAAAAACCTAAAAACGTGGGTTTTTTTTATTTTAGTATACAAAAATTACGTTAAATTATTTCGAAAACTTCACATCCCCCCCAAAAAAATGAATCTTAAAATTTCTTAATCAATAACATAAAACTCCTTTAATGATCAAGATTTTAATCTCTTTATTTACACGCATTCAAAATGCAAGTCCCCGATAGCAGCGAGGACTAACGCGCAGTTCTACGTTGCGAGACATGCGGATACCGAGGATCTTGGGTTCGGTCCTTACTCCTTCTCTGGAAATTCGATATAAAACCTGACTAACAGAAAAAATAGTGGTGCCCTCTGGTTTTAAACTTTTGTAACCAGTTTACTACCAGTCTCTTTGTAAACATACAAGAAAATCCCTTGCAAATCTACTACAGTTTTCTTAGCATGACTTACTAAGCTTTAATTAGTAATATATACACATATTTCTTATGTAACATTACTAAAAAAACTTATGGAAGCTGAGTTTCCTAGATAATTCTTAGTAACCTTACAGATATTTTTTTAGAGTGTAGGAGTCTTAAAAATGTGCAAAGAAAGTACTACAAAGTATAGTTTGATCTTTCATGTAATTTTTTAACTACTCAATATATAAGTATAATTTTTTATATGTAATTCTACAAGATTTATTTAATGTAAAACAAATTTTAAAATTTATGAAACTTTAGCCAAAACTAAAATAAATGATATTAAACATAAAGCTATTTGAACACATTGGAATTAGGCTTGCGCGGCAAATTTTGAGGTCAAAATTGAAAAAATGACCAAGAAAATTATATTGTACTATACCTATATATACTATTTGTACTATACCTATATTGTATATTGTACAAATATGTACAAACTAAGACTTATACCTAAATTCTCAGCTCAATTTTAATTAAAATTATTTTTTAAAAAATTTAAAATCAAAATTTAAAATTTTTAAATTAATTTTTTTAGAAAAAGTTCTTAAAATAATTTCTAATTAAAATTGAGCTGAGATTTTAGGTATAAGTCCTAGTTTGTACATATTTGTACAAATAGAGTCATTTTCTTGGTTATTTTTTTCAATTTTGACCTCAAAATTTGCCGCGCAAGCCTATCCCAATGTGTTCAAATAGCTTTATGTTTAATATCACTTACTTTAGTTTCGGCTAAAGTTTCATAAATTTTAACATTTGTTTTATATTAAATAAATCTTATAGAATTACATATAAAAAAATAAAACTTGTATATTGAGTAGTTAAAAAATTACATGAAAGATCAAACTATACTTTGTAGTACCTTCTTTGCACATTTTTAAGACTCCTATGACCCCATAAATGATTGTCTGTATGTGTTTGCACTCAGTTAGCCCTAAATAACAGCATGAATTTGATTTTGCTGATGATAAATCGTGTTTGTATTTGCTGAAAAATCAAAGTAAGTGGAAGAATTATATTTATTCTTTATAAAGATAAATGAATTACTACGGAATAATTTAATTAAAACTTCAATATTAGCAATTCTGGTTGGAACGAGTAAATTAGGGTCGTGTTTATATCTTTTGCAAGTATATATGATTAAAAGATATTGAAATGACAAGTATAATTACAGTATTTTCCCATAAGTCATTTAGCTCATTGATATCTGAATTGTTTCAGTGATAAACTTTTCGATTATGAATTCATCATTACACTTTCATAAATGATATTTTATTTAAGTTTTTTTTTTATTAAAAAAACTATATAAAATAGTTAAACTGAGCTGGTTAATTGCACAATTTTATAGCTATATACATAGATAGTTGAGTAACAAATTAAACTATGTCTGGCCCCTCTATTGATATCTTTCATTCACGTTAAATATTCCTAAATTTTGTTTGCGTTATGTTTTTGTATAATATGTGTATATTTTCATTTTATCTTTTGATATATGAATAAAAGTATCCTCGTTGAGTTCAACTAAGTCGAAAATCAGCTCAAGTTACAAAATTAGTTATTTTTAACATTACAAATATGTTGTTGTTCATGTATTGTAAGAAATCAGTTTACACCAAAAAGTGCTTTAAAAAAATAACAATTTTATCCTTTTGATTCTGAAATTAGTTACCAGAATACCTTGTTAGGTCGTTAGGTGTTTAAGTACACCAAATCACTGGTGGCGTTTTATTACACCAAAAATGGTGGAAACAGATTAGCCACTAAATGTGGTGTTTCTACTCACCAGTCAATTATCGGTGTTTCATTCCACTGATTTACTGGTGGTGTTTCCTTACACCACTTTTGGTGGCTACTTTGTTGCCACCAAACATTTTAGCCACACACACATTTTATATTTATACACCGAAATTTCTTTTATTTTTATCGAACAAAATTGCCAGCTTAATTGCCAGAAATGTACCGTTAATACAAAAACACTTTCTATTTCAGTTGGGCGTGGGCCGCTGGCGATGAGCGCCATGATTTCTGAATGTCATAAAATGTTAAAAATTTAAAAGTTTTGAAATTAGACACAAATATTTTTTTCTCTAATGGGACTGAAACTTTGTCGGTCAAGCCTTTGCAGACTCGGCATATTCAATAGAACTGAAAGCTGTTTTTGGTGGGGAATTCATAAAAGAGCTTGGCCTACTGTGCCTATTTCAGCTTATGAGAGAAAGCGCAATCTTGGGCATTGCAACTGACGTGAACCATTAGTACTGACACGTAATACCCAATGCTTAGTTGCCCATGATAGTTTGAAAACTTTCTACATTTCATCGAGCTACAATGTTAAAAAAAATCTGTTCTTCAACAGAAAAAAAAACTGTCCAGCAGTGTGTCAGTAATATTACAAAAAATAATTCAAAGATAATTTTCAAAGAAAATCTGTTTATTTTATGCAAATAATTTAGTGCAAGTGCAGCCATTTGCCAAAAACACTTCATCTTTTTTGCCAATTGTATTTTCATTGGTTTAACCATAATAATAAATTTTAAAAAATAATCTTGTCATTCATGGTAGCATCTTAGATCCTGTTAGGATTCATAACTTAATATCTTGTATTATTTTCGTTAGGCTATTCGTTATAGAGTGCAGTGGCCAAATAACTTAAAAAACCAAGTTAAAATTAACGATTGTCCTGTTTTGAAAGTTGAGTTGTTTTGAAACTAAAGCATCAAATTTTAAATAGTGTGATTCCTTTACAAACAGATAGATCTCAAATACACTTTAAAAAGAAAAAACTCTTTGAAAATAACTTTTCTCTCTCTCTCTCTCCCCCCTTTCAAATCGTATCCAAGTCGACTTCTTTCTTCCCTCATTGAGCATCATCTGTTGTCATGACAACGTCGGGAGCGTTCCCCTGCTACAAATTGGAAAAGGGCTCTCATATCGATCGAAGCTGATGTTCACTTCCATGTCAGGTGACGAGAGACTGACGGATCATTGGCAAACCAGGGATCGGGATAACTGCCCCCAAGTCACGTGGGTTTGGTGCACGATGACTTGGAACTTTTCCAAGACACTGTAGATACTCGAGGTTCCTATAGAGGGCTGGGGAGCCCAGTCTGTTAAGGTTTTTGCCTTGCATGCGAAAGGTCCCAAGTTCGGCTACGGGCATCGCCAAAATAGCTGCCGAATTATAAACTGGCCGTGGCTGCAAAAATATCAGACTAATAATACCCTGTGTAGCGGAAGTGCACTTTAAATATGCCCCAAATTCCCAACGGTGTGTATACGATGTTGCCTTAACGATTGTGTTGGATACCAACTCAGGTGTCGGTTCGTCACTTGACTGTGGTTCTGAATGACGACTCTCCTCGCCAATAGCTCTCTAGTAGCTCTAGTGCGACGATAATACAAAACTAACCTAACCTAAACAATAGAACAATTCAACTAATCCCGTTCAGGCATGGATGTTTGTGACCGTCCATAAACGTTGTTATTTGTCAATGTGTTGTTCATTTTTTTGTGACTTTTAATATTCTTTCTGTGTCTGTCCCACTTGACGAAAACTGAACAAGCACACAAGCTGGAATCTATATGTATCATACCATACGATTCATCTTGGTTCCATACCCAAGTGGTATCTTTACCATTGGACGCTCCATTTACCTTGCCCAGGTCGTTGTTAATGTCATCGCTGTCATTTTTGCCGGCGCCGATGAGATCCCAATGAATACTTCGGGGAGCAATTTCTGAGCATCGCTGATTTAATCGGCGGTGATAGGAATCTGATAAAGAGTTGAAGAACGTTATTGCAAACCATGGGTGGATAGGAGAAAAAGGGTCTTATATATAAAAAAAGGAAAATCCAAATAATAAAATTGTTCAAACTCTAGGAGGTTACGTGTTAAGAGCGATTGAACCCCAATTTCAGAAGGTATCCAAACTAAAATGTCTCTCTGTTACACCATCGGATAAAAATTATTTTCTAAGCCACATTTCTCTGGCTGTATTGAATATTTTAACAAACTGATTTTTTGTAAATGATAAATGTAGATAACTTACAGGTCTTTAACAAACCAATTTTTGAAATTGCTTCGAATATTAATGTAAAAGTATTCATTGAAAATTAAAAAAAAAAATATTCGAACCCATTTCAAAAAGTAGGACTGTCGGGAATTGTAATTCAACTACATTTAACACAGAAAGAAAGCTGCTTTATTCAATACAGTTGGAGAAATGTAGCTAAGAAAATAATTTCTCCATTGGAGAAATTGGATTAACACTGATGCACTTTGGTTTGGAGACCCGAGATCCAGCGGGCTCATTCCCTTTTAAGTATTCGCCCTTGAGTCTCAGATGCCTATTTAAGGTGCTGAAGGTTAGGGCTTCATTTCACTTGCCCGTGTCCGTCGATTCACGACGAAACTTTTTTGAACAGCTCCTGAATGAAGTTATTTAATTGTTCCGGCTGTTTTTTATAATCCTCCCTAAGGAAATTTTTCTTCCTCTAATGGGGCTGCAGTATTGGGCGGTTAAGAATTTGCAGACTCGGCATATTCCCCAGAACTGAGAGCCATTTTTCTGTGGCAAATGCACTCTTAAAACAAAATAGTGAAATCCACTCCTATGGGAGAAGTGCATAATTGGCTCTGGAAAGGAGTGAAAATTAACTCCTAAACCGCTCGTTATCGCCCTAAATCGCTCCTAATTGCTTTAAAATCTCTCGTTTGCTGTTAAGATTGTTGGGGTTTTAACAAAACAAAAGAGAGAAATCCATTCCTATAGGAGAAGTGCATTTTCGACACCGAAATGAGTGAAAATTAACTCAGACTGAGTTAAAATCGCTCGTTTGTTTTAAGAGTGTAGGTGACTCTCACTATCAACTTTGACGCCCTGATTACAATGACTCTGAGCTCTCTGTGTCTGTTAAAGCATGCCGAGCTTTAATTTTACCGAGAGAACACAAGCCAAATGGGTCTTTCAGGGATCTTTTACATGCCCCATAATGACCTTCAGGAACTTTAACACATAAAATTACATCTCGTTATTTAGAACCTCGGTCAGGTTACGATGTCAATACCAAACTGGACTTCAAACGACATCGTACGTTAGCGCAGTTGGGACTTTGGAGTCCACAGATTGAAGGAGCATGTCTGTCTCAGTGTACTCGAGGAAAGGAGATTAATCATTTTTATTTTTACTAACAAATATCCGTCTATAGGGTGTGGCCAGTTTTCTAACGTGGGACGCTCTACTGGGCAATTCCACAAATAGTGGTCCTCAATGTCACAAAATTCATATTTGCTGAATAGTCAAAAATGTTATATATTCTGAATTCTCAAACATCATACTTTTTATAAAGGGTGATAATTTTTATAATTATAAAGCGCATTTATTGAAATTTTACCACCTGGAACATTTAACATTGGAACATGTGAGAATGTACTATTTTTATGTTTTGGTAAGAGTATTTTTATGGCATATGTAAACGCATTAAAGAACATTAAAAATAATTTTCAATACAAGGAATCGCTATTTAAGCATGTTTCCTTTGATAAATAACCGTTGAAATTTGATCAAAAAATAATTTTGCTCGGTAAAATGCTTTTTTTTTTTGAAAAATTATCTATTTGGAAAGTAACACACGTAATGAAATTTTCAGATTAATTAACACTCATCCATAAATCGATTTCCATTTATTTTTATTGTGGAAACTTATAAGACATGAAACTTTAACTTCCAACACTAAAAAAACTTAGTAAAATAACAAAATTGCAAAAAAATGCCTTAAAATAAAAAAAAAAGGTGTAAAAGTAACACACGTAACGAAAGAATCGCCCTTATGCATGGCCTTCTCAACTAATAAGGCCGAAGAAGCTCTCTCATACACGATCGGGGACGGAAATTTTGAGAGTAACGTTTTCCGAAAATGAAAACGAAACCTGTTCGGGACCATTCGTTCACGGCTGACCACATTTTTAGAGTTCCGAATGCGTCCGAACTAGATTCTCGATCTTCGGCACTCGGAACAATGACGTCAAATTTTTCCGTCTACGCTCATGTTTGGGAAAGCTTCTCCGGCCTTGTTATTGAAGTTGGCCGTGCCTGATGCCGGTGTTCTGACGACTGGGCTAATGGAGCTCCTGGGACTTTTCACTTGCAAGACAAGCGTCTTACCAACAGGGCTCCCCAACACCGTATAAATACTTCGTCATTACCTAAACCACAACGCATATAAAACGAGTGCAATCCGCTCTCCACACCAAACCCCGCTTTTGCATCGCATCCCTCTCCTCTTGAGCCTCCCCGGCAGCATCCGCCCCCCAGATGGCGCCACCCGCGGTGACATGCGCACAGAGGGTCGAAAAGATCCGATCCGTGTCACAGCCGCTCTCTGGGCAGCTTCGGATCGAAGTGTGTCGCCCATGGCATCATCCACTCTCTCCTTGCCCGGGATTCGGGGGGATGCTGGGAAGAGTCAAAGTAAGATTTGTTTATCTTTATGTGCTCGTGTTAAATAGAAGGAATGAGTTAGATGGGAAGTGGAATTGTATATAGTTCATGTTGGTAGAAGTGGAATTGTATATAGTTCATGTTGGTAGAAGTGGAATTGTAGATAGTTCAATATTGTTTAATAACCCCTTCAGACCTGGTGTATTCCGAACAATATTTTGATGATCCCCTCGTTCTCGTACTAGCACTTAAACAATATCAGTTTAGAGACTCCCTATTTGACCCAATTATTTTTTCTCTCATTACTTTTTTGACGTAATTATTTGATTCCACAATTTGATTGCAAATGCACACCTAATTTTTTTTCTATTTTAAGTTAATAAATTTATATTTAAACAAAAATATAAATATGTATAAAAAGAAGGGTAGATCGTTAAATTACATTTCTGAGCTATTGCACCAACAAGCTGTAACTAATAGTTTTGGCTGAAGAAGACAAAGGCAGAATTTTTATTGACACAGAGAGAGGAAGTACACTCTGAGTGAAGGCGGGAATCGAACCCCCACCCGGTAAAGGTTGTTAGCGTAATGGGCTGCGATCAAACCCACTAGACCACCCGGGCCCCTTTAAATAGTAGATCGTATAGACAGTTTTTAGATGGGAGTTTTACCAGATATATTCCTGCTTGTGTGCTTGATCAGAGACCCGCTTATTAAGCCTCCGTCAACAGTTTTTAGATTGAAATTTATCTCTAACTCTTTCAGCTCTTCCTTGAGGTCGTTTTCTTTAGTCACCCAAAACGGTGACATATGTTGTATTACCGTTTGATTTAAAAAAAAAACCCTTGATATTTAAAAAACTAATATTTTAAAAAAATTTCATGTATCTTACACTTGTCCAACACATACAATTATTTTTTTTATCTAGCGTTGTTATGACTGATAAAGGGAGATTTAAGCATTTTTCACGATTTAAGGAATTTCAGTATCACACTGAAGACCAGAAGCCTTTATTAGAAATATCGCGGAAAATATATAAAAAAAAAAAAATAGCACGCCTTCATTCCAATATAAATACAAATACAAAAGTCGTCGACCAACAACAGGCCAGAGTCCCAGCAAGGTTGGTCCAATATAAATCTAACACTCTTAACCAGTTTCCAATGATTATCAAGATTCTTCTTAAAATCTTTTACTCTCTTCCAATGCACAACTATCAGGTAAAGAATTTCACTCATTGACAACTCTATTTTAAAATAATGCTTTCTTACCTCCCTTCTAAAGCGCGACTTATTCAATTTTTGATCATAATGATTTTGATTTAAAAACATTTCTTTGATTTATATTTTGGTAATTTAACCATACATACGCGGCCAGGGGGTTATACACCATACAGGGTGGTTATAAAATAACGCTCAATATCCGGAGTGGTCTGTAGCTTGAATGAATAATCCAAATGCAAAAAACATTGAGACACTTACCAATCAAGAAAGGGGGAAAAGAATGGAATAATAATAATAAAAAAAACTCGTCACTTGACCAGGGTTCTAAATTACGAGGCATAATTGGATGTGTTGGCGGTAATTAGACATAATTGGCTATGCCTCGTAATTTAGAACCTTGGTTAAGAGATGAGTTTCTTTTTTATGATTCCATTCTCTTTCGAAAAAAAAAAAAGAAACTCGTCACTTGACGGGGGTTCTAAATTACGAGGCGTAATTAGCTGTGTTGGCCATAATTGACGCGCCTCGTTATTTAGAACCCGGTCAAGAGACGAGTTTGTTTTTTATGATTATTCGTTTTATGATTAATTTTTAGGATTCTGTCTCTTTTATGATTCTATTCTTTTTCCCCCTTCTTGATTAGTAAGTGTCTCAATTTGTGATGCATTTGGATTATTAATTCAAGCTACAGACCACTCCGAATAGCGAGCGTTATTTTATAACCACCCTGTAGTCTTGTCTCATTTTATTAATTTTTTAACGATGATATACATATAAAAAATTATTATCTATACTATAAATGAATAAAGAAAAATGGATTGATTGAATATCTTCTTCGTTTGATCTTTTTTACAGCGGTTAAAAATCTTATTTAGATTGTTATTTCTAGACAACCCAATATGAAATTGTAATGGTATTGGATTTAGTTAATTTAAAATAAATCATTTATAATATATAATCTAAATACCATGTATAACTCGGTTTTTCAATACCAAAATAAAAATTTATATCAAAGGAAAAAGGTGGTTGGTACAAAAAATGGTTTATAGCATACAAGAAAGGGCAAAAAAAATTCAGTAAATTTTCAATAGTATCGGAAAACCTTCTTCGAGGAAAAAAAAGCATTTTTATACGTATTTGAACGAGATGCCAATTTCTTCTTCCCTCCAGGCTGGGAGCCCAGTCGGTTTAGACGCTCGTCTTCCATGCAGAAGGGTCGCCAATAGCCCTCGTGTAGCTCTAGTGCGACGATAATCCAAACCAAACCAAATCCATGCAGAAGGTCCCAAGTTCATGCCTGGGCATCGCCAAAATAGCTGCAGTCCTTTAAGGGGTCTAAGGAGTTTTAAAAATGTGCAAAGAAGGAACTACAAAGCATAGTTTGATCTTTCATGTAATTTTTTAACTACACAATATACAAGTATAATTTTTTTATATGTAGTTCTACAAGATTTATTTAATATGAAACAAATTTTAAAATTTATGAAACTTTAACCAAAACTAAAATGAGTGATATTAAACATAAAGCTATTTGAACACATTGTGATTAGGCTTGCGCGGCAAATTGTGAGGTCAAAATTGAAGACATGACCAAGAAAATGACTTTATATTGTACAAATATGTACAAACTAGATCTTGTACCTAAATTCTCAGCTCAATTTTAATTAGAAATAATTTTTAAAATTTTTTTAAATCAAAATTCAAAAATTTTTATAAATTTTTTTAGAAAAAAGTTCTTAAAATAAATTCTAATTAAAATTGAGCTGAGAATTTAGGTATAAGTCTTTGTTTGTACAGCTACGGAAATAAAAAAAGTACCACTAGTGATTATTTCAGCCATTAGTCACCCTATAGAATCGGACCTTTTTGAGATTGTGAACAATTAACGTTCTGAGTTAATTGCATGACACAAAATTTGCATATGGGGCCATCTTCATATTAAATATGTTACGAACTTTTAAATTTCCAATGGCAACACCTAATTTTAATTACTTAGAAATGTTAAGCACTCTTGAAAACCCTTAAATCTAAGTTTTTGTTACATTTGGATGAATATTTGACGAGTTATTCAATCGAATCACTTGTGGACCTTTTGGGGATCATCTCTAAAATGACAAGCGCAGTCTAGTTCTTCCTTTTGCAAGGCCGTCTTTATTTATCAATTACACATAATGTTATACACAGTCCCCTAAAGGGTAATTAAAAAGTATTTTGTGATTTACTCAGCAAATTATGAATAAAAAATTTTAAAATTCGGGATTTCGCTTAAACTTCCTGTCTTAAATGCATTTCTGTAAAAATATTGAGGGGTTTCTATTCATATTTTTTTAAAAAATTAATGTAATAGTTATTAAAAAATATAAAAATTGTTTTAAATACCCCACTATTGAATGAATTTTGTTTGGGTTATTATAATTTCTTTTCAGTAAAAAATTAGTTTCATTATCTTAATTATTTATAGATTGAGATAGTTTTTTATGTGCAACTCATTTAACATTATGGGACCTAAACTTTGCATGTCTCTAACTCCCCTAATAATGCTTAAAAACTAACAAAATTTGGCCTTTCGTATTAACATAGGTCATAGATTTAAAATATGGACTCAAAAAGGGGTGTTACTATTGGAAATTTTAAAGTTAGTAACATTTTTAATATGAAGATGACCCCTTATGCAAAATTTGTGTCATGCAATTAACTCAGAATGCAAATTGTTTACAATTTCAAAAAGGTCCGATTCTATAGGGTGACTAACGGCAGAAATAATCACTAGTGGTACTTTTTTTATTTCCGCAGCTGTACATATTTGTACAATATAAAGTCATTTTCTTGGTCATGTCTTCAATTTTGACCTCACAATTTGCCGCGCAAGCCTAATCACAATGTGTTCAAATAGCTTTATGTTTAATATCACTTATTTTAGTTTTGGTTAAAGTTTCATAAATTTTAAAATTTGTTTCATATTAAATAAGTCTTGTAGAACTACATATAAAAAAATTATACTTGTATATTGAGTAGTTAAAAAATTACATGAAAGATCAAACTATGCTTTGTAGTTCCTTCTTTGCACATTTTTAAGACTCCTTAGACCCCTTAAACTGCTCGTGCAGTCCAAAATGTCCGACGAATAATACCCCATGTAAAGGGAGTTCATGTTAAATATGCTTTTAAGTCCTACCGTTGAGTACTATGTCGTCCTTGACTGTTGCGTTGGGTGCTTACTCATGTGTCGGCTCGTCACTTGTATCTGGTTCTAAATTACGAATTATATTGCCAAAAGACCTCGTGTATCTCTAGTGCGACGATAATTCAAGCTAACCCTTTGCCCACCAAATGTTAGCCTTGGAGAAGATACTGAAGAATCAGCTTTCGATCATGACGTATGTCATCTCGATAGTGTGCGAGAATATTCTATATCGATAATTGTAACATACTGTACTAACTTCTTTTTAAGTCATTTAATGTCAAATTGTTGAAGATTTATTTTCTTATTCTTCCATTTTACTTGAATTAAGTGTCCGTGCAATAGAGCAATAAAATCCTATCATTAAGATTTCCTCATCTTTTACTTTGAAAGTGTCTCAATTACTTGGAAAAACGAACCATCTGAAAGAATTGTCGAATTATAGATTACGAGAACAGATTAAGATCTTTAAGCATGTGCGGAAAATAAGGGAACAAAAGGAATTGAGTTATTCAAATTCATCAAGCAAAAAGTGGGTTTCAACTTAAATATTCGAATCTGAGGGCAGTCAGAATTTAAAAAAAAGTTTTAAAATTGTGGGGTAAGCATTCAATACTTTTAAAATAGAATTTATCAGTGAGTGGAATGTTTTACCAGGGGAAGGTGTTGCATGTTCGAAAAGAGTAGAAGAATTCAGGAAGAATCTCAATAGTTATAAGAAACTGTTAAATAATTTGTTAAATTTCGGACCAACTTTGCTGGGCTTCTTGCCCGTTTCCGATTGTCTATTTTTGTATTTGCATTGGTAGGAGCATTTTTTTTACCAGGCATGGAAATCGTGATGTAGTGGAAGGTGTTGTTCCTTTGACCACTTCACATATTTTATTTTTTAAAACTTAAATATTATTAGCTAACTTCAATTTTCTTATTTAATTCCAATTGGTATCTTATATTTTTATAATACTCAATTTTTGCAAGCTTTGAGTTTTAATTTAATTATTATTTATTTCATATTTAAAAAATAATGGAACTGTGGTTCAAAGGTACAACATAGTGTTGTACCTTTGACTATGGGGTGTTGTACCTTTGACCAGTTTAAATATCATTTAAAATTCAGGGAATATATTTACTAAGAGGGAAGATATAATTAAGAGCAGGATAGTGTAGGTTTACAAGATTCTAATTATTTAATTTCATTACCTTATTTATACATATTCTTATATTTTTCATTTTTCCAATAGCAAAAGAATAAAAATATTTTTTTAGAATAGAAAATGGGCTTACCTCAAAAATATTAATTAATGTACGAAAGTTTTAACAGTTAAACGTCGAAGTTGAAATGCTGAGAAATTCAGTTAGGAGTGTTGTATCTTTGAACTGGTCAAAGGAACAACAACTGATGGTGGTCAGAGGTACAACACCATGACATCCCAAATTAAAAAGCATGCTACAGTTAAAGGATTAGAATTACGATATTCAAAAGCTCAACAATATTTTCTAAAGTATTTAGCTACTACGTCAAATGATTTCTATCAACAAAAACATAACACAAAAAATTTTATTGGGCAAAACCTTATTAACAAATAGTTACATTTTTAGGATAGAAGTGGATTTTTATATTTCACACGAATCCTCTTTACCTTGAATAATCCATATTAGGATACATAAAGACTAATTTTTATAAAATATTGCTACAGGGTCCTACAGCCTAGGTGGTCAAAGGAACAATATGGGCAGAGGTACAACACCTTCCCCTATATTACAGGAATTCTTCATTTAGAAGAAGATTTTCTCTTCAGGTGATTTAGGGGAAAATCGTACAATTGTAGTTGTAGGTTAGTACAAAATTTCATAAACAATAGAAACTGTTTGTAAAACAAAAAAGATGCAAGCTATTATTGTCTATAACTACCGGAAAAGTATATAATATAGTTTATGTATTTGAATATAGTAGGTGACATGCTACAACTTTGATGAATTGTTTGTAATCAAAAATGAAAAATCTGTTTTAAACAAAGACAATAATCTGTTTCAAAGGTTATAGATGTTATCCGTTTACAGAAAAAATGTAGTTCTTGACAAATTGAGGTGCAATGTTACAGTATTTTTTTGTAGGTTTAGAAAAAGTAATGTTTTAAAGTACGTAAAAGTATATTTCTTACGAATATACAAAAGTTAAACGTCTCTTACTGCTGATTTATTAATGATATGGACTTTTCAAAGCCTCTCAATAAACTAACAGGAAATAACCAGGAAACGCGTCACCACACACACTTCCTGAAGAAATCATTATAAAAACTTTTTTATTGTTTAATCGGGTGCGAAAAAGTATGTAATCTCAAATTCATTCAAATAAGCAACAACAAATATATTTGCAATGAATCTGGTATGTAGATTGTTTTAAATATATAAATTTAAATTATATAATTTGAATTTTAAATGAAAAAAAAGTGTGCAACTTTGAATTCGCTGTATCATTTAAAAGTGTACAGATCTTAAAACTATGTTCACTCTTAAAACAAACACTCCTAATTTAACTCAGTCTGAGTGGATTTCACTCCTTCAGACTGGACAATGCACTTCTCCTTTTGGAGTGGATCCTTTGTGTGTTAAACCTCCGACAGGATCACTCCAAGCGAGTGATTTTAACTCAGTCTGAGTAAATATGCATGCCTTTACGGTGTCGAAAATGCACATCTCCAACTGGAGTGGATTTCACTCTTTTGTTTTAAGAGTGTTGGTGATGCAAATCGTGCTTGACAAATAGCATAAATGAAATTCGTTTAGAACAGTTCCATTACGCATACACACCAATTCTGTTCATTAAACTGCGACTATGTGCGCATGATAGAACTGTTTTCCGACGTTACAAGTGTTTTTTAAAGTATTGTATAACTATCCTTTACCCCTTTGGTAAATAGTTATGACAACTTTATATTGGAATTTTCGAGCGTGCGTTGGTGATGAAGATGAAGTAACAGTTGACTATCAGCGCAGGGTGGAAGCTAATGCTATGATCACTGGTTACAATTTCGCCATACCAACTCATCCTACTATCGATTAGACATTATCCGAATTTGACGTTTATCGTAATCTTTCTGGAATTTGTGTAAAGTGTATTATCGTTCCAACTCATTTTCAGCATTTACTATTCAGCCATGTTTTATAAATGTGTTGTAACGGATTAAGTGTTATGTGGAATACTATCAGGAGTACAATTTTAATGAAATCGGGATAAAAGTTGTTCGGAATACGTGCCCGGGGTTTCCAGTGTAAAAGAAGGATAAAATTTTTGATTTCAGAAAATCATAACTTTCTTAATTTTTCAAATTTTGAAAAAAAAAATGAAAAAATACGGGTCTAATAAATTTGTCTCTAGTACTTCAAATCAAGATCAAATTCTGTGACATGAAGATTTTGAGCTGGGCGATATGACGTAATCACCTATGGAGTTAAGTGGATTATTGGCTAATTAATAGGTACTCTCTACTTGTCGATAAACCTACTGTAGGGTTTTAACTTCCTGCACAGTTCTGAACGATTACTTAAATGATTCTGATTTAAGTTATAAAAATCATCACAATCGAAAATTGTGTTTTCCTCGTACTTAATACATCATTTGAAATACAACTGCACAAAATCAAAAACCTAATTCTAATGGGGAAAGTTGCTAGATTTAATTAAAGGAACTTTACTGAACTAAATTTTACCTTTGAAAAATATTGAAACTTAAACTTATTAGCATTTGATAATTTATTATTTGGTTATATTTGTTGCACTAAAAAGGTCCATTCTTAAAAAAAAAAAGTTTTATTAAACAAAAATGTCATTGAATAGCCTTTAGAAATTTTATTTTGTAAAGTACAACTGTACCATATGGTTTTTTACAAATAATTGATGTAACTAATGATCACAATATCAGTGAAAATAAACTCTCAAACTCGTAAAAAAAATCATTTTTCAATATTTTAAATACTGAAGACAAAGGTTTACTGCATAAGGTTAACTCGATTGAACTCTAAAAAGGTAACCCTTAGCTTCGTGAACTTTTTGAACATAAAACCGGAAGTTGAACTTATTTTTAGACTCAATTTCCATTGTCTTCTTCTCCCACAAAGGAAATCGGAAACGAGTGGAATTTGACTAAGCATTTTAGTACTCGAAACAAGGCGTAAAATGATAGTACCAGCTCATTATATCGCTGTTAAGTCTCATTCGAGTGAATTGTGCCTTATTTCGTCTCCCAAATTTTTTTTCCTTCAGAAGTTTAAATCTTTTGAATATCGATTATTAATCCGAAATTCTTTAGAATGGTTAAAAACTAGTTTAGCGTAACTGGGATATTTTTTTATTAATGTTAATATCGAACATGTTTCGTTATACATGTTCGTTCATACATTCGTTCGTACATGTTCGTTCGGATTAAACGCGCTTTGTACTTTCCAAATTATCTTCTTTCATAAATTTAAATATCTTATAATCGATTATTAATCAATTTAATTTTATGATGCTAAAAAAAGGCTGTAATAAAAATGAAGTACCTAACTAAGATAATTTTATTATGTTAATTTAAAACATGTTTTATCAAACGAAATAGTCTAGATAACTTATTTTTCTATTAAATACTTCTCTAATTTGAATAGTTATAAGCGGAAAGGGCTTAATCAAACTTGAGCTTAACCCGGCAGAACTCACGCTAACTTAGCATGGACTAAGAGTCTTCTAGATCGGGAACTCAATCTGATGCCTAGCGCCTCCAAAGTGCCAAACAGAACTAATGCACTATTAACAATTGATTTGTGATTGGCATAATTTAACTTTCCAATTGCAGCTCTGTTTCTTCGAAATGTACTATAATACGTCAGATTTTAATGGATAATTAAATTTTCCGATCTTAGCTCTACCTAATACTCGAGATAGAACTAAAAGACGCTAATTTTTTTTTAACTTGGTACATTCGGAATTTCATTTAACAAGTTTTCTGCGACGATATTAAATTTTTTAATTCATTAAATTAAACCAAGAGAAAAATTCAACTAAAATTTCTACCCCCGTTGTAATTACAATTATATTATACCAAATCCTATGGCAACGATGCGTTGTCGTCAAAAATAGTTTCTTTTCGTCACTTGACCATTTTTCTAAATTACGAGGCGAAATTGACTGTTCTAAAGCTCCGAAAGGAGGCTAGAAAAAATACAGCCGTTAACTATTACATTAGTTCCCTTGGACACAATTGGGGGAGTTAGTGTCTCTATCAATTTCAATATGGAAAATTTTATGATGGTAATCCAATCAGAGTTTCAGATCTAGAGTGTAGTTAATCTATCTGGGGTCCATTAGACCCCAGCGCGAGTGCTGCCGGGTTAAAATGGTTCCTGCGTGTTTCATTGTACTAGAAAAAAATTACATCGTTCTATTATTTAGTAGAATCGAATCAATTTTGCAATTTTCTTGTCCTGGACATTTCTTCGTTTCATTCAAGGTCAATACACCCCGTTAATACTTTTAACAAAGATTAGTATGCCCGGAGCTTTTCCGCACAAAATATCAATACTCCATCAACCCTTCTTCTGCCATAACGAGTTTTCTGACCTTAACTCATCTAAATGTCGGATTCTGAAAAGTCGACGATGTGTGATATTTACAATGTCCATTTCTCAGCCAACGTTCTGGGCATAAAAACGAAAAAATGCTTTATGTGTAATGCGTTCGGTAGCAAAACGCTATACTTAAGGTTTGCCAAAATATCAAGTGAAGTTTTGTGAAAAATGATTTTTACGAAAGGAGTTTTTAACACTTACTACCTGGCGTCCCCATTTAGGAAAATTTTTTAAAATCTTCCCAGAAATAATTAACACGTTAATTAGTTCCGAAATTGATCTGGTCCGATAGAAAGGGATCCAAATATCAGTTTTCAGCCTTTGATTACTGGCATCAGCAATTAATGCTAAAAATAATGAAGTTGAACGAGGGTCAATACGATATAAGAGTTCTTAAAAAATTATTTTAATTTTCTTAAACTTTTCAAAAAGGTCTTTTAGTAGTTGATTTTAAAGGCATTTTGCATTTAAAACGATTTTAAAATAATTTGGCAGCTACAATTAAGTGATAAGCCCTTTTTTGTTGCATATGAAGCAAAAAAATGTGCATTTTTAGAGTTTAGGGCGTGTCCCTAAGAAACAATTAAACATAATTTTTTTTAATTCTTTGCAAAACATACTTTTAAGCATATATTTGTGTGAAAAGTATGTTTAGATTAAGAATGTACGTGTAGGACTTGGCGATTCCCCGATACGAACTTTGGATCTTCCGCGTGCAAGGCGAACGCCTTAGCCTACTTGTCTCCTCAGCCCTTAACATAATTAGACTTCCATTGAAGTATTCCTCAACATTTGTTTACTTTAGTTTGAATTATCGTCTCCCTAGAGCTACACGAGGGCTATTGGCAAATGGGCATCATATTTTAGAACCACAGTCAAGTGACGAGCCGACGCCTGAGTAGGCACCCAACGCAACCGTTAATTTAAATGTTTGTATTTAAGCGAAATTTAATAGATGCAAGAACACAGGTAACAGTTGAAACACATGAAACTTTCAAAATGTGTCCACACTTTTGGCCACCACTGTAGGTCGGCAGCTATTTTGGCCATGCCCGTACCTGAACCTGGGACCTTCTGCATTCTAGGCGAACGCTTTAACATATATGTCTCCTCAGCCCTTCAGATAATTAGTTGGTTGGTAGACGTACAATATATATTCAGGTTTGCGTGCTTGGTGAGAGACCCGCTAATAAAGTTCGTCAAGTAAGACAGACACAACACACACGTAAATGGATCCATCTAATTTTTAGAGACAGTGTCCAACTAGAGGATCCCCAGAATTGACTGGTCATCCCCAGAGGTATTGATTTGGTATGCGAACTTGGAGGACCATTTTGACCAAGACGCAAATAATTAGACTTCCATTGAAATATTCTTCAACATTTGTCGAATGTTAGTTAATATTTTGTCAAATCGACTCATTGATATTGGTGAGCAGATCATTCCAGCTGGTTCTTCCCTGCCCCAGAACTATTCAAATGACCGATTATTTTTAGATTTTATTGCGTTTTTGGATCACGGTAAGAAACAAGGCGTTTGTTTTACTCAGGTGGAGGCTGTAATGTATCAATATTTACAGATATAATATGGTAATTAATTCATAAACCTTGATGTTTTTCACGTGTTAAGTAAGATAAAAAGAAAGGTTAGTGGATACCGACTACAAGTGTTCCCGCTATTATATAATTCTGTAATTCAGTTAGAAGATTCCGTTGAAATAGGAATTCAGGGAATTATTGTTTTTGTAAGTATTATTAAATGAGTTTTGCATTTTTGTTTTCAAAGAATTCGTTCAAATAACATGTTGAAGCTCTTTTGTCTTAAATGTACCGTAAAATAAATATGTTAGTTTTATAGAAAAAATACCATATATTTTAAAAAAATGTTATGTTCGTTTATATAATATGTTCGTTTAATTTTTTTCTTTAAAAATGGACCGTTTTCAGTAAAACAGTTTATTTATTTATTTTTAATCGCTTAAAGTGTATTTGACTGCAACCGAAGAGGCATATGAAATGCTTGCGAAATCTCTGTTTGCCGAACTAGCTTAGTTGGGAGAGCGTTGGACTGGATTTCTAAAGGTCCTTGGTTCGCATCCGGGGACGACACTTAATTAATCCTTGTTAGTACGTGGTTATTATTTCCACTTGTGACTGATGGGAGGTAAAGTTTCGTTTTTTCATTATAATTTGTCTGTTAAGAGATAAATTTTGCGTTAAAATTACAAACTATTTGTTTAAAATGAACAGATTATCTCGGTAAATTTTACGATAATTCTCTGGTAATCAGCTGAGAAGGGTTCTTTTTGTTTGCAAAAACAACAGACTTTTTGTTACAAAGGGATTAGTATAACTTGTGGAGCTTTTGCAATGGAGCCACTCAAAATGATTCTTTAGTATTTATAGACGAATATAAATTAATATTCTAAGTTGTTATCAAAAAGGACCATACAATGAAAGGTAATGTTCAAAATGATGTTCTGATTTTGCCCATTGTTTGAGAGGAGCTTTGAAGCCCAGTCGGTTAGGCATTCTCCTTGCATGCGTAAGGTCCTAGATCCGGGTCCGGGCATCGCCAAATGACTTCTGACCTATAAACAGCCCGTGCAGCCAAAAATGTCCGACGAATAATACCCCGTATGGCGAGAGTGCAAGTTAAATATTCTTCAAAGTCCTAACGAAGCGTACGATGTCACGTTTAACGGTTGCGTTGGATGCCTACTCAGGTGTCGGCTCGTCACTTGACTGTGGTTAAAAAAATACGACATCCGTCGCCAATAGCCCTCGTGTAGCTCTAGTACGATGATAATTTACCCTTGCGCTACGAAAGATTTTTGCTTCCTCGTAATATTTGATAGGAATAACATTATTGAATCCTTAGTTGTTCGGGCGTTTTGGGGAGCTTCAGTAAGGAAAGGGTTAAAAGCTAAACTTAACCTAATGTTTGAGTAGATCAGTTACACTTTGACCAACAAATACACATAATCCCTTTAAAAACAATTATTCTGAAATTCAATATTAAACGAGTAGTTTTAATTGGAAATAATTTGAATATTAAAAACATGAAATTTTGACCAATTTAAATTTAATTTAATTATAGCAAAGAAAATATTTTGATTAAAAACCCTACAATAATATAATTCTTTATAATTGAAAATATTTATATAAGGGTTTGTGTGACAACTAATAGTGTGTGCGAGTTATTATTTAAACTTTTTTTCTTTCTTGTCTTATTGCTTAAGGGTGAATGGGCGAGGGGCACCGTGGGTCTCCAAAGCAAAATGCATCAGTGTTAATCCAATGGAGAAAAAACAATTTTCTTTGCCGCATTTCTCCGGTATATTGAATATTTTTACAAGCGGATATCTTTATGTGATAAATGTAGCTGACTTACAGGTTTTATTAATTTTTGAATAAATAATTTCACAAAAAGTATTCAAAGCAATTTTAAAAAAAGTGGGATAATAGAGACCTGTAAGTTATCTACATTTATTATTTAAAAAAATAATTTGTAAAACTATTCAGTTACAGCTACAGAAATGTGGCAGAGAAAGTAGTTTTTTTCCCATTGGATTAACACTGAGGCACTTTAGTTTGGAGACCTCCTGTCCAGCGCGCGCATTCCCCCTTAAGGGGGCCACCAATGACCAAAACGCAGTTTAAATATTGACAATCCTATAATTTCCTTAATTTCAATATTTTTCGGTGACAAAAAGAAATCCAACTAACACGCGTGCATTCCATAGTAATGTAATCTATTTGAGACTGCGATGATTGAATTAATCTGGTCGATCATAAAACTGCCTGTTTGATTAATAAAGTCAAGACTTCAAATTCTGTCTTCCATTTTCAGCCTACTTGTCTTTCTTTTAATTCGAAGAATTAAAAAAAAATGAAAAAGTAGGTATTGACATGCTGTCGATGTCCGTCCGTCCGTCTGTCTGTCCGTACCCCCCTTCCAAAACTGGTTCTATCAATCCGATCTTAAAAATTCTTTTTTTATTAGAAAGGTATAACCTCAGACACCCAACTTTCATACTTTTTGTCCGTCTGTCTGTACGATCAGACGGACATAAATCTACTATTTTTCGATGAATTTCCCATTAAATTAGCATTGAAATTCAATTTCGAGTCATTTAAATCGCTGAATTTAACTAAAAATGCTACGGACAAGTGAGATACGTCAAAAAATTTAGCGCATCAAAATTAGACATCAATGAAAATTTCAGAAAAGAATTCGAATTCTAAGTACTTCAATTATTTAAAAATGTTCAAAATTTAATGCTCATTTAAAAAGCATAGGAAGCCATTTTTATTAGAATTAAATCACCATTGCCATCGCAACAATCGCTCGAGAAACTTTAATTCTTTTAGACAATAAATTAAAATAAATTTATTTTTGCGACATCGATCACTTTGAAAAGACGTCAAATATATTTCACTTCGAGTGTCCCTGTATGTTGGTATGCAATATGTTCATTCTATTTAAAAGCGAGAACTCTTACATATTTATTCTTTGAAATATAAATTTTTGCAAACGATTCAAGTAATAATTATTTAATTTTCGAAATAAAATAAATGAAACTAGCCAAATTTAGAGGGTAAATGCTTAATATAGAATTAATGCTGTGTTTGGCGCCTTATTACTTGTTAAACACAACTGTTGTGTGGAAGCGGGTTAAGTGACAGATTCTGTTTACAAACCTACTTGTTAATTTACATTTCCTATTTTAACCCATTAACGCCCTTTCAGGTGGCGCTAATTTAAGGTTATGAGACTAAAATGATAAGAGCTTTACCGGAAAAATTGCCTTAAACAGCATCAATGCTCTTGGGTCAGTTGAAATGTACACTATTGAATACAACGGAGAAATTTTTTAATTGAAAAGTTGATTCATTAAAAAATTGCGAATTTTTTTTAAAGTGTCCCTAAAAAGGGACGCCAGGCATTAATGGGTTAAGTGATTTTTGAAGTAGTTTTATAGTTTTTGTTCAACGAATAATTAAATATTTATTTATAGCTGCAAATAATCACGCGGACGATAAGTAATATTTATTTTATTGGCGATAGAAAATTAAGGAAAATAATTGGTTTTAAGAAGTTGAAATTATAGCTGGGTGCTGTGTTGAGTGAAATTTATTCTAATGTATATAAATTTAACGAGAAACGGTTGTTGATGTCACTTACTGTAACGAACCTAGTTTCTTCAAGATAAGAATTTTAGTAAGTATTTAAGAGTAACAGGAAAGTAGGCTATTTTAGTTCGTTTAGAACTTCTTATTTTTAAAGTTGTTACTCACTCTTATTAGTTAATTTTTATCTATTTGCACATTGTTTCGTACTTTCAACTTTTTTCATCATCATAATCATGCAATGTAGATAAGGAACGCACCGTTTCTGAACGTGATAATTTTTTCATTACTCAAAATGTACTCCAATTAAACACCTGGCACAAGTACGTACAAAGAATTGATAATGAAACGACACGGTGCATTATCAAATGAAAATACCTAACCTAATTTTTCTACCATAGCCCCTGACCAAAACGCAATATCAAAATATCAGAAAAAAATTCTTTCGGCCCACCTGTTACTGTTCGTCTTTATTGGATGTCAATCCTACTTTTTTTTTTTTTTGTAAAAATAACTAGGCATGACATCCAACGGAGGTGAACAGTAACAAATAGGACGAGTATAAAATATTTTACAGCACATATATGTGAGTTTGTGAAACCACTCCGTGCCAACCTAACTTGGGTAAAAGCAAATAGTAAAAAGGCAGGGGAAAAACGCGATTATCCATTAGTTGGAAACTCTTGCATGGTTATTTACAAACAAAATGATCTTAATACAATTTAACTAAAATAAACTTTTCATTCTGATAAAATTGTCAAATTTTCTCAAATAATATTCAAACATGTCAGACCTTAAATGAAATTAATGTTTTAAACATGTTTTATGGATGGATTCAAAATAATTTATGGAACTCTTTACATGCGCAGAAGGCATATTCTATTTACCCAGCATATTTCTATTTACCCAACTTAGGTTGGCAAGGAGTGTAGCATAAACATGAATGAAAAAAACTACCTAACTATAACTCCCCGGCACTACAGTCCATGCTGGACCATGGCCTCTCTTACAATACGACTCCAAAGCCGCACGTCTTTGGTCTTCGCTTTCCAGTCCTTAATTTTCATGTCCCTTAAATCTCTTCCCACATTATCTATGATCTATCCATCTTTTTCTCGGTCTTCCTGTTCTTCTCTCTCCCTGACATTTCCCCTTGAAAATTTTCTTTGTGCCTCTGCCATCGTCCATTCTCTCCATATGTCCCAGCCATTGAATTCTACTAGTTTTTATGATGTTAATAATGTCTTTTTCTCCAAAGAGTTTAGCCCCTTCAAAATTGTATCTTCTCCAAACATCACCTTCTTTGATTGGTCCGAATATGGCTCTTAAAAATTTTCTCTCCCAAGTTATTAACACCTTCTCTCTTGCTTTTGATTCAAGGTCCAGGTCTCTGACCCATATATGTATAACTGTTGGTCTTATTACAGTTTTATATACGTAGTTTTGTTTTCCATATAATTACTTTAGAACGTATTAACTCTGTTTAAGTGAAAAGAAACTTCGATTCCCTGCATTCAGCCTTTGTTTAATTTCTGGCATAATATCATTACTTTCAGTGATAATTGAATGAAGTTGAAGGAGTGTAACATGAACATTAATGAAAAAAAAACTACCACAAAAAGCTAAGACTCAAACTGCTAAGCAGCAAATTTGTATTTGGTTGGATTGATAGCGACCGAACTAAAACTACATTATTTCACAGCCCAGCAAATGCATTGAGTAATTAATTGAATATACCGTATTTTCCGATTAACTCCAATTAGCCGAATTTTCTATCGTACGAATATAGTTTGGTCCCAATTGCTTCGGATAATTGGAGTTGTTGTTGGGTAGTGGTTTTGCTGGATTTTGCTGTCCCTAGGGGCGCTTATTCCAGACATTATCCAAGTGGAGAGAGAGTAGGGGATCAACTATTGGAATCTTTTAGAGTCTGTGATGAATTTGCCAAGGGCTATAATCTTTTCTTTAGGAAGGCTTGACCAGTCAAAGAGCCATGGGTAAGAGAGCGGGATGCAGCCGAGACGCTTTCGGAGGGAGTTCCGTTGGGTATCGAATTTCGGGCATTCGAGCATGAAATGTTCGGGAGTCTCAGGTTGGTTACAGCTGTTGCAATTGGGGGAGTTGGAGAGGTTGAATCTGAAGAGGGTGGCGTTGAGGGGGGCGGTTTTGGTTTTGAGGCGAGCCAGCAGAACTTCCAGATTGCGGTCGATAGGGTAGCGCCAGTAGGGGCAGATCGACGCTGGCGAGATCCAAGTGTATCTGCTGGAGTAGGGGGAGTTTGCCCAGTCCAGAGATTGCTCAGCGACGAGATTGCGTTTGAGCGCTTGGATGAGGTCGTCCGGGGAGACCAGCTGAGAGATCCGAGGCTGAGTAGTAGCTAGACGAGCAGCAGTATCGGCGTATTCGTTTTCGGGGATGCCGACGTGGGCAGGGACCCAGACCAGGGAACACGAGGAGAGGCTAGCTGTTGACCTCTGTATCGTGTGGGATAGATAGGACGTAGTTCTAGGTGATTTGAATTTGAGGTTTTGAAGGGCCAGCAGGTTAGACTTGCTGTCTGTGAGGATGACTACTTTTTGGGGGAGGTTGCGGAATCTTGTGAGGGCGAGGTCGATGGCAAGGGCCTCACCAGTGAAAATGGAGTTGGTGTTTGGGATTGAGCCGGACAGAGAGATGCCTTTGGAGGGAATAGCTGCAGCGATGCCCAAGGAGTTGTTGTGAAGAGATGCGTCTGTCGCTAAGATGAGGTGATCCTGCCAGTGGGAGGCTTTGTACTCTTCGAAGAGGTTGCAGATAACGTTATTAGGGAGGCCTGGCTGTTGAAAAGGGTGGCCATCAACCTGAATTCGGCAGTGCGTGGGGATAGCAGCGGGGAGGACGGCTGTGATGACGTTATCCTTGACGAGGCAGAATTTTTGAAGGATGCTCTTTGCTCTTGAAGGCAGAGGGTTGGGCGAGCAGGGGTCAGAGAAGATGATCTTCGTGGGAGAGGGGGATCCCAGAACCAGGTTACGGATGCAAAACGAGTCCATTAGGAGGTTGTGGCGCGCAAAGAGAGATGGGACTCCAGCTTCTAGAAGGAGCACTGGGATAGGAGTCCACCTGGGGAGGCAGGTAGCTACACGAAGGGCAGCGTGGTAGGAGCTCTCCAGGGACCGTCTGTCAGAGAAGGCAGCAGACAGCCAGGAAGTGCAGCTGAAGTCAAAGAGGCTGCGGATGGTGCTGTTGACAATTTGAATGAAGTGGTGAGTTCTAGCTCCCCAGCGGTTCCCAGCAATAAACCTGAGAAGGTTGGTGCGCTGGAAGGCTTTTTTCTTTAGGAGTAGGAAGTGGCTCTTGAAGGAGAGGTTGTTGGGTAGGGTAATGCCTAAGAACTTGATGTTGGAGCTCCATTGGATGGGCTGCCCGTTGAGGTTTAGGGTGAAAGTCGGTCAGGTAGTCCTGCGGGAGAAGTTGATGCATTCGCATTTTTCCGGAGAAAGATTTATTTTCCATTCAGAGCACCAGCTTTGGATAGTTTCAATAGCGTTGCGGAGTTTCCTCTCAATATCCGACCAAGATGCATCCTGGCAGTAGATCAGAATGTCGTCAGCAAAAATGAGGCCTTTCACGTCGGCCGGGAGGAGCTTAAAGATGTCTGATAGGTATATGAAGAAGAGGATGGGGGAGAGGACACTGCCCTGGGGAATACCGCGGTTTGTGTGAATGGGAGTAGACAGGGTGCCTCTCCACTTCACTTGGATTGAGCGATCACTGAGAAAGTTGTTTATCCACAAGGCCGGAGTTCCGCAAATGCCCAATTGGGTGAGCTTGAGGGTGAGCCCGTCAATCCACACATGGTCGTATGCAGCTTTAATATCCAAGGATAAGGCCGCTATGAACAACTTGTCTCTTCTGGCGGACATAATGTCATTGATTAGGATGGCGTGGCTCACGTCGCATTCGCGAAAGGGCAAAAAGCCACACTGTCGATGGTTGATCTGGTCAGAGGCCATGAGTACGGGGATGAGGCGTTTGAGGATCATCCTCTCCAGGATTTTGGATATGACGGAGGTGAGGGCGATGGGCCGGTAGGAAGAGGGAAGGGTTGGAGGTTTGTGTTTTTTGAGGATGGGGATCATGGTGGCTTGCCTGAAGGCGGAGGGCACTACCCCTGAGGCCCAGCTTTTGTTGAGGAGACCCAGGAGAACTATATGAGGGAATTGATAGGCATAAGCTTGATGAGTCTCGCAGGGATTGTATCCGGTCCAGGGGAGGAATTGCGGGTTCTGCTGATGGCCACCTGGAGTTCGTCCAGGGAAAACGGATCATCGAGACCGGGGATGTTGGTGCCGCTCAAGTCGAGGGGGAGGTTCTCGGCGACGGGGGGCTTGATCAGTGACAGGGCCAGGCAGTTGGCTTGAGCGAGTGGGGAGGTGATGGAGGTGCCTCCAGCGCTCAGAGTATTGTGAGATTAAATCTCGTAGGTGTTCCTGTTAGAGAGGCATCTGAGGATGTGGTAGATTGAGCCGGTTCTGGCTGCCTCGCGGCACGTCTGGTCCCAGTAGGATCGTTTCAGTGTTTTGATGAGTTTCTTTAACTCGGCTTCGATCTTTCTGAATTCAATGAGGTGAGTTTTTGATAAGGTTGAGCGTGCAATTTTCAGAAATCTCTTCTACTTTTTGCGTAAGTATTGACATTTTGGGGACCACCATGGGGTTAGTCTGTAGGGGGGAGGTTGATGGGGTTCCGAGTTTGCGATTATGGTGCTGTTGCAGTAGGCGACGAATTCGTTGAGCGATGAGGGGGGTTCCGTTTGGGGGAGGTTCAAGGTCCTGTTGATTCTGCCCCAGCGAGGTCTGATGAGGGGAATGGGGGAGCCCCGATGAGAGCTGCCAATCTCGATTGCGATCGGAAGGTGGTCGCTTTCGAAGGAGTCTTGAAGAACCGTGAGGGAGGAGACCTGAGCAAGGCCTGGGGACGCGAATGAGAGATCAATCAATGACATATTCCCCCTAGGGGAGATGTGAGTGGGGAGGCTTGTATTAAGAAGAGTAATGTTGTGGAGGTTCATCCAGTCGATTATTTTGATGGCACCCTGGGAATTCGATTTCGCACCCCAATAGGAATGGGGGGTGTTGAAGTCGCCTACGATGATGAAAGGGGGAGCGACTTTGTTGACGATTCCCGTTAGCCAGGTTTCTGTGAAAGTTCCCTTTGGGGAGTAGATATTTACAATTGTGGGTGTTTGGTTGTGGCTACTTATGATAACCCCCATGATTTCGTTTGGTGGACAAGAGAGACCGGAGAAGTCAATGGCTGAAGCTTGCAACTTGGGGTTAACGATGGTAGCCAGGCCACCCCCGGGGTTTGGGGACAATCTGTCTTGCCTAAAGATTATCTTCTGTGCTAGGTGAAAGGGGGTGTTGATCTTTAGAAATGTCTCTTGCAGGATAATTACGTCATAAGTTGACATAGAGGGGTGCAGAAGCCAGTGTCTTTTGTTTGAAATACTTCTGCAGTTCCACTGAAGGAGACCAATGTTGAAGAGCACGGTAATGGTAAAAGAGATAAACGCTTGGCGGGCTTCCGCGCATGAAGGGATGAAGAGTGACGACTTGCCATCATGAATTAAAGAAAAAGGAGGGGTAAGGGAAAAAAAAAGGGCGACGGGGTTGCTAAGTGGCCCCTGCAGCGCTGGTCGACGGGGCGCCCAGTGTCTCTGCTACGGAAGAAGACGAAGTGTCCATGTCCATACTGCTTGGGTTGGTAAGGCGAGGAGATGGGGTTTGGTCGCGGAGAGGTGGCACCACCTGGGTGGAGATTCGCTTTTTGTCGGGGACATCTGAAGGGGGGGATTGGCCTAGCGGGGTATCGGAGAAGGTGGTTCGTTTGAGCGAGAGTTGGAGAGCAGGAGGAGGGGGTGATGAGAGAGGGGGGGTAGTGGGCTTAACAAGCCCCATGGTAATGATGGAAGCGAGAAATTGCTTGCTAGCCTCGTTGACTAAGTTGAGCATTGTCGAGGTTAGAGTCTTGATTGCTTCTCCGATCGAGTCGTTGACTATTTTAGTTATTACTGGTAGTAGGGGGGTCAAGTTCTCTTGTTGCCTACTCGCGACATCAGAGAAGGATTCCCTGGGGGAGTTTGCTTTGAAGGCTTTCCTGGCCTCTGGATAGGAAAGGTGGTTCCTTTGTTTGAAAAGAAGGAAGTTCTCTTCGTTTCGTCTGCTGCTGCAAGAGGGGTCATTGGCCGCGTGGCCGCCTCGGCAATTTGAGCATTTGGGGGGGTTGGGGCACGGGCTGTGGGGGTCGTTGGAGCCGCATTGGATGCACAATTTATTGTACTTGCAGGCTGGGGTTGAGTGGTCGAATTTATAGCAGTTCGCACACTGTCTAGGTCTATCCACAAATAGCGAGATGCGATGGGACGCGTACCAGACTCTGATTCTATCTGGCAGTCTGGAGCCGAATACGGAAATAAGTACATTTTCGGTGGGGAGAATAGCCCCATCCGTTCTCCTAGTGAAACGGCGGGCCTCGGCAACGGTTAAGTTATTGGAGCGTTCGATCTCTTCTGACAGGTCAGTGAGATTGGTGTCGGTGGGTATGTCACGTAGGAGAAAGCGAGAGATCGCGCAGTCTTTTTGTAAGGGAGCAGAAACGGGTATACCGAGAAGGGATGTGATCTTGCTTGTTTGGGCAGCGCATTCCGCATTCGGTGTAGTAACTACAATTTTGCCCTCCCGAGTAAACTTAAGGTCGTCAATGAATTTATGAGCTTTGACTTTAATATTAAGTTCGTTAAAAAGCTGTTTTGGCTTGTTTTTCGGGAGCCCTAGGCCTTCGGGGTTGGATATGAAGAGAACGAATCTTTCACAGCCATTTTTTGATGCGTGCTCTATGGCTGACTCAGCAGAAGAGTTCTTGGTGAGGGTAAACTCACTCATATTCAATGCGGGGGCCTGAAGTAAAAGTTTAGCTGGGAGTATGACACTGTTCGAGGAAGCCGTGTTGGGGCCCTCGTGCGAGCCGAACGAAGGAAGCGCAGGAGAAACGCGTACGCGCCGCGCCCTGCTCGGGCGGGGCAGTTCACTGAAGACAGCGGAGCCAAGGGGCTGTAGCAGTTGGTCACACGCGCAGCCGCCGGCTGCTATGCTTTACTAGCACTGCAGTAAAGAGGGAAAATAAAGAAAAAATGGCAGAGCTTACCTTAGCTTTGCGAAATAATCATAAGTAAAACGCGCAAACTTGTGGTCGTGCTGCAGGAGGCAGTCCAAAAGTAAAACTTCTAAGTTTGTAGGTATAAACAAACCGCAAAAGCGAATTGCGAAACAATAACAAATACCCAGTTTTCAATTTGTCCGGTCAGCACTTCAGCAGCCAAAACTAAAATTATACTCCGTGATGATGTAAACAAAAACCTAACTTTCTTTGATGAATAACGAAATCCCACATCCACATCAATATAATTGGAGTTATACTGTAAATATTTAAGGATGACTGAAACCTATTTGTGCACCTAAAAGATGCATCTCTCAAGATACTGCTCGTCGGTTAATTTCTTCACTTGATCGGTGTTGTAAATTATGATGCCCGTTGACAATTGCCCTCGTGTAGCTCTAGAGCCCTATCTCGATAGTTAATTTTAATTAATTCTAAAATTTTATGAAATGGAATATGCAGTGCCACTGCTGTTATTTTTAAGCATGGTATAAAAAAAACCGAATGTAAAGATTAAATGAAAATTTTTTATGCCAAGTAAAATCGTAATTGTTATTTCCAAATTCAAATAAAAAAAATTTCGGAAATTAAGAAAAAAATGTTTATAACTTAATTTTTAGATGATTTTAAGTTTGAAAAGTCATTAGTCCTGGAGAAATTCCCCATAACGCATATATTTTGCACAATTCTCGCTCTTGTATCGTTAATAGCCTCTCTATGAAATGATCATCAATTCCAACCATTTTATTTCTCTACATAAAGTTCAAAGTACCTGTTATATTATTGCGACCCCCTATACATTTTAACGAAACTATAAATTTATTACATTTAAAGTGATATTCCCCCTCCCCAACGGATTAACCCTTTCAAAATTGCCATAAAACTAAGAAATCAATAAGGATGTTCCGATTACATACATATTACGCGGAAACAAAATATTGCGTAGCAAAAGTGTTAACAAACTAGAAACTTAACACTATTTAGTACCATACACTTTTTTCCACTTTATAACTTTAAAATATTGTTGATATATGACAACTTGAGTAATTTGTCATATATTAGATGCTATGTATATTAAATATTTTATAATGAAAAACTTAACTATTCAAAGAAAAAAATATTTTATATTGTGTGTGTATGCACACATTTTTTAAATTATGCAATCTCCCCGAATTTAATGCACCGTCCATAATGCTAAGTCTATGGCGATACCAATGTTTTAAAAAAAATGGTATTACTAAGTTCCAGCACAAAGAAATTCTTTTAAACATTTCCCCCTTAAAGTATGACCACCAAAGATCAATATATATTTTTGGAGTAAAAAAATGCATTAGAGGGATAAAGTGATAATTCGCTCTCCTTTATTATATGTAACGGGAAGAGCGCATAGTATTGCAGCTGCGCCTGTTTGATTGATCCTTTCTTCAATCATTCAGAAAAGGGCGTTTTCCTTAAGAAAATTGCGATTATCTCAGAAAGAAATCGATTGTTTAAGACTAGACACCCAAGCAGGGACGTTGAGTGGTCAATAGGGCGATACTTGCTATGCACCCCAATTGAAGTTTAGGTATGTCAGGTTAGGTTAGTTTGAATTATCGTCACACTAGAGTTACACGAGGGCTATTGGCGACGGGCGACGTAATTCGAACCACAGTCAAGTGACGAGCCTGAGTAGGCACCAAACGCAACCGTTAAGGGCGACTTCGTACGCAGCGTTGGGACTCTTTGAAGCATATTTAACGTTCACTCCCTTTACATATTATTCGTCGGATATTTTTGGATGCACGGACCTTTTATAGGCCAGTAATTATTTCAGCGATGCCCGGACAAAGAACCTGGGAACTTTCACATCGCGTACAAGGCGAACGCCTTAACCGACTGGGCTCCCCAACCCCTTGAGTTCTAGGACTTGAAACGGCATATATTTTTTGTTTATAATGAAAATCGGGTCGTCAACTCGCAGTCGACTCGTCAACTCGTCAATTGCGTTGGTTTTTTTTAATAATTTTTTTGTATTAGCTGCGTAAAGAAATTTAGTAATCGCTTGAATTTCAAAAGCCATATTTTCAGTTGCAAGAATAACTATTATAATAAATATTAATACACTGCAAAAAAATTCTTACATTAAAAATAAAAAATTAAAATAAATAAAATTAAAATTGAAATAGCAAACAAGCTTTGTATAAAAGAATTGTAACTTAACTTCCTTGTTTATCATAAATAAAGAATGTGTCCAATACAAGCCAAGCCGTCATAATCCGACGCAGCATAAACCCATGTAAAAGTCATCGCAAACAACTTAAAAGCCTTTCAAAGGCTTCCGAAACAGATTACTTAAAAGTAAGTTTGAGAAGAGCTGGATGCATTTTTTTCAACTGCAAGGAAAACGTTGTGGTTTTTTGCCGCACTTTTATTTTGGACGTTTGCCACGCTTTCTGTATGATGGCGCGGGCACAACATCAAATCTTTCAGTAAGTATGTCACCCACTCTTAAGAAGTGCCAAAAAAAAGTACAAGGGTCTTTAGTGTTATGCATATTCTAGGAAAAGAACAATATGTTATATTTCAGGTTTTTTAACAATTTGAGATCGATTTTGACCATTTTGGCAGCTTACAAGTTAGTTTGTGAGTTAATTTTCATGTTTTTTTTTTAAAGTATATACCTTAAATTCTTTGAGGTTTTTTTGCTTTACGATGTCCTCGTACATGTTTTATGATATTTGATTGATATAAAAATATATATTGTTCATATTAAATATATTGTCCTTATACTTTGGAGAATGTGAATTTTGCAACTAGGCAATTCAATTCAACTACTTACTGAAAAATCAGATGATCTTATCAATTTTATCATATTTATCCGCATAAAAATATGTTAATAAAATAAAGATAGCTGTTTTTAAAAGCTTTTATCTATCTCCTACTAATATTTCCCACGAGTCTTATTGCGTATGAGAAGTGTTATATTATTATGGACATATAAACAACGCAGCAACTTTAACAGTTATCAGCTATATCTCAGATGTTAAATATTTGGCCTAATCAATAACGTGTTATAAAATACTTTCAACAAGTTAATTTGAGATATTATTTTTTAAAAGATGCATTGAAAAACTGATTCTAACTGTATAATTTCAGTTACTTTATTAATACACGAGGGCTGTTTTATGAAACTCCAACGGGTTGTAACAAAAAGACCTGTTAAAATACAAAAAAAAATTAACTAAAAGTAATGCACAATAATGCTTATATCTCCACATAATTACCTTGACGATTAAAACATTTGCCATATCTGTAAGCAAGCTTTGAAATACCCTCTTCATAAAATGTAGCCTTCAAGTGAAAATTGAGAGCTGTTATTCGTTTCTCGCAGGCAGAAGGAAGCAGTGCAACAGAAATTCGTCTAATAATGAAAAGAGTTATGATGGAGACACCATAAGTGAAGGTGTTGTTCGTTAAGTGCTGCTGAAAATTTAAAGGTGGTCGAAAACTGATGTCCATGAAGAAGGGGACCAAGAAAGCAAGTCTGTCGCTACAGACGGCATTATTCAGCGAATTAACCTAGTGTTTAGGGAAATTCGAAAGTTTACCATATTATAAGTGAATTATCGATTCGCACAGTGGCTTTGATTGTAGCTCTTCCAAATTGACGTGGAGCTCAAAGAAACCGTCACAACTGCCTTTCAATCATTGAAGGCGACATTTTATGAAGATGGTATTTCAAACCTTGTTCACAGATATGACGAATGCTTTAAACGTACGGGTGATTATGAAGAGAAATAAGCAGTATTGTACATTACTTTTGGTAAAAAAATCTTTTTTTTGTATTTTGACCCATTTTTTTTTGTTACAGCCCATCGGAGGTTAAAAAAAACAGCCCTCGTCTATTCGAAACCATCTCTGAAATACAAAATTCGAATTACGTATAGTTAGCTTAACATTGCAAATCTGAAATACTTATCGGACACACAAAAGGACGAAAAGAAAAAAAGAAGTTACGCAATAACATCTTCTTCCTCAGGGATAATGATTTGAATTTATCAATGGGGGTGTATTTATCGCATAAGTTGCTTTCCAATTTAAAATGTTAAATTAAGACAAATTTATGCACAAATGTTTAAAAAAGTCCCCTTATTAAAGGGGTATGGGACACTTTCAACTTTTTCTTTAATATTGCAGTTATCCATATAATTTTTTTCCCATAAATGTATACTAAATATACTTACACTTTTAGATAGTCAAAGGTTTATTTAAATTATCATTATTTTTTTTTTTAAATAAAATGTGTCAAAAAGTGATGTCTCTTATTTTTGTTATTAGTCAAAAACTTATTTATTGGCAAACAAATATTTAGCATTTTTATATAAATATAAACAGTATAAACAGGAGAGGAGGGGGGGGTATAAACAGTAGAGGGGGGGGGGTATAAACAGTAGAGGGGGGGGGGGGGTCCGAGGACCATGCCACATGTTCCAACCACTACCACGACGGGTCGTGATGGATTGTATTATTTACCGAGTAGTATCTACCGTGACTTTCCAATTTCCAAACCATACATTTCAAAACGTTGTCGCTTTAAAATACTTTAAAGGAGCTTCAAAAGTCACCAAGAGGAAAATGGAGAAAAAAAAATCGCGAATTTTGAAGAATCTTGCGTTAGATTACGGGGGAGAGGGGAGTTTCAAAAATTGTCAAAATCGCATCACGTGATTAATGGACGCCCCCTAAATATAAGTCGAGGGAAAAGATTTGAATTGGATGAATATTTAACCATGCTGTACATCACCCCTCATTAACGTAATGATGGAGCTTGTTATCTACCAAGTAATCACTCTTACACTTGATTGCTTTCCGAAGGACTTTCATATTCCATGTGTATTTCGGTCAGTTGAAAATTATACGTCCGATGAAAAAAAAAATTTGAATATTTTCCCTTAACTGAAATGTTTCTGAAAATATAAGATACCTTCTATATGTTATTAAAGGGTATGTTTCCTATCAGATGGGAAACGTTTCCTTTATTTTCAATTATTTTTTATTTAAATTAGGAAACTAAATGACTGCGTTGCATGCAAAAATGTATCAATCCGCCAAAAATGAAGGGTCCTCGAAGACGTATTTATAGTAATTCGTGGTCTAATCTTTTAAGGTAACCCGGAATCGAAAATTCATTAAAAAATTGATTTTGAAAATTTTAAATTTTCGAATAGCCCCGTTTCTTCTATTTAAAATGATATATAACACATTACAATCAGTAGTGCATTAGAAGTAATATTTTTTTGCGATTTCGCAAAAGTCACTTTATGTTTAACCCTTTCCTTACTGAAATGCCCGAACAACTAAGGGTTCGATAATGTTATTCCTATCATGTATTATAAGGAATCAAAAATACTTCTTAGCGAAAGAGTTAAAGTAAGAAAAGTTTAACTTTGGAGCCAATTTTCTCGAAACTAAGTTTTTGAATGTTCGAACTCACTTTTCTCTGGAACTGTGAGAGATAAAGACAAAATTTAAAAAATGACATGTTCATAGATATGTGCCTAACACATAGACATGGGGTTTAAGCAAAATCTGTTTAACAAAAGAAGTTAAAGTGATGTATAAAATAGTGACACCATCTGCTGTATATTTTGGCATCTTAAAACTTCAAAAATATATAATTAAATAACTAGACGGCATTTTTGTAATTTTGATGTTATGTTGATTCCCATACCTGGGGAAAAGGTATAACATGGCAAAGCAATACTTCTGCGGAAGTTGTGATTCGAAAAGCCTTATGGGACTGACAATCCCTCTTAATTAAGGTGATTTTACAAAGAAAAAGTAACAGTTGAAAAACGTAATGGTTTTTTACTGTTCAATAAACAAAATCTACACTCTTAAAAATGAACGAGCGATTTTAACTCAGTCTGATTAATTTTCACTCCTCCTGTCTGGAAAATGCACTTCTCTTTTTGGAGTGGATCCTTTGTGTGTTAAACCTCCGACAAGATCACTCCAAACGAGTGATTTTAACTTAGTCTGAGTTAATATTCATTCCTTTCCAGTGTCGAAAATGCACTTCTCCAACTGGAGTGGATTTCACTCTTTTGTTTTAAGAGTGTATGCTGTCAAGTACAAAAAAAAGTGTCACCCTCTTCCACTTCAACTGCGTTACCAAAACAGCAATGGACATTCGGGCACGACCGGAACATTATTAGCAATTCATATCACTTCAAAATAGATATCCAAAAACAATTTATTAAACATGCGTGTCGGTCAACAATGGTTACTTGCATGACTAACTTATAGTAATCGTGGAGAATGGTGGTGAGGAGGTGTCGGGATATTCATTGCTTACAAATGCTTCTTATTTAAAAGATAATTCAAAGCCATTTTGATATTGTCTTGCGTTATTGCACGATTGAATACTGTAATATTGAGTGTTGTTGCTAGAAATAAAACAAAAACCTTCAGAGGTAAAGGGAGTCTATCCACGACAAGGGCGATTTCCAGTTTCATATGTTGAAATAGATTTAAATTTGGCCTCCAATAAGTGCATTTTCGCAATATTAAAATTAAAATTTACAAGTGAATATAATTAAGCTAAACTTCTCGGAGCAACAGCCCATTAGTATGCCAAGGCCTGCCTAGGTCTCTGGGGAGCTAGGCATATGTCCCGGAAAGATGGTCAGCCTCACGCGGAATCCCCAATGTTAGTTCCCAAACATGCATGGTACCCATTTTAATGACCCACTTAAGGGATGAAAGTATGAATTAACCTCGTCCAATCTGGGATTCGATCCCGGGACCTGTGGCATGGCAACGCGACGAGAATACAATTAATTACAGGGGTCAATATTATGATTCCTTAAAGTTAATAACGGTTTGCGTTTTGGTGAATATTTTCAAACTGCCATCCTTTATAAGAAATGCATATCGTACTGGCATCCATTTAAATGGTTTAGCCATAGAGCTAAGTATTTAAATATCTACTGGGATGCCAGAGGGAATAAAATTGCATTTCGCGGTAGCAATCTGCCACTTCTCCTAAAAAAAACACAAGAAGTTCCAAAAGAACTAAAATAGCCTACTTTCCTGTTACTTAAATACTTACTCAAATTCATATAAAAAACTAGGTTCGTAACAGTAAGTGACATCAACAACCGTTTCTACATTAAATTTATATACATTAGAATAAATTTCACTAAACATAGCATCCAGCTATAATTTCAACTTCTTAAAGCCCAATCAATTATTTTCATTAATTTTCTGAGGTTATACCTTTCTAATAAAAAAAGAATTTTTAAGATCGGATTGATAGAACCGTTTTTGTAAAGGGGTACGGATGGACGGACGGACAGACAAACGGACGGACATCGACAGCTTGTCAATGCCAATTTTTGCATTTTTTTAAATTCTTCTAATTAAATAAAGGAAAAGTAGGCTAAAAATCATCCCTAAAAGATAAAATTTGACTTTCTTTTATATATTATTTTCAGATATTACTATGTTTAAAATGTTAAGATGTCGTAACGATCTTTAAATAAAAACAAAAGAAGCAAAATGTAGCTCGTCATAGCCTTAAGAATATTGAAATTTGAAAAATTTCATTGAAACGTTAGTTCGACTAAACTTGGAAAAATAGAAAATTCATCCTGGGAAACTCGGAGAATTTTTAGCCTACCTTTTCTTTTTTTTTTAATTCGAAAGAATTTAAAAAATTAAAAAGTAGGTATTGACATGCTGTCGATGTACGTCCGTATCAATCCGATCTTAAAAATTCTTTTTTTATTAGAAAGGTATGACCTTAGAAACCAAACTTTCATACTTTTTATCTGTCTGTCTGTACGATAAGACGGACATAAATCAAATATTTGTCAACGAATTTCCCATTTTATTAGCATTGAAATTCAATTTCGAGGTATTTGAATCGATTCTATCTATCCTATCCTAAAAATTCTTTTTTTATTATAAAGGTATAACCTCAGAAACCCCAATTTTCATACTTTTTGTCCGTCTGTCCGTACGATGGGACCGACATAAATCTACTATTTGTCTACGAATTTCCCATTGGATTAGCATTGAAATTCAATTTCGAGTCATTTAAATCACTGTTGCCAACCTAACAATGGCATGATAAACTTTATTCATTTAAAAATAATATTATTTGAAGCAAAATTTATTTTGGTTATAAATCAGTTTAGAATGACATCGAGAATGTGATTATCTGGTTGCACGGTAGTGCAACCGCCAAGTTCAGCGCACTACCCAACCTTTTCTGGAAGGGCTTCGGCGTGTTTTCGGACCCCTCCGTTCTCCGGTTCTATGCATCACAGAAATGAGTTTAGAAACTTTTATTGGTCAATAGGGGCTTGATGAAGAGTATAAAAAAAAGCAGCGTTCTATATCTTTTTATCTCCGAGAAAATTGAATTGGAAAATGACCACTTTTGGGGCTCACTCACTCACTCACTCACCGATCATCAAAATGTTCTATGACACCCACTTGATCTAGAATCTCGAAAATTGGAACACTGGTAGATTTTGACATACAACCAACATAAAAAATCCGAAAATCGAATATTTACTACGGGTTTGGTTTTAAATAGCTTGGCGCCATTTTTCAAAAGCAGTTTGCAATCCTCTCATACGTCGATATAATAGTGGCGATTACTTGAATCGCCAACAATTCAAATAGCTATTTACCTTCAGATGATACGATAAAGGTTTTTCAAGTGTTTAATTTAGCACACGATATTACTAATGGAAAGTTTCAATCCTCATTTTGATTAAGTTTAATGGTTTTCAAGTGCAACACCTGAGCTGGCAAAAAGCTCCATGTTTTATAATGAGTTATGGTTGTTTGGTTGTAGGATGAGTTACATTGCTAAAGGTCTATATATAAGCATGAGCAATGGCTGGCTGGAACCAATGATTTACAATAGGCAAATGATTTTTTTTGTTTTGTTTTAGTTGGAATAACATTGCACTAGAGCGACACAAGGGTTAATCAATTCTTCCCTATTATTTAAAATAAAAACAATAGATACCAGAGTCCAAACACACAAATCATGAAATTATATTGATAATTATATTCCGTTTTGACAGTTTGCATAAAAGCAACTATTCGGGTTTCAAACTGTAATTGGGGTCAACAACAATTGTTTTTGCCAAGGGTCATGTAAGTCATTTTGATCGCAAAATGATAATTAGGCCGTATACAACGCGTTTAAAAGTTTATGGACAACTATTTTTTTTTACTTCAGGAGCCAACTAAATGAGTAAGAAGTTCTAAGACGTTGTTTTGTTCATTACTGACGAAGTACCCATGATTTTAAGTAGTGATAATTTATTTAAAATAATTAAAAACTGTACTTATGTCAACAAGCAGTACAGAACGAGCAGTAAAATGAAACAGTACAAGATTTAAAAATAAATGTATGGAAATTCGTCAAATATAGTTTTAATTTTATGTATCATGTTTACTTAAACACGCGGACACCCACTTGACAATTGAAAGTGTCGTATTTAAAAATAAATGTTTTTATTTAAGCGCTTATTTAAATTATTTCATTTACTATACCTACAAAAAGAAGTGAAATCCAAGCAAAAACCTCTCAGTAAAAGAAGGCCAAGTTCTTAAAAAAATATGGCCTGGCCTTAAAAAGAAGTGAAATCCTGAAAAAGGTACCAAGTTCATTAAAAGTTACTGATGTGGTATTTAAACACCAAAACATTTTAGTCTTTAATAATTCTTATGTTTACCACATTCAAGCAAATTCGTACTTGTGTTTGTATAACTTGGCCAACACGCATTTTTGAATAAAAATAAACAAGCCATTAAAGGTATTATGATACATGATTATTCATTACTGTACAACTCGATTCCAACGGTCCAACGATATTGCGGCCGCCACTAAAAGTAGTAACTATTTTATCACAAGTTCAATATAATGGTAGTTTAGAAATTTGTTTACGACATTTATTAAAAAAAGTATAAAATACTGATGCTGAAAAGAAGTTATATCAATGTTCAAATATTCATTGACAATTTTTTTCGAAGAAAAAAAAAGAAGGCCAAGATTACTCTGTTTGACCACTAGGCAGAAAACAAAGCTTATTAAAATAAAACTTTGTTTCTGTTAGGCCTCTTTTTTTGTGTGGCTTGAAACCCTTAAAACACTATACCTACAGGAATACTTTCATTTCAATGTTCAATAATTTATTGGTTACACCCATCCCTAGTGCAGAAGGTTCAACATCCCATAGTGCAAAAGGTTCAACAAAATTTTCACAATGCGTAATGGCCAAGTTACACAAACACAAGTACGAATTTGCTTGAATGTGGTAAACATAAGAATGATCAAAGACTAAAATGTTTTGGTGTTTAAATACCACATCAGTAACTTTTAATGAACTTGGTACCTTTTTCAGGATTTCACTTCTTTTTAAGGCCAGGCCATATTTTTTTAAGAACTTGGCCTTCTTTTACTGAGAGGTTTTTGCTTGGATTTGATTGTTTATTATTTGTTTACTAAGTAAATGGCAAGGCATATTTTTTTGTGTATAATCCTGATTAGTTTTAATTTACATTTCCTATTATAAGTGCATCTTGGAGTAGTTTTATGGTTTTGTTCTACGAATAATTGAATATTTATTTACAGGTGCAAATAAATCATGCAGCCGATAAGTAATATTTATTTTATTTGCGATAAAAAAATAACGAAAATTATTTATTTCGGAAGTTTAAATTATAGCTGGATGCTGTGTTTAGTGAAATTTATTCCTAATGTGTAAAAATTTAATGTAGAAACGGTTGTAGATGACACTTACTGCTACGAACCTAATTGTTTCCCGGTAAGAAATTTGGTAAGTATTTAAGTAACAGAAAAGTAGGCTATTTTAGTTCTTTAAGAACTTCTTGTTTTTTCTTATGATTTAGTCTAAACCCTGATAGTTGTTTAGTTCTACGTTCATTTTACTAACAAATTATTTAAACTTTAAAAACTGAAATGGTTTGATAAACAAATATGCAAATCATTTTCAGCCTATTATTGCATGCATCAGTTGTTAATTTGTGTAAAAAATGGTGTAGCATGATTGTCAAGCTCAGTTTCGCATATCATGTAAAAAGTATGTAAAGTATCGTAAGTCGAGTTTATTAATATTTCTTGTGGTTTTCAAACTATTTCTTTTATTTGATTTTCTATATGTATAGATTATGCATATAGTAAAAGGACGTTAACAAAAACTAAAAAAAAAAAAAGCTTTACAATTTTTTTTTTAAATTGCACTTTTGAGCTGTTTTACACACAAACTACCTTTATAAATGAAAATAATTTTATCCTCCTGGGACCCGTCATCCATTTAACTGGAAGTTTTGCTTTCCGTTCCTAGCACTATAAAAACAATGGGTATTTTTTTTTTTGGCATGGGATCCCAAATTTCTTTAAAATTTATATACTCTTAAGTAAATATTAAAATTTTCCTCCCAAACAAGATACTTAAATGTATATTTGTTTGAAAGTGTGTTTATACAAAGAATGTATGTGTGTAGGAAAATTCTCGGAATCTAAAGTTTTGCAAATTGAGCAGTTTATATTCTGAGGTAAACAATAGTACTTCTTTTCGTATTATGAACTGTTGAAGTTAGCCATTTGTTTTACGTGAAAGGAGATAAAAACACGATATTTTGGCAATCCTATCGTGTATTGTTTGAATCAAACACGAATGCATTTCAGAAGCCCATACTTCTGTTCTTCAATGCAATGATTAGTATGGTCTGGTCATCTTTCTGGTACGTGTTGTTGAATGCGGCATTTACAAAGTAAGATTTTTGTTTGCGAAATAAATTTGGGGAAAAAATTAATTTTATTTCTTCAATTTGGATTACGTAATGTCGCGTGCCTATACCAAGTTTAAATAATTGTTTGTATAAGTTTGTTTCTTTATTGTGGCATCTCTCCAGTCTTTTTCGTAGAATTTCGTAGAAAAAATAAAATATGGCTGAAGGTTTAAAAGGTAACCGTTTTTAGCTTGTTCTTTTCATTAAGATTATATATCATATTTTTGTAAATTTTATCCTTGATGCGAGATAATATCAGATAAAGTCTATGTTTATTAGTGAGTTCAAAGAGCAGCTTAAGTTCAATACAGCCGAAGAAATGTGGCAGAGAATTTTTTTTTCTCTCCATTGGATTAACACTGATGCACTTAGCTTTGGAGACCCGCGATCCAGCTCGCCCATTCCCCCTTAATATCCCCCATTAAAAGTAGATTAAATTGATGAAATTGCTGGTGAAAACATTTTATTTGGTTGATTTTAATTGTAAATGAAACATGATTAAATGTTTATAGTTTTCATAAAAGGAGTTTGATTCTCATTTTTTACCCACAAAATGTCGACTTACACTTTTGGTGGAATTTATATGCTCTTCAGTAAATATTAAAATTTTCCTTGCAAACAATATATTTAAATGTATATCTGTTTGAAAATGTGTTTATACAAAAAATGTATGCGTGTAGGAGGATTCTCTCCCGGATTATAAAGTTTTGCAAATTGAGAAGTGTTTTTATATTCTGAGTTAAACAATCGTACTTCTTTTCGTTTTATGAACTATTGAAGTTTGCTATTTGTTTTGCGTGAATGGTGATAAAAACACGAGATTTTAGCAATCGTATTTTGTATTACTTGAATCAAACACGATTGCATTTCAGAAGTCCATACTTCTTTAATGCAATGATTAGGGTGGTCCGATCATCTTTCTAGGTATGTATTGTTGAATGCGCATGCGGCATGTACAAAGTAAGATTTTTGGAGAAATAAATTTGGGAACAAATTATAATTTTGTTTCTTCAATTTTGATTGCGTAAGTATTATCTTTGAAATTGGTTTTATAGAAAAATAGCTAAATTATATTTAAACATTGTTGTGCATTTAACATTACAAAATGATAGTTGAAGGACAGTTTCTTGTTGATAAAATGCGTTCAAAAGCAGAACTATTACGGTGACACGGGGTAATAATTATAGGACAAAAATTAAACTTTTACCATAACTCCGACATTTTCGGGGTAATTATTCTAAAGGTAACTTTTTCCGTAATGACTACTAGATATATAATATTTCTAGGGTACTATTGTTGAAATTCACTATTTCATCTGTAGAAATTGAAAAAAAAAACATGTGTCAAAAATTACCCCCTCGATTGGGGTAATTTTTGGACAGTAGTTTTCAATCTGTTCTTGACAGTATTTAGAATTGCTACTAGGTAAATTGTGTGATATGGTGTGTGCTTTAGTACTGTGTATTTGATAATTATTTAACCACAATGAATTTTGTAAAAGAATTAATAACAATGAAATTTACCTAAAATTACTAAACATTCATCTTTATTCTCGTTCCAAGTTCGAACATTAGTAGATGGTGTTTCTTAATCACATCTAAGTAAGGGGGCTGGGGAGCCCAGTCGGTTAGGCATTCGCCTAGCATGGGAAAGGTCCCAGGTTCGGGTCCGGGCATCGTAAAAATAACTGCCGACCTATAAACGACCAGTGCAGCCAAAAATGTCCGAAGAATAATACCCCGTGTAGAGGCAGTGCACGTAAAACATCCTTCAGAGACCTAATGCTGCTAACAATGTCGCCCTCAAAGGTGACGTTAGGTGCCTACTCAGTCAGGTTGCGTTTGTTCTCGTCACTTGACTGTGGTTCAAAAATATGATGCCGCCCTCGTGCAGCTCTAGTGCGACGATATTCAAACTAAACTAAAAAAATACCTAGTAAATTAAGAAAAAGTACTTTTCTCATCTCAATATTCATTCAGAGCATTCCTCGAGATGCAATTAACAAATTGTGGTTTGTTCGACGCAAAAAATTATGTTGCATTAGGGTTCACGTGCCTAATAATTACCTCGATTTTCTGCGAACCGCATCCAATAATTATCCTGGTCACCCTATTACGTTCAATTTTAATTGTCTAATTTAACGTTACTTGAAAAACTATAGTTTAAGGCGGCCAGAATATCTCTAAAGAAAAATAAATTTTTTATGAACTGAATTTTTATAATTAACGGATAACTTTATTGTTGAAAAAGACTTCACAAAAGTAAGTGTTAAAACAATTGGATGAACGATTCTGGTTGGTCAGCTGATGTTTTGTGGAACCTATATATAATTTTCAATTTAATTCTTTTCTTTAAAATTAGAGAGAATCGGACGACTTTTCAATTTTTCTTGCTTTCATATTTTCATTTGGAAAATAGGATTTTATTAAAGAAACACAATAAGTGGACAGTAAAGCCTTATTAATTTTTTTCTTAGGTATTTTTTTTAATTTTCTAAAAATCACTTTTAAAAATAAAATGATAAAAAAAAGCAAAGCTATGTAAAATAAAAGATGTATACTTTTTGGATCTAAATATGATAACTTTAAGCAGCATGAAATGTTTGTTCTAGAGATATTAAATAGAATTTACTGCGCAATGGCAAACCTAATGCATCCTCATCGTCTTCGGGTCACAGTCACATGACTGCGACCTGACCATGACGAGTTTACCATTTGGCAAGTTTTTAAAAAACGCCATGAACATATGAGAACGATAATCTAGTGGTATGAAAAAGAAGTTGAAAAAGAAACAAAGATGAATTACCATATCGATGAAAAATATTGCTACTTCTGGCACCCATTTTAATTAAAAAAAAAAAGCTAAAACTTCTTTTTTATAGTTATTTTATCGTTTTATCTGATCAATGCATGTGGCGCAGAAGGTAAATTAGAATTTTTGAAATTTTTTTTTAATCAATTTTATTTACTTTGTCAGTGTTGTTCGACACTTAGGGAGAATTCCTCAATTATTCTCATAAGGAAAAGACCAATGCCCTCTGTCAAAAGTTAAGAAACACCATTCTAGAAGATGTGTAGATAGTTCTAATCAAGCGAGAAATGTTTCATTCATATTTCATTCGGACACGATAAGGTTTTATATCTCCTTGCAATCGTAATGTCCCTGTTGTTTCGTAATTTTTAATGGCACATTGGGACTTTTAATATATGCTTTCTCTCTGCGCTTATAAACCAGCGAGTTGAATATAAACATGTTCCGGTTGCACATGAAAAAAAAACTAAATTTTCCTGATTTGAGAAAGTCGAACCAAAACGTATATCTTATGTTTTAACCTTGTAAACGGTACCTTGTAAACGGCTAATGTTAAATTGACCTTCTTCATGGTTCCTTTCTTCTTTCTTTGAAACAAACATACAAAACAACACGCAAAAAATTATGTACATTATATGTTTTTTGAACAATACACTGAAACGAGATTTTATCAATTTATAAAATAGTTTTATTTTTTTTAAATACTATTTAAAGTTGTGTTATTTAAAAAAAAACACATTTTTACATCACAAAATTACCCATATTTTTTCCTTCAAATTTTGAGGAATTCCCATTTCATCAAGCAAAACAGCCTGAAACAGTTTTCCTGTAAAAATTTTAGGTCTATGCATAAAATAGTTTTTAAAAAAACTTCATAAACCTGAAAAAACACCATTCTGAGAAAAATGAGACTTAAAGATTTAAAAATTTTTTAATTTTTTTTTAAATTTTAATTTTAATTCTTTAATTAATTAAAGTTGAAAACTTACATTATGAAACTTCTAATCCATATCCAAATTAAAATTTAACTAGGTTAAACTTGTCTGAATGACATACAAAGGGCATCGTTGGAAAGCTGTTGAAGCGTATTTTACATAAATACTTAAATCAAAAAATTGATTTTTTGGAAATTACATGGTACTGATCTGCCTTAATATCCCCTATGAAAAATATAATAAATTAATGACATTGCTGGTGAAAATATATTTTATTTCATTCCAGTTGTAAACGAAACATGTTTAAATGTTTATAGTTTTCATAAAAGAAGTTTGATTCTCAATTTTTACCAACAAAATGTCGAATTTCACTTTCGCGGAAACAGTGCGTTTCGATTAGCTTATTTTTTTTTCTACTGTGATTCTCTCTTTAACTTACAGAGTAATGTTTATTTTCAATTTTCCCATTTGAAATATAAGGTTATGAAAGCATTGGTATGGGGTTGAAAATCCAAAATGGGGTTTTTATGTTTTGAAAGATATTGATTCTAAAAACATCTAATCTTCTAAAATTCTGTCTGTCGAAATCACTCTACTGTTCGAACTAAAAGAGCGATGGACTTCTAATTTGGTACACGAGTTCCAAGTACCAGTCGTACGTCATAAAAATAACGTTTCCGGCAAGTATATAGTGTGTAGTTAAAGCCCTCGAGCTCTAATGCGACAACACTCTTAAAACAAAAGAGTGAAATCCACTCCAGTAGGAGAAGTGCATTTTCGACACTGGAAAGGAGTTAATATTAACTCAGACTGAGTTAAAAAATCACTCGTTCGTTTTAAGAGTGTACCTCAAACTAACCTAACAAAATTGTAAAATGATAAGTGCATATTTGTATAAAAAATACCATTAACAGTACATAGTGTAGATAAAATACCGTAAAAGTGCATAGTGTGGACAAAATATCCTTAACAGAACGTATTGTGGACACAATATTATCAACAGCATGTATTGTGGACAAAATACAATTAAAAAAACATATTATGGACAAAATACCATTACAAGTACTGGGTGGTTATAAAATAACGCCCTCCATTCGGAGTGGTTTGTAGCTTGAATGAATAATCCAAATACATCAAAAATTGAGACACTTACTAATCAAGAAGGGAGGTAAAGAATGGCATCATAAAAAAAGACAGAATCCTAAAAAATAATCATAAAAAGGAATAATCATAAAGAACAACCTCGTCTCTTGACCGGGGTTCTAAATTACTAGGCGTCGTCAATTATGACCAATTAAGCCAACACAGCTAATTAGACTTCGTAATTTAGAACCCTGGTAAAGAGACAAGTTTTTTTAAAAAAAGAATGGAATAAAAAAAAGAAAATCGTCGCTTGACCAAGGTTCTAAATTACGAGGCATAGACAATTATGGCTAATTACGGCCAACACATCCAATTTCACCTCGTAATTTAGAACCCTGGTCAAGTGACGAGTTTTCTTTATTTTTATGATTCCATTCCCCCCCCCCCCCCCTTCTTGTTTAGTAAGTGTTTCAATTTTTGATGCATTTGGATTATTCATTCAAGCTACAGACCACTCCGAATGGGGGGCGTTATTTTATAACCACCCGTATATAGTGCGTCGTTAAAGCCCTCGAGCTCTAGTGCGTCCCATAGCTCTAGTGCGACAATACCTCAAACTAACCTAACAAAATTGTAAAATGAAAAGTGCATATTAAAGAAAAAATACCATTAACAGTACATAGTGTAGATAAAATACCTTAAAAGTAAATAATGTGGGCAAAATATCCTTAACAGAACGTATTGTGGACACAATATCATCAACAGCATGTATTGTGGACAAAATACCATTAAAAGAACATATTATGGACAAAATACCACTACAAGTACTGGGTGGTTATAAAATAACGCTCGCTATTCGGAGTGGTCTGTAGCTTGAATGAATAATCCAAATACATCAAAAATTCAGAGACTTACTAATCAAGAAGGGAGGTAAAGAATGGTATAAAAAAAAGACAGAATCCTAAAAATTATCATAAAAAATAATAATCATAAAAAACAACCTCGTCTCTTGACCGGTGTTCTAAATTACGAAGCGTCGTCAATTAGGAGCAATTAAGCCAACACAGCTAATTACGCTTCGTAATTTAGAAACCTGGTAAAGAGACAAGTTTTTTTTTTAAAAAAAAAAAGAATGGAATAAAAAAAAGAAACTCGTCTCTTGACCAAGGTTCTAAATTACGAGGCATAGACAATTATGGCTAATTACGGCCAACACATCCATTGCACCTCGTAATTTAGAACCCTGGTCAAGTGACGAGTTTTTTTTTTATTTTTATGATTCCATTCTCCCCCCCTTCTTGATTAGTAAGTGTCTCAAAGTTTTTTGCATTTGTATTATTCATTCAAGCTACAGACCACTCCGAATAGCGAGCGTTATTTTATAACCACCCGGTATATAAAGCGTCGTTAAAGCCCTCGAGCTCTAGTGCGTCCCATAGCTTTAGTGCGACAATACCTCAAACTAACCTAACAAAATTGCAAAATGTATAGTGCATATTGTAGAAAAAATACCAGTACATAGTGAAGATAAAATACCTTTAAAGTACATAGTGTGGACAAAATATCCTTAACAGTACGTATTGTGGACACAATATCATCAACAGTATGTATTGTGGACAAAATACTATTAAAAGAACATATTATGGACAAAAAACCATTATCTTTAATAATAAAAGAAAGAGTCTGTCTGTGTGTATGTCTGTGGATCGCAAAAGACCTACTTAGACTGCTCTAAAAAATTCGAAATTTTTAATATAGATTCCTTTTAATACCTACGTGTGCACCTGAGACTTAGTTTTTTTCATATTTGATTGTGATTTTTAATTAATTAGGGTTGAGATATGCGCTCGCCCTAAGGCTGCTTCATCCTCTATAAGTATTTGCTTTTTTAAGTGCGCATGCGCCAACACGAATTTAATTTTGTTCTGATTTTGAGTGTATTTTCACAAGTGAGCATGCCTCTAAAAGGAAGCAATGCGAAGTTAACGGGTTCCCAGTAAGGCGGGACCATACTGCTAGTAAGTGGACCACACAAAAACTATTATAAGTTCACATTTTCCAATTTTCTGTTGCAGATTCCTATGCGCCCTCGACCCCCGGCCCCAGCTGAGCCCCTCCATGGGTCCCTCGATGCGCCGCACCTTCGTCGTGCTGTCGACCTTCTCCCTCCTGGGCCTGGTCGTGTTCCTCTCCTACTCCGGGGACGAGCTCGTCTCCAGCGAGCCCGCCAAGCCCCAGCTCAAGTTCACCCTCGACGACCACGGCTTCGTCCTCAACTCGCCCGGATGCCAGATCCCGGACTGGGACCCGTGGGACCCCTCGGTGGCCGCCTTCTTCACCAGGGTCCAGTCCCCTTACAAGTGCCCGGGCAGGCCGCAGTTCCTCAATGGAAGGCCGGACGGGATTGTGGGGTTGGACGAGCATCTGTTGAGTTTCTATTACGGGGTGCACAAGGATAATCTGTCTTGCACTTATCGCCCTATCTTGAGAGATCCGGGAGGGGAGAAGGACAGGACGGACAACAAGTTCCAGTTCGGGAAACCCAAGAAGCTCAGGTTCGGGTATCACTTGAAGGACGAGTTCCTGATGGTGAAATGCACCATGCAGGATTTCCCGAATCTGACGCATTTCATTCCTTTGACGCCTCTCAAGTCGGAGGTCGAGCAGCAGAAGGGACTTTTTAAAATCACTCCCTCCTCCATTAATCCGCTTAATATTATTATAGTTGGCATCGATTCCGTGTCGAAGCTGAATTTCTTGAGACACTTTCGCAAAACTCATCGATTTATCAAAGAGAATCTTTCCTCTTTCGAACTGAAGGGGTATACCAAAGTCGCTGACAATACATTTCCCAATTTAGTGCCATTACTCACCGGGCAGTTCATCGAACGCTATTGGAACGAGACTGTAAAAGACATGTTCTTCGATGATGTGGATTTCATATGGAAAAACTATTCCGCTAGGGGCTTCCGGACACTGTTTGCCGAAGATGCACCCCACATAGCGACATTCAACTACCTTAAGAAAGGTTTCAAGGACCCTCCTGCTGACTACTACTTCCGTCCCTTCGCACTGGCGGTGGAGAAGTCGCAGGTGAGACGGGAGAGCAAGATAAACTGCCTGCAATCGAGATTCGAAATGGACATACTGTACAGCTACTTGAAGGACTTCGTGAACACGATGCGAAGCAGACCCACATTCTCATTCACCTTCGTCACGAGACTCACCCACGACAGCCTGAACGCGGCCGGCCATGCCGACGAGCCCACTTTTCATCTGCTGAGAGACCTGCACGACAGCGGTGCCCTGAACAGGAGTCTGCTGGTACTCTTCAGCGACCACGGCATACGGTTCGGGCCCATCCGGCAGACCTACATCGGCAAGTTCGAGGAGCGCATGCCCTTCATCTACCTGTTCTTCCCGGAGTGGTTCCTCCGGAAGTACCCCCGCCTCGCCGAGAACCTCCGGCGGAACCAGGACCGCCTGACCACGCCCTTCGACATCCACGCGACCCTGGTCCACCTCCTCGACGTGACCCGCCGGCCCTCGCCAGAGCTTAACGAGACGCTGGCCGCGATCGCGCCCAACGGGATCAGCCTGATGGACCCCATTCCGGACACGAGGACCTGCGAGCAGGCGAGCATACTCCCGCACTGGTGTCCGTGCCAGATACACCGGCCCGTTTCGGTGACCCAACCGGTGGTGGTCAACAGCGCGGCAGCCCTCATCGACACCATCAACGAACTGCTGAAGCCATTCGCGGACGTGTGTGCCCCGCTCAAGATCGACAAGATCCTGGACGCCAGGTTGGTGGTGGGCGGAGGTTCATTCTTTTAATATTACTAAGAATAAAAATGTTTGTTGCTTTTGTGTGCCTGAAGATATAAAAAAAAAATCAGTTCTTGTCAAAATTTATTGTGTTTGTGAATGTTTAAATTCTTAGTTAAAAAAAAATATTTATTTTTCTTCATTTGCAATTATTTATGTTTGTCTTTTGCTGTAGAAAAATAATAAACCCGAACACCTACTCTTAAAAATTAACAAATATAGATTATCAAAATTAATAAACCTTTGTACCATAAAATTTATTGCAAAGCAGATTTTTAAGTCGATTGTATTTTGTTCATACTTGTGTAATGTTCATTCATGTATTTTGTTCATACTTGTTTTATGTTCATACATGTATTTTGTTCATACTTGTTTTATGTTCATACATGTATTTTGTTCGTACGCCAGGTTCGGACAAGCGAACGAGGTCGTGCTGAGGTTCGTCAAGCACCAGAACGACGTCATCAACAGGCACGTGATACTTGGTGAGAAGGTCAACGCCCCTGGGGACTACCTTCTGGTCGTGTCCGCATCTCCGAGCGGGGGGGTGTTCGAAGGGACGGTCAGGTACGACGTGGAGGATGGAACGTACCGCGTCCTGGACGACATCAGCAGACTCAACATGTACGGGAATCAGTCGATTTGTATTGACAGTGCGAGAGTCAGGAAGTTTTGCTTCTGCAAGTCAAAAACTCTGTTCCACAAGATTTTCAGGACCATAAGAAACTCGACCGCAGCGTAAACTAGTCTAAACCTTCGAACTATAAGCTAGCTCAATCAAGGCCAAACATGTTTTTTTAAAACTATTTTCGAATTACCAATTTTGTTTTATTTGTACTTTAGACTGTTTATTGGTTCACAACCTGTGCACCTATAGTTTTTCCTAAAATATACTCTTATTTTCGTCTTTAAAAAACAATGAAGGAAAAGACCCGATAATGAATTGTAGAAATGCATTACTATTAAATAGGTAATAAGTTTTGTGACAGTTTTATGTATAACTTAAGTTCCGATATTTTCCCATTACAAATTATTATTTATGGAATTTGGAAAAATTCTTTTAATACCATTCATTTTCAATTAAAATGAAATCTGACGTGAAAATCGGACATGGATATTTGTTTCATCAATAATTTTATAAAATATCAAAACAGTATTACTTATAACTTTCTTTTTATTAATAATTTTAAACGCAAGCTGTTAATAATTAACAACGTTTTATCAGAATAGCAGTTTTGTTTTTGTAATATCTACATTTTACAATTGTTATTAACAAATAATAAAGCTACAGTTTAGTTTTCAGACAAGATTTTTTTTTCAAAATTTGTTTAAATTGATTGCACGGATTCAAAAGTTAATCATAGTCAATTTTTTTATCGGCGCAAATCTTAGTTATCCCTTAAAACTAATCTAAGTAAACTATTTCAAGTCTTATAAATAGCCCCAAAAATAATATTTACCCACTTAAACTACATTATTGATGACCATTTCCAAAATAGATTCGGTAAAGTTGTAGCTGATATTTTATTAAAATTAATGATATTTTTATCAGCACTATAAACCTGATTTTTAGCTAAATGTACAGCTATTTTTTGTTGGAAAAATTGAAAGCTACAAAAATTTCCGTTTAACTTCATTTATTTCCTGTTTAATTTTTTTTTTGCGAAATAATAGGCAAATAAAAGTCTTATTCTGACAGCCAATTTTGTTCTAAGCCATTCGATTTAAAAGTTGTACCTGTCATCGTAAATCAACGAACTAATATTAGGACAGCCATAACATTAATAGATCCGTTCTTTTTTTATATTTTCGGTTCGTCTTCAATAAGTAATTTGGGATCAAATAGTGTTTAGTTGATATGATCTATGACATTGTTGCCGTTTATAGGAAGCAGAAATGGAGCAATCATTTGCGTGGTTGCGCAGTAATAGAACGGCTACGCTTATTTGCGATGTCCGAAATCGTAATCATTGACTGATGAGAAGTTTGAAAAATCTAGTCACTGAAAAATTGTCCTAGTCAGCAAAGTTTGTTGCAGTTAAAATGTAGTTGGTTTAATGCTGAAATCAAATCAGTGTTAGAATCCCATTAGAATTTTTTTTTATAGAATTATATTTTTAAAAAATTTGTTGAATGAGGGTAATTTTTATTTCTAAACACCATACAAAAGTTTATGTGTGTGAATTTGTAGTATAATATATTGTTTGGATAAATAATTGTACTTATTTTTGATCGTTACTTTCTCAAAATTTATTTAAAGTCCTAAAAATATTAAAAATTTGACCTGTTAATAGCATAATAACGCAATTAAAGAGCAAAATTCAAAATATAAATTAGAGTACCAGAAAAGTTTGGGAAATTTAACTAGAAAACAAATTTAATATTATGTAGCCTTGTTAAACTTATTTAAGAAAATCAAAGAAATCCTCATACAATACTGTTTCTTCAAAAACATTCCAGAAAAAATAATTTATTTCAATTAGTTATTGTATAAATGTGTGTTTTTAATGTTTAATAGATTAAGAAAGTTGTTGCCGTTATTTTTTGTTTCTGTAAGATTGGGAAAAAAAAATTCAGTGCTAGTCAAAATTTATTATGTTTGTAAATGTTTATTTCTTAGTGAATATTATTTATTGTTCTTAATTAATGATTATTTATGTTTGTCTTTTGTTAAGAAAAAGAATAAACCAAAACACAAACTCTTAAAAATTAACATATATAGATTATCAAAATTAAAAAACCTTTGTACCATAAAATGTATTACAAAACATAGATTTTTAAGTCGATTTTATTTTATTCATACATATATGTTTTATACTTGTTTCATGTTCATCCTACTTGTTTTATGTTCATACATGTATTTTGTTCATACGAAATATAGAACTAAAGCATTTCTATATCTTTTTAAAATAACTTTCTCGTTTTCGATTTGTTTTTCTGAAAAAATATTTTCAAGAATGATACGCCTTCAATTATCAATTTTCAGAAATACCAAACGGAAATTTGAAAAAAGAGTAGGAATGTTTAAGTCAATTTTTCTAAGTCCTTAAGACAAACTGTTTTTCAAGAAAAAAAAGTGACACGTGTAGCTCTTTTGGGTTATTAGAATGTGCACACATCTAAATTCTCACTTATCTGGATGCGTAAACGTTTTAAAGTAATGAAACACTAATTAGCAAAAGCAAACTGAGCTTTTGAGAGATTTACTATAGGCAAACTCCATGCAAAATTATATTTTAAGTGTAAATCACATACATAATGTCACATGTGTAAAAAGTGATTATCACTATAACTTTTAATATTAAATAAAAAAAAAGTGGAATAGCTAATCTACACTTATTAAAACTAAATAATGTAAAGTTCTTAATTAAATTTGATTTATTTTTCAAATTTAAAAAGCTTATAGTCCCTTCTTAAATTGTGATTTACACTACAGTTACTTGAAATTTGCCTATTGCATATTTTGTGTTGTAAAGTCTTACTAAAAATTTGTTGAATGGACCGTAAAAAAAATTACTTTTCTTTATTTTACATTATTTTTAATTAAAGACCTTATGTGAATAAGAGCGTCATGTTATTATATCAGTTTTAAGTTATGACTTTGAAATAGAAAATATTTATTTTTTTCATTTAGATAATCGCTTCTTAAAAATTAAATTTACTGGCAGAGTTAAATATTAATAACATGGCGGAAATGTTTTTGAAATAAAATCAATGGCATTTTGGTGTTTAATTCAAAACTGCATAATACTTATTGTTTGTTTGTGAAGTTTTGAAACACGTAAAGAATTATCCGAGTTATTTAGAGCGTAAACATTTATAAGATTACCTTTCAAATAGCCAACAGTTCATTTTGCTTGCTGTGTATATTCTTTATCAACATAGTGATAAATCTATCTTTTAACACATAGAACGGTTATTCACACTCTGAAAGTTTAGATTCACCTTTAGCCTATATTATTTAATAATCATAACATGTTTTTAATATGGCGCCATTTGAAGGAACCAAATGTTGCTTACCAGTATTTTCATATTAATGAATACTTAAATTGTAGTATTCAATTCATTTATAACTGATGTAGATTTATTATTATTGTTATATTCATGTATGTTCCAAGGCAGTAAATAAAATCGCGTTTCATGTGAAGTACCATCTGTATTTTGATGTGTGGTAGATATGTACAATTTTCTAGTCAATTAAGTATTGCGTCATCTGATGAAGAGAGCTCTTTTAAGAAGTATGAGACCCAATGCACTAGTGCTGAAATCCTAGTTTCTGTGAAAATATTGGTTTGCTATATAAACAGAAAGATTTTTTTTTACCGAGTCTGAAAATTACGTTTTTATTATTCGAATAGTAACAAAATATTGAACTTTCCGTTTATTATTAATTACATTAATAATAAACGGAAAAATACAAATTATTTACTTATTGTTTTTTTGAAGCTTTACAATATTCCACAGTTCGCAAGACTATTTTTAAACGTGGATAAGTGGCTGTAAGGTATTTCGTGCTCGCCTCATAAGACCAAGATCGCAGGTTCGACCCCCGCTGAATCGGCAGATTTTCAGAAAGAGAAAATCGTCGGTACGCATGTCATATGATTATGGTGCATGTAAAATATCTCTTGAGTGCTCATTTGGTCTGAATTCTCTCGGAAAAAATAAATGTTTGAATACCACAGATAGTTAATTTTCATTGTAATTTGAGTGCTAAAATTAGTAGCGAGCACCGCTTAGGTGATGCTCTAAAAATTGTCTCCCAGTTTTAGAGAAAATGTCCAGTCTGCAAAAGGTTTGATTCTCCTAAAAAGCTGCCTAGTTCTGAAGAATTTTTAAACTTATGAATTAAGTAATAAATAATCGCATGATGATACTTAATTTCATTTTAACTTTTAATTTACTTTAATATTTCGATGGTCTAGTACCAAGTTAAAAAAAAAACTTTATATATCAAACCAATAATTTCGCAGAAGTTAGGATAAACAAACTATTGTCTTAGCTCTAGAGGACTGACCATCTCTCAAAAAGGAGGTTGGGGCACAAATACAACCATGGCGGATATATAAAAAATACATGTCACGGTTTAAGTCCGAAGTTGTTGAATCTCTGAACTGAATATACCGATTTCGGACATTTACCGTAACATATATTACTTGGCAATCTTAAAAAAATATTTATAAAAAAAGAGGAAAATATTCCTTGAAAATATAGTTTGTATGGATCGGAAAAAAAATAATTCATTGATAAAAAAATATTCATAATAGTTTGAAATTATGTGACAGAAATCTAATTCTTTATGAATTCAAAAAACATTGGTTCCATAACTAATACCAAGCAAGGCATTTCAAATAATTAATGTTGATGTACGAAAATATGTGTAATAAAGTATATTTTAAAGTGCCACTGGTCAGATAGTGATTTGTTAAACTATGTGATATTGTAATAAAGAAGTTTCTTAGCATTTGGATTCCATTTTATTTTACATTTTTTTTGTTTCAAAAAAATAATCACGGTACAAGACTATAAAAGAGTCATGTTGTATTACGGAAAATCTCTTTCAACAAAGTGTCCAGAAAATACCTGTAAGCCGATTTCCCCCGCAACAAAGCAATACAAAAATTATTGGCGGAATTATTTTAATTTGGCACACCATTTAAGAGGGACTGTCAGTCCCATAGAGCTAATGCATTAGCTTTGAAATCACAACTTTTGCAAAAGAATTGCTTTGCCAGGTTGTCCCATTTCCACCAGGTATGGGAATAATCCTAATACAAATTAAAAAAAAAATAAAAGAAGATATGACTTATGACTTTATGACTTTCTTGGTGGGGGGCAAGATCGCCAAGCACTGCGACTAAAGAAGATAACATCACGTTATTTAATTATAACTTGATAAAGTTTAAAATACTGCCACCATCTGAGGTAGATTTTTGGCATTTTAAAACTTCAAAAATACATTATGAAACAACTAGATATCATTTTCGCTTTAAATTTGTTTCATTTCGATGTTATGTTTATTCCCATACCTGGGGGAAAAGGGCTAGCATAACAAAAGGGATACTTCTGCGGAAGTTGTGATACCAAAACTAATTCATTAGCTCCTTGGGACTGATAATCCCTCTTAATTTCTCCTTTTTAACTCAGATTAATTTTGCTTATTCGTTATTAAGACAAAAACATTAAATTTCTTCCTACTTTTTGAGCTCGTTTTTCACTTGTCTACATCTATCTAATTCATCACTATTCTGCTGATTCGTCTGTAAGCCAGGTAATATTACCTTAAGTATTTTACATTTGAGGAGTACACGGGGAAAACCGATTAATTTTGTAGAGAAGTTTCCTTAGAAGGCCACTTTGACGATGATAGCGAGCAATCACCTAAAATGGTGTAAGGAAACCAGTTCCTACCACAGAGATCATAGTTTAAGTAATAGTGTGATAGATCACGTGACCTCCAATGCTAAAGACGCACAAGGAGCTCCCAGAAGAGCCCCTATGAAGCCAGTGTTGTAGGTCACGTGATCTTCCATTCCAATACTTTTACTACTATCTCTGTGGTTCCTAGCTACCAAGATTCAGGCGATTGACGATCCGACGCTTGGACCAAGCGAAGAAGAAAGAGAGAAACCGGTTTTCTGCCGCCAAGCAGACAATTGCGGGCGTCCGCCTAATAAATGTATCGGTTCTTCCCGTGTACTCTTCATTTATGTGTTTTTTAGTTATTAAATAGTATATATTTACTATTGAGTAACTTATTAATACATTTGTACTATTGTATTAATAGCTAGTATTATCTATATATTTTACCTCTAAGACCCCCAATTGCTACTAGCATTCTAAAAAATACAGGGGTTATAAAATAACGCTCGCTATTCGGAGTGGTCTGTAGCTTTAATGAATAATCCAAATGCAACAAACTTTGAGACACTTACTAATCAAGAAGGGGGGAAAAGAACGGAATCATAAAAAACAAATTCGTCTCTTGGCCAGGGTTCTAAATTACGAGGCGTAATTGGATGTGTTGGCCGAAATTAGCCATAATTGGCTACGCCAGTCGTAATTAGAACCTTGGTCAAGAGAACGAGTTTCTTTTTTATGATAACATTCTTTTTCGTAAAAACGAAACTCGTCTCTTGACCAGGGTCCTAAATTACGAAGCGTAATTAGCTGTGTTGGTCGTAATTGACCATAATTGACGATGCCTCGTAATTTAGATTCTGGTCAAGAGACGAGTTTGTTTTTTATGATTATTCTTTTTCATGATTATTTTTAGGATTCTGTCTTTATGATTCCATTCTTTTTCCCCTTACTTGATTAGTAAGTGTCTCAATTTTTGATGCATTCGGATTATTCATTCAAGCTACAGACCACTCCGAATAGCGAGCGTTATTTTATAACCACCCCGTATTTTGAGTAGCTATATTTTCAGCAGCCGTAAAAATGAAACGTTCCCGCACCAGTTAAAAAAAAACCTTAGTGTCGCTATGTTACAGCCCATAATAGGACAAGATATGTTGTGCCCATTTCTTGATTCCATTATCTTGACTAAGGGCTTTCTGGGGTGCAAAGAATATGTCCCGGTTAGATCCACTTCACGCGAAACCCCTTAGTGTTAAGTTTGTATGCATGCTTGGATACATATATGGAAAGGCAATTTCCAATACTTGCAACAATCGAAATAAAACCAACTACCCATAAAACATTCCCAAATCACCTAATTTCGAAATTTGACTGTTTTTCTAGAGTAAATATCGTAAAATGAACGAAAATAAATATCGTAAACTATTTAAAAACATTCTCCGGTAACTCTGTAAAGAGTTATTTTTTAAAATCTTAGTTCATGTGCGGCCACACAAAATAACAAGACTCATAAAATCGTGGGGAAATAAATAAAGAAATGTTACAACGCCGTTAACTATATCCACATTACTATATTCTAAGAATTTACTTTTTTATTTGACTTGAAAATCAGCTTTCCGTATCAACTACTCCGAGTCGATACAGGCCAAGAATAGGTCTAGCGAATTGATAGCAAGGCTCTTCTCATCCATAATAAATCGAAAGATTTAAATACCGTTCCCGAAATAAATTTCGAAAAGCAAATGTTAAAGGTCCCATCTGTATTCGGTCGCGCACGGTGTAATTGGCCTGTTTAACGAACTGGGAGCATTTGTAGAGTTTCGTTTGCTCTCAACGTTTCCGGTTGTCGCTTTTTAGTCTCCGTGAGGAGATTTAACACAGCCAATTACGCTCATTTTTCTGGTTTTACGCTCATTTTTCTGAGCGATACTTAAATAAGGGTTGCGATTTCAAAATCCAATTAAAATGAAAGTTTTGGTTAGTTGAAATAAAATCTGCCTTGTGGTTTGCTTTCTTCATTTTGATTAAATTGAAGACGCACTAAGACTATACGAGGGCTACTAGTGATAGGCCTTGTAACTTTGAACAGAGGTCGAGTGACGAGCGAAAAAAACATATGAGCATGGCACCCAACGCAGCTTCATATACCTACATAGGATCAAGACAGATTGAAAGTTTCCTATTCCACCATACAAAACCTTTTGTTTTGGGATTTTTTTGTCTTGCACCATCTGTTATGAAAATTCTATCTTAGCCAAATCTATCTATAGTGAAAATCTGAATTCGGTGCATTTCGGTATTCACCAGCTTTGGACTTGAACCGTGTATTGACACATGGAAGTGTCAATAACAATTCCTCCAGTTTTATTGACAAATGGAGGCATAATTATCATTTCATACTCTGGAAAATTCTGATCAAGCACAAAAGCTGGAATATATGTATTATCTATTTCTACTCCTAGTCTTAAAAATACATCACAAGTGTACATAAAATTTGTTTCTCTGGATAGTTTTTAAGTTTTTGCAGCAATTTGAAGCTTATAATTATCAATATAATTTGATATAATTAAAACTAAAAAACTAAACTCCTCGGCGCAACAGCCCGTTAGTAGGCCATGGCCTGCCGTGCCCCATTCAGCTTTCGTGACCAAGGGCTCCGGGGTGCTAGGAATATGCCCCAGTTAGGTGGTCAAGCTCATTCGGGACCCTCAGTGTTTAGTTCCCAAGTATGCTTGGTCCTCATTTTATCTACCCACTGAAGGTTGATTAATTCCGGTTTCAAACCTTGGACCTGTGACATGGCAAAGCACTACAACTGGGCCACTTGGCCTCAAATTTGATATAATTACCACTGAAATTATATTTACAAGAGACTCAAAGCTTCTAATAACTATTTATTTTCCAATGCTTTTTACTAAAATGTGCTGTAATGATCCTTACAGCTTTGTCAAAGTAATGTCACTCCATCGAAGTGAAGAACAATTAAATTAAGGATCCCTTTTACCCGAGTGTCAGGTATCGTACATGTGAGTAAATAATTAATCAGCACACGTCATAGATTTGTGTTGCCCAACGAGCCTTTGAGGTTGATGATTAGTAAGTACTAATATGCTGCCGTTTACGGGTAAACTGTAGTAAGGGGGGATGAAGCCGGTCCACTGGCGCAATGGTTAGTGTACCAGCCTTTGGAGCTGCTGGGATCGGGTTCGAATCCCGGTTAAGGCATGGATGTTTGTGTCTGTCAATAAATGTTGTTATTTGTCTATGTGTTTGTGGCGTCCTTCTTTGTGTGTCTCTTGTGACTGTCTCTTCTGGCGAGCGGGGTAATGGGCTATATAGCCTACGACCTTCCCTTCTAGAGGGCGCAATCACTGTCATTTGTCAAGGGGGAATGAAACGGGTTTCCAAAGCGAAGTGCCTCTGTGATAAAAATAAGCCACATTTCTTCGGCTGCATTGAATATTTTTAAACGTTTTAGCTTCCTCACTACGTTTCTAACGTACAAAGTGGAAGGTTTTATAATCGTTCAGTCTGTCTGTCTGTCCGTCCGTCACCCACTTCCACAGAACGAACCAAACGTAGCACAAACAAGTGGGATACGTCATTTTAAAGCAAAAAATCAGGCTATGTTACATTCCAAATTTCATTAAAAAAATTAAATTCGAAGTATATTTAAAAATAAAATAGCTAAAAATTTAATAACGTCATTTTATTATTAATAACTATAAATAGTGTGTTTCCTGCGAGCATAAATATTGTATGGAAGCGGTTTAAGTGACAGATTCTGTAACAAACCTACTTGTGTTTTTTTTTTAATATAGATAAATGTAGCTGATTAACAGGGCTTTCAAGTCTCACTTTATGAACTTGGTTGTAATATTTTGTTATAAAATTATTTATTGAAAATTTAAAAAAAAGTATTCGAATTAATATCAAAAAGCGGGATTATTGAGCATTGTAATTCAGCTACATTTATCAATGTTAAAAAAATCCGTTTTTAAAAATATACAACACAGCTGGAGAAATGTGGCTTTTACGATTGTTCCTTTTACTTTGAGCTTTACAAGAATGCCACTATAGCTGTTGCACATCTTAAAATATTCCTTTTCATTTGTTTTTCTACTTACAAACTATGTTTGTAGTAACAAATAATTTATAAACAAAAATTGAAGTTTTTAAGACTGTTCGTTCCCTGTTTTTTTTTTTGCATATCAACCACATTTACAATAAAAGAACTTTTAGCCGAAGTTAGAATATTATTTTAAAGTACTGTCAATTGCGGGTAACTTTGGCTAATAGTCGGGAAAGGATTTGTTTCATAATTTCTCTTTATAAAATAATCCTACTTTAACTTGTTTGTTGTTTTTGGATAGGCGTCAATTTTGGCTTTCATTTCACGTAATAACTTTTAAATTCTAATTTTAGTAACACCACAAATAACGTTTATATTGCAAATATTTTGTGAAAAAATGTTATTTATTTGAACTTTTGTCTAAACATGTGCAAAAATATTGAAAATATTTAAAGAAAATACTATGTACTGTTCTTTAATATATTATGATGAATATTACATACTTATTTTAATTTATGTAAAATATATTTATGCGATATTCAACTATTGGTTCCCACGAAACTTGTATATATCAGGTTGAAAAAAAGAAAACAATTAATCAGGGTGGAAAAAAAAAAGATGTAAAAATTTCTTTGTGTTTAACTTAAAACAATTTTACACTTTCCAGGATATAGGAAAAAAGGTCTTCTTTTAAATTTATTTTGAATATATTATAATAATATATTATTATCCATATTTAGAGATGATTCCGAGTCATATTTGAAAAAATTCCTGTGATTTCAAGACTGTTCCCTTTAATGTGTTTTTTCTCATTTAAACAACGCTTGCAATAAGATAATATTTAGCATAAATTAGGAAAATATTTTAAAGTAGTTAGTGTAATTACATTTATTGTGATTCCACGACTGTTACTGTTACTTTATTTGTTTTTCTGCTTATGAAATACGGTTGTAGTGAAACAACATTTACAGAACTTTAATTTTCTTGTGATGCCAGAACTGTTCCCTTACAAAAAAGTTTTTAGATTGCAGTGAGTGCTACTTATTTTCTCATGATTTCACGACTGCTAATTTTATTTGTTTTTCTGCTTATGAGCTACAGTCGTAGTGAAACAGCTTTTACAGAACTTATACTTTTCCTGCAGTTTCAAGACTGTTCGTTTTAACGGAAGTTTGGGAATTGAAGTAAGTGTTATTAATTTTCTCATGATTTCACGACTGCTAATTTTATTTGTTTTTCTGCTTATGAACTACAGTCGTAGTGAAACTACTTTTACAGATCTTTAATTTCCTGTAGTTTCAAGACTGTTCCTTTTAACGGAAGTTTTGGAATTGAGGTGAGTGTTATTAATTTTCTCATGATTTTGCGATTGTACCTTTTATTTGTTTTTCTGCTTATGAACTACAGTCGTAGTGAAACAACTTTTACAGATCTTTAATTTCCTGTAGTTTCAAGACTGTTCCTTTCAACGGAAGTTTGGGAATTGAAGTAAGTGTTATTTTCTCCTGATTTCACGACTGCTAATTTTATTTGTTTTTCTGCTTTTGAACTACAGTGGTAGTGAAACAACTTTTACAGAACTTTAATTTTCCTGTATTTTCAAGACTACTCTTTTTAACGGAAGGTAAAAAGATCAGTCTTGAAACTAACTTCTAACTAAGGAAGTCTCTAATCTAACTTGAAACTAAGTGTTATTATTTTTCTCATGATTTCACGACTGCTAATTTTAATTGTTTTTCTGCTTATGAACTGAACTCGTGGTAAAACAACTTTTACAGAACTTTAATTTTCCTGTTCTTTTTAACGGAAGTTTGGGAATTGAAGTGAGTGTTATTAATTTTCTCATGATTTGCAGAACTCATTCGTTTATTTTATTTGTTTTTATGCCTGTAAACATTAATTTTACAGATTTTTTTTTTTACGAAACTTACTGATTAGGCTACAAGATGGGGCATGTCAGTCATTCCCTGTTAATAAATGTCAATTTGTATGTATATCTTAATTTTCACTCTGTCTAGTTAATCAACTACATGGAGCAGCCTTAAGTACATAATTATTAAATTATAAATATTAGGTAAGTTCTTAATTTAAAAAAATCCAATTTTTTTTTTGCCTTGTAGTATTTATTGGAACAAAAATATACACAGAAAATAAGTATACACCAGCATGAAAATCCTTGCAAAATCATTTGCACAATGAAAGGCACACAACAATTGAGTAAATACATTTCATACTGCACGACATATTATGCAGTATAACTTAGATACAACATTTCTTTTTGTCTTTATACTTTCAAATGCTTCCCAGAACGGAATCTTCATCGTATAAAAGTTTGATCGAATCAACAATCACTTGTCGAAATAAAGTATCTGGAAACTCCTTCGGGATTTGCAAATCTGTAAAAAAACGTTTGAATATCTGAACCAAAATCACATAAATAGTTTAAACACATACAAGTCGTAAAAGAACCGTCACTTTTGCAGAAACTACCAACGGACCGTAAAATAATAGACCATATTAAGCTGTTTTGCTAATTTTACGGTCTTAGCCGTTTTATTAAACTCGTTTACAGTTTTTAAACTTTTTTTTATTCTTCTGAGCAATTTTACGCCACTTTGGGGACCTGTTAAAGGATAACAACATTATTATTTTTTTTTATTCTGTATAGATTTGGTGGCTAGTTGGTATGACGCTTCATTTGAAACTTAAAGAATGCAAATTTGAATAGCGCCCTGCGCAAAACTTTTATTTAATTTTAAAAAGTACGAGTATTTAACGGAGCAAAAATATATAACTAGAATATTAAAAAACTTAGCATAAACATATAATTAGACATTCAACTATAATTTACAGTATTTAATTCAGAAAGATTCCAACAATTTAATATTTTGTTTCTAGCAAATCAACTTCCAAATTAAATCCGTAATATTTAAGTGGTTTATATTTCAGTGCAGCACCCTCTATAAATAGAAGCAAAAAAAAAACTTCGCATAACAGAGGGAAGGCTGGTTGTCGTTACAGTATGTCGCCATACACCATTCCGTGACAGTGGTTCTGTACTTCTTTATGGATGGAGTATAATCAAGAGCGAGGTGAGTGACAAAAAAACAAGGGTTCATTTTATATCGCACTTTTCTCGACTGACCAGCGTCAGCGTCTCCTCATAGTTAGACTCGGACTATCACTCGCACTTATATGGGTCTCTCTATTTGATGATTATCCCGTCAGTGTGCCGAGGGCTTCAGATTACCAACCACTGTTTGGTTTAGAGAGTGAGAAGTGTATAAGTGTTTGGAATAAGTTATAGTCTCCTTTATAATATTTTATTTAAGACGGGCGAATAAAATGTGACGCTTCACACTGAAAGCGCCTTTTGGAGTCCAGTACTCCAGTAACTAATTAAGTATTGACTTTTACAAAGTTCACTTGAAAATTCGGAATAATTTTGGTGCATAAAAGAAACACGAACTTTTTTAAACACACGAAATATGTATCGATAATACAATTTTTGCATCACTTCATTATCAAAAATTGTGTAAAAATTTGTGAAATAATACCAATAATACCTTCATTTCCTAAAAAAAATAACTAAGTTATTTGAATTCGTTTTAAAAGTTAACACTTGATTTGCCTTACATAAATTATTCAAGCCCAAGATTTCATTTGCCTTATATTTTGTTTATTTGCTTAAATTTAACCAGAAAGCTGATTTTCTCGGGGCAAATTATCTTTCCGACTGTCGTTAACGAAGTAATACAAATATATACCATGGTTATGACATATATCTTAACATATATTTTGTAAATGAAAAAATTGTATACCTGCAGTAAGACTGTTTTTAATGTTAGAAGAGCTTTGGCTTTTTTGAATGACAGGGATATAATGTTCATTGACCTACATTAAAATAGAAATATTATTAAAATGTAATTAACAAAAATTCATTCCGAAAAAATAAAGTGAAAGTTTCAGAGTAAATGTAAATGTATGCATACTAAACATTTTCCTCTTCCAATGTCAAGAAACTGTTATTAAAAACATACAACATAAGCATATCTTCGTTAAGTTATTACACCTTGCGTATAAAAAAATAAACTCAATATGGAGAGGAAGCCCATATTTGAAGACTATAAGTTGAGTAACTGCACTTCAAAAACTAAACACCAAAGTAGAACGACTCCCAATAAGTTTTGTTCCAAAATGCATAAATTACCATTTAAAAAACCAAAACGGAGCAATGATACCCATTTTAAGCACCTTCAACACCAACCGCAATTTAAATTAAATGTTTCACGCCGCTAAAAAAAGGTAATCTACAAAAAGTAGAACGCTATGTTACCTGATTTGGGCATAAACTCTAAGTCAATTCAATTTTTCAGCCCTCAATTCCACTTAAATTAGTCAAATTTTATGAGGCATAAAAATGATGACCTAATCGGTTGTAAGGTAATCTGATGCAGTTGTGTTCCAAATTGGAAAAAAATCCTTTTTTTTTTTTACAAAAAATAGGTTTTAAAAAATGTTTATTTGGGGTTTGCTTCCAAACTCAAATAATCAAAGCTCTAAATGTACGACCAACATAAATGGGTAATTTACTCAACATTTCATCCATTTGGTAAACTCTAACTCTATGGTTTTGCAATAAATCCAAATGAAAAATATTTAAACCTACTTTCGGCCACAAAAAGCCACTTTGCACTTTCAGTTAGGTTAGGTTTGAATTATCGTCACACTAGAGCTGCACGAGGGCTATTGGCAACGGGCGTCGTATTTTGGAACCACAGTCAAGTGATGAGCCGACACCTGAATACTTTGCATTTAGGAACATTGTTGAACAAAAAATATCTTATAGTCTAATTTGGGTCATTTCTTTCTATTTTAGATTTTTTTAAAATGTGGAATGACATTTATTTAAATAGTACAAGTTCAGTTCAAACTTAAAAAGAAAAGTTTTAGAGATTCCTTTACACATATATTATTTGTCGTCCATATAGCATTCAATGTATTACCTGAAATGTTTGAGCTTGGTGGATTATTTCGTTGTTAGTAACACTGGGTTGACCATTGTTATCTGTGCGAAGTAGTTTATTTTCAGGAGAAAGAACATCGGATAAGAATTCTTCAGTTTTTTGTACATTTCTGCCACATCCACCTACATATGAATATTTTTTAGTTTAGAACTATGGTTTAGAATCATTTGAACAGTATAAATAAAAAGTTGAACGCATAAACAAAATTTAGATTTTTTTTTTATTCTACTTTTCTGTTCTTTAGTCTTTGCATCCAAGTGGCCCCGAGCTCCAAAAATTACAATTTTCAGTATTTTACAATTTGCATATTACAAAACTTATATTTTGTTTTAACTTTTGTCAAATGAGAGGTGCTGTTAGTTAATCAACTTGATAATACACATTAAACCAGGAGTACAAATATTTGGTTAAAAATGTTTGTAAAATAGTAAATAAAAATTAATTATATTAAGGTTGAAGTAAATTACCATTTTCGAAATTAGGAATTTTTGTTTAGTATTTATTATGTATGAAAATGAATTTTAAAATATAAGTATGTGCTCAATTATTTAAATAATTTTAATCAATGAAATATTTTAAGTAACTTCTTTAGCCCAATGCAAGTTAAAAATAATTTTATAGTTATTAAAAATACAATATTAAAATTTACAAGAATCTACAAAACGTTGCATATTTATACTATAACCTTAATTCATCGGTGAGCTAATTTACAAACTAACCAATCACCCCTCGTAAAATAAAGGGATGTCCGCGCCAGACCGTGAAATCAAAGCTTAAGAATTACATGAAATGTAAAAAAACACTTACCAAAAAAGTATTCTATTTCAGATTTTTCAAATAAGTTATTATACTTTCGGAAGAGATAATCGATTTGCCATCCTTTGCTTCCCATGGACCCTCGTGGGGGCTTGAAATGTATGTTGCGATTATCCTGAAGCTCTTCTGGATGCGCTGTTAAGCGACTGGAGAAATTCCTTGACTCCTTGAAGTAAACGACTGTGGGTTTTCTTGAAGGAGAACTGTGGTATTGCTTCTCTTGAAATTGACGAGGAATTTCATTTTGATTTCCGTTTGCGAGAAAACCATTTCTTGCAACAAAATTTTCGTTGTTTTGCAAGGGGGTGAGAGGAAATTTCAAACGTGGTAAGGTCTTCGGCGGGGATGAGGATGGTTTGGTAGTTTCCTGGGGATAGTGGACTTGAAGGACTCGAGATTTGAAATAATCTGAATCAATCATTTCTTTTGGGACCAGAGTCCAAACAGCTCCATCATCGGCTTTTTTAGAAATTTCTGGTGGGCTCGGTAGTGGTTTGAGCTCTGAAAGAAAAACTTGAATGAAACTATACAAAAACAGATAATCTTTTTTTTAACTAAACGGGGCTGCTTTTTGGTGGATCGCGCCTTTTTCAGAGTCGGCAGATTCCCAGAACTGGAGAGCTATTTTTGTAGTACCATCAAGTCGGCTCTTGCTACCAATTTTGATGCTCAGAAATATAAATGCCTATGAATCTGATCTATCTGTGTGTGTGGATGTTTAAGTATGCCAAGATTTAATTTTTCCAAAAGAACCCAAGCCAAAGAGGCACTCAAGTTATCTTTTACATGCTGCATAATCGTAAGACAAACCTACTCACGTTTTTCCCACCCTGAAAATCTGCCGACTCAGCGGGGCTCGAACTTGCGATCTTGGGCTAACGATGCGGGCACGTAATACCCCAAAGCCACCAGTCAAAATAGTTTACATTTACAATAAAAAATTTGTCCCCGTAGTAGTTAGCTTGCCTGACTCATGTGAGTCATTCACGCTAACTACCACGGGGGCACGAGTGCCGTTGCCCGAGTTCGCATACGAGCAAAGCAGCCTGGTCAAGGCCAAACCCCTCCTTAAATGATAAGTGAACATATAGAAGATTGTGTCTGAGAGGGTTTTATTCTTGTACTATCCATATGGCAAGGACAATATAGATAAACTTAGCATCTCAAGTCCTAAATGTAAATGAATGTCACCTTCAAGAACTCATTTCATAGGATTGGGCATAATTTAGCTTCACATATTAACATAAAAATTAATTTGATATTTCATTCATTAAAAAAATTAAGTAAATAAAATTTATACTGACTACGTGGTCTTCCTCGTCCTCTTTTGCCTACAACTTCATCTGGTTTGTTTAAATCTATTAATAAAAAAGAATATAGGTAGGTTTTAGGCCTTTAAAAAAAAATCTCAAATACCTAATTAATTTTTTTAATAAAATACATTTGTATTGAAAATCCGAAATACAAACATTTAATTTAGATTTTTAATTTTATTATTACAAAAAAGTTCAATTTTATTACTATGCTATAATTATTGTTTAAGAGAAACAGTCTATTACTGGAAGAAGTAACAAAGATGATAAATTTTTCTTTGGCTATATCCACACTACGACAATAAACACTGACAAGAAATGCGCGCGCATGGAAAATGCATATACAATATGTACCATTCTAGGTAGGTGCGCGCGTGCCTGTACAAATTGTATGTGCATTTCCATGCTCGCGCATTTCTTGTCAGTTTTTATTGTCGTAGTGTGGACATAGCACTTTAAAAAGTTTAGGACTATTAAAAATATTAAAATTATGCCACAATCTATACTTAAATTTTAATTAAGATCATTATAAAAAGTCATTACAAACTAGGTAACAAAAATAATTAGCATACTAAATGGAACACTTTCTTTACATTTCTTCTTTCTTTCCATTTTGATGTAGTTTGTACCTAAGTATATATTTTTTAATGTTTAAGTATAGTTAATTACATAAAAACAATAAAGGGATCGTTTTAAACATCTGTATAATTAAAAAGTTCCTTAAGCAACAACAAAAAATCAATGCACCGACGCCGTGACTTTTTTTGCAGCGAGAACGCGTTCATACTAAACCAAACCACCGCAACGAAAAAATGTTTTTTCCCCCTTGTATTCAAAGTTAAAATAATATATTCTTTTCAGGTTACATAGGTGGAAGCTATTAATTTTAAACGAATTTAGCAAATTTGAATCAGTATTAAATATAACTTGTCGGATAAATTAAATTATAATGGCGAAATGTACGAGCTTGTATATTCAAATCAATAATCACAATTATTGCAGAAGAAATGGTCAACTATAAAAACTTTGACGGAATTAGTGACTCTAATTAATTTCTTCATGTTTCATTGTTATTCATAAATGAGAAAATAACAACAGAACTAAAAAGCCAAATTAAGAAGCTTCAGACCAGACTGAAGTTTATGGCTATTAAAAATTATAGAATCAAAATAACTTTTTAAAAAGTACATATTTATAAAAAAACTATACACATTGTTACAGTATGATGCGTTATCAAAATACCAATTGCAAAAGTCATTATCTAGCAATCAAAATATATTAAAATAACATTTTTAAAAAATCAAGCATTTTGTTACTAGGGTAAGACTTTAGAATACTAATTGTAAAAATCATTTGACTTACCAATAAAATCTTTGTTAACTCTTACAATTACTTTCCTAGATGTTCGCCGTAATTCCGAATCTTTCTTACAAATTACAAGTCTGTTTCTCTTAGTGTAATTTCTTTTCTTTATGACAGTTTCACTCCATTCGCCTTCTTTGTTCTCATTCGATGATTCCGATTGTATTTTTAATTCGGTTTGTTCTTCCGCATTCGACATTGTGCTAAGTTTCGAAGGTTTATCTAGAATTTTATTTTCAGAGATAGTATTGCAATCCGTTTCTTGAAGTGTTTCTGGTTTGTCAATTTCTTTTTTAATGTTCTTTCCCGACTTTTTGGATATTCGGAAAACTAGAGAGCGTTGTTTGAGGTGGTCGGATTCAATTTCATCTCGGTTTCTGTGAATTCGTTCAATTTTGTATTCTTTTGACGATTTTTTCGACTTGCGCCCCTGAAAAAAAGTAAAAACAACATGCCACAGCATAAAAAGAACGGTACAGTTTAGCGAAATAAAAAACAAAACGAACATACGACATATGGTGAAAACCGGAACAAACGATAATTAGTCAAACAAATTCTTTTTTAATTCAGTAATCGTCCAAAAATAAAACATCGGGTTAAAAAATCGTTGTATTATTTCGATGTAATGTTTGTTCTCGTATTGTTTTGAAAATAAGAATATGGCGAATTGTTGATTTTAAAATGACAAAATACTGTGTATAAGTTTAATATTGTGTGAGGTTAATAAAAGTCTGTTTATCCAAATTAAACAACCTAAAATAAATAAGGACACTAAATACAGTTTAATGATGGGAATGTCTTTTGTTACAAATAGAAGAAATTACTAAATGCAAATCTCCTTATTCATTATTATACAAATAGTAAAAAGGAAAAAAAATTAGCCTTACCATGGAGTCCAGTACTGTTATCAAAATACACTTGAAAAGCGTAAGCCTCGAATTAAAATTACTTAAACAAGATATTTTTTACAGAACACCATTTAGAAAATTGAAATGAAACTTCCAATTGTTTTTTCTTTTAATAGTTTTAGGCTAAGAAGAATAAAAAAATTTCTTAATATAAATGAGTTTAGATTTTCGCACGAGATATAATTACTATTAAAATAATTTCGTATTTTATTAAGCTTTAAGAAGACTCGTGTTTGCAAAAGAAAGTTAAAGGAGGCAAAAAATACGATTTTTTTTACACCAAAAAAAAAAGAAAGAAAGCTCTTTCTTTCTTGAGTGTGAACGATTTTGGAAAAATTCAATCTTAAATTTTGCACTTTTCTAATTTTTTTTTTCGGTATAAAATGTATTAAATAAACGATTCCGCATTACATATGGATATGGGATATAATTTTTTTTAAATTGTGTCATGAATAATGTGTTTTAATAATTTTTTTTAAATTGTGTCATGAAAGTCTATATAGAGCATTTTGGTAAATTTTAAAACTTCAAAATAAATAATTAAATGACCAGAGAAGATATTATTTTAACTTTCCTAATAAGAAAATATAACGTAATACAAGTATTGCAATCGGGTCGAAAATTCGAAATAGAGATTTTGTGTTTTCTACACGTTTTAGAGGGTGCTAATTTTAAATAAGTAGTTTTTGGACGTTGGTTCGTCTGTCTGAAACCACTCTACAGCTCGAACTAAAAAGCTAGACTTCAAAATTGGTACACGCGTTTCCAGTAACTGTAGGACATTTAATGAAGTTTTCGAGAAAATCGCACAAGCCCAAGTGGTAGCTGCTATAGAACATTTTAGGTTTTAAAGTTATTGAAGTTACCTTATAAGGTATATAAAACCTTTAAATGTATTGATTTATTGAGTGGTAAATTAAAATAGTGTAGCTGTACTATTATATTGTTTTAGTTTGCTGTTATGAAGTTTCAAATACCTGATGAGAAAATGCAGGGATTGGAGTAACGCGTTACTTGTAACGCCGTTACTAGTAACAGTTACTTTTTAGGTAACGCCCAGTAACGCCGTTACATTTTCCAAAAAGTAACTGTAACTGTAACATAGTTACTTTTAGCGGTAACGAAAAATTTCGTTACTTTACGAAGGCTGTCAGATGCCAATTTTGAAACGTCACTATCCTAAGAATTGAACATTTCGCATTCCCGAAATACGAGCTTTTCTTAGGAGTCAACTCTCTATAGAGGAATGTCACAGATGACCCCCTGTGGTTTCCCACTGGGGGGAAACGGATGTGGGGGTTTGCTTCCTGTGGGGCGATGGACTTCATTCGAGAGAAGATATGGACTTGACTTTGGAACGCGAGATGCGTAGGTGGTGTGACGAGTCGTCTCCCGAACTCACTCACGAAAAAATATGATTTAATTCTGTAAATAATAGCTGTAATTTGTAACTTTAATTACCATAATAAAATAAATAACGCTACCTATTGACCATCCTTGACCACTACGTTACAGCTAGTATTTTGAGTTTTGACCATCATTGACCACTACGTTACAAAGACGTGACACCTGTTACTAACTAGAAACCGCGGGAGCGGGATTGTCGAACTTAAAAGCCCTTAAAACTGCAATAGTTTGAAGTGTATTTCACCTCTATTTTTTTTATAAAATAAATGATATTTTGGTTCAAAAATTAATTAATGTAACCAAAATGTCCAAAATATTACTCAATTCTTGCAAAATAAATCGCGCATTTTGATAAGTCATCACTAATCTTGATATAGATGTAAGTGACGATTTGTTTTAGTTACTGTAATTATTCATTATCTGTATTTTTTAATTGTTATCATTTTTGCATGTCATTTCTAGTAGCTATATTATGCGAAGCTTGTTTGTTAGTTACCATTTTTTTTAAATAGGCAGCCTTAGATTTTTTTTGCCCAAAACGTGAAATTTTTTGCTAACTTATATAAATCAGTAACTTTAATCCTCATAAACTTAATAAAACATCAGTAACTTTAATCCGAAATAAGTGTTCAAGCGTGTTTATTAATAGCTACCATATGTTTAGGTTCATCATTAATGAAGAAATTTGACTTCTTATGATAAAATTATTTTTTTTAATAAATAATTTAATTTTAAATTAATAAGTTATTATTAATAATTTTAATTTATTAGTACTAGTTATGCAAATTAATGAATGTTATTAGTTATAACTAATTTCGTTTTAAACAGATAGTTATAATGAGTTATAATTATTAATATTCATTGATTAGCATTTTCAGTTAAACACTACATTGATAATTATTAAAATGAAGTTTTCTTTAAACCGAGTCGGCAACTCCAAAATTTTGCTAAGTAACTGTAAAAGTAACTGTTCACAGTTTAAGTAACTGTGTTACAGTTACTTTTCAAAAAAAGTAACTGTAACAGAGTTACTTTTTTTTAGCAAAGTAACTGTAACTGTAACAGGGTTACTTTTTTTAGCAAAGTAACTGTAACTGAGTTACTTTTAAAGAGTAACTTTCCGATCCCTGAGAAAATGCTTACATAGGAAATGGCAATACTTTCACAGAAGTTTTAGAATTTCAAAATTAATGCATTAAATCGATGAACAGACCGTTTCTCTTAACCTCCATACGACGTACTACAGACTGCAACAGTGTTAGACCCGAAATAGCTTATTAGAGAATGCCAATACTAGTATTTCATTAAAATTGTATTTTTTAGTTGAGTTAAATTAACGTCGCACGATAGTTATTGGAGACGGGCGTCGTAAGTGACGACCCAACACAACTTTTTTAAGGGCGACATCGTACGCGGCGTCGGAACTTAGAAACATATTTAACTTATATACATACTAACATACTTAACTTAACATCTACACGGGATATCAATTGTCGGACTTTTTAGCTGAACACAATTTATAGATGAGTTTTTTTGGCAATTTTTAAACTCGGTCAAGTGCTGATTTGATCATGTAGAGTCCACACGACGCCAACTAAATAACAATACAACTATTAAGGTGTTAACATGAAGTTTTTTATTGTCAAAAAATAAGTTATTTTAAAATAGAAAAAAAAGGACACACAGAAATTTTTTAAGACATGACATGAATATTGATTTTCCAAAGGCATATAAATAGCTTGTTTCGTAAAACAAATAATTTCAACCGTTTTAAACAAAGCAAGTGCATCAGTCTTTAAGTATAACAACACTTTATGTTTCATCTTTAACAAAACATTTAATACTTCCGTAAAAAATGAACTCATATTGTGGCAAGTAAAGAAAATTTAATAAAATCTGTGGTTTTCTTAATTTTTAATATAGAGTATGACCTATTCATATTTAAAAGTAGCATGTTTCTTTTAAATTTAAAACGTTGTAGTGCACATTATAGTGAGATTTAAAATAGCATTTTTATTTGCCTAATCACTTTTATATCAATTTATAAGTCACATTTATCCAAGCATAGCCTGTTTCAGAATAAGTTTTCCCCCATTTTACTTTTTAAAAATAAACTATTGCCTGGGCCTGTGTGATTATTCAAAAATATTAAATAAAAAATGAGGAATTATGCCAGCATATCATTCCAAAAGCTATGTATATTGAAACACAGATAGCTTAAAATATATGTGTTTTAATGTGATAAAAAATTAAAAAATTTCTTTAAAACAAAATTATTTAAAGATAATTACTAAGTAACAGACTTAAATACAAGTATATATTAAAAAATTTTAATTCAAAGAACAAGAAATAATATAGGGTAAGAGATATGTGCTGCCTAATAATAACATACTCGCATTACTTAAAAAAAAAAAAAAACATTTGAACCATAATTTCAAGATAAGAAGAACAAGATTTTATGCATTCACTGGTTCTCTTATTTCTAAGGACATCCAGATTTTTGGGTTTTAAAAATATTTGAATCTATTATTAGTACTGTTTGGCGGTTTGCACAAATACCCAATACCAGCCCTTGCGATTAAAAAATTACTTTATTGCAGAAGGTTTAGTATTGGACCGGTTTTGATCCAGGAACCTCTTGTGTGCTAGCCCAATACTAAACCAACTGTGACAAATTAATTACTCAGTCGTGAGGGTTAGTAATGGGTATTTGTGCTAAACGCCCCACCAATATTTTTAAAACCTAAAATACTGAGTAGCCTTATAATTAAGAAAACAGCTGTAGTGCAACACTAAGGGAATGGGAAATTTTGGCAACAAAAAAGTACTTTCCCCATTTGATTATTTTTGCATGGTGGTATTACATTGAAAATATTTTAAATAAAAGTATTTATATAATACTAAAAATATATAAAGTATACAGTTATTCATTTATTCAAAAGGACTTTTAAAATCTTTTTTTAAATACAAGTATAACGTTGACTGAAATAAATATAACAAAATAGATTCATGTTAAAAGTAAAGTGGGGGGGGGGGGGGGGAGTGGCATTTTTAACCAAAATATCAATGTTTGTCCAAAAGTAAGAAATAACAATATTCGTATTCTAATGAATTCATTTACTTAAACTTAAAAGTATGATTCGACACTCTTATACCTTGTCTATCCAGAATGCAAGCCTCGAAAGCATTTTCCTTCCCCATCACTGCATGTGGTTTTCTTCAAAACGGTGTGTGCGTGTTTTTCTTCCACCCTATTTGGGTTTGAACTGTTCGGATTGTTAACCCCACAATAGAACCTCAAATGCGTTAGGTTTGGAAAAGCGATGCTCCTCCTGTTTCCTAGAAAACAAAGTGAAAGGATGGGGGAAGAAAGTCTTTTCGAGGCTTCCATAGTAAGTAGACAAGGTATAAAATGTGTTAAATTTTTTTTGAAAATATTTTTGTAACAAGTTCATGTTAAAAATACATTAAGAATGAAAATATGCAAAATGTAGCACCTTCCCCTATGCTTAATGATTTTTAACAGTTTTGTACTAATATTTTATGACCCTAATTTGTTTCAAAATTAAAGTTAAGGTCCTTTTTAATATAGGACACAAAAAATTAGCATAATAAATCATGAGTGTCCCTATATAAATGTTTTTCCTGAAAATATAAATTATGAGCAATCTATATAAGTATATGCATTCAATAATATTTTATGCCATAGTATTTTTGACTAGATCATAAAACACTGTAATTAAAAGAACTAAAACTTCACATTTCAGATAACAAAGTCATTATGAACAACAACAAAATAAACTTGCCAAAATTTACAAAAACTTTACAATAAAAATACATTTTACAGTGAATAATTTACACGTTTAGTTTTTTTATTCTAAAAAAGTATACAAGTTAAATAAAAATGGAACAACACTTTCATAAATCATTTAGAACAATTTGCAAACACATTTAGAGCAAAAATACATGTGTTACTTATAAAATAGACATTCATGCAAAGTCAAATAGTAGTTACAAACACTTTAAAAATTCATTAGTCTGGGCAAGGTCTAAGTAAATATATATTTTTATTACAATAACTGCTTTTTTGAAACATTTGACATCAGGTAAGCACAGTAATATGGTAGTCATAAAATATGAAAAGAAATCGATGGTCCTTAATTTAAAATTAAGATTATAAATGTAGCAAGGTTTTGTTAATCAATTTTTACAATTACTTACAGAATATTAGTCTAAATAAAAATTTCCATACATTTTAACAAGTATTTTACATCCTCTAAAAAAGCTAAATCAGTAGCAATGCGTTTTTAATATTCCTCAAAGTATCACAATAATGTGCTTAAAAGAAATTAAATTTCATAACTTTGAAAACCATAGAGTTGTGCATGTTGTAAGGTTTATAATACACTGCTCAAAATAATTAGAGGAGCCTTTTGAGTAATTTTGTTAAGACCCCATGTGATCCCATAATTGTTTTGAGTAGTGTAAAAAAGCAGAATTGTATCACCTATAAATGGAAGACACAAGAATGTGTGTGTGTTAATTTTAAATAAAAATGGAATGTTATGAAGCTGACTAATTATTTCATATGATAAACCCTCAGACACAATATTAAACTATTTAAGTTTCAAAATGAACATATTAAAAGTAAAATAGAGTTTGTAAGTACAATTGAAGAGCTTAGTGGAAGAACGTGCTAAGTGACAAAAATTTGAAATCGAGAAAATAAGTTTTTCGTTTGTACTTAGACACATTAAAATCCGGACCTTACAAATGGTTAAAATATACTTAAATCAAAGTTTATGAAAAGGAGAAATTATGTTATCTTTTTAAAAAAATAACATGTTCATTGCAACAAAAATTTAAGTTTTTTTTCTTTTTTTCAAAAATGTCACCAAGCATGATCTTAAATTAAGCGTTCAATTCATTTTCATGAAAACAGTTGAAATTTACTAATCCCAATTTAACTACATTTTAAGTTTTTTTTGTTTTAAAAAGAAAAAATCTTTGCTGTGGCAGTATCAAACTTTTTTTACTAGCAAATCATTTATCTTTAAAATTGTAAAGCAATAATAAATTGCTTTTAAGCTATTGAACAGGTATTACAGCAATACACATTGACTAGTTTATATTAATCCCACAATAATTTAACATTGACACATTACAATAAATACTAAATAATACTAAAGTTTAACATGGAATGAACACGAAAAAAATGCAAAAATCAAATCTTGCAAAACCTATTTTTAATAAGGTTTGAGATACATTACATTTCCCATGATGGAGATGGAATATATAATACTATATAGCTTATTTTAAACATATGTACACAAGTATTAACAGAATTTGAAAAAAAATAATGAATTAAAGATGAAAATTTGCAAAATTCCTTTCAATTTTTTTTTAATAAAAGGACTTTTCTTCACATGATAAACTACAATTATTAATAAAATGAATGTTTTGATCAAGCATTTCTCTGTAATGAAGTAAATACACAACTATTTCCAAATAATAAATTATGTTATTTTTTCTATTAAACAAAACAACGTTTTCACAAACTATAACCCAAACATATAAACAACTAATACTATTTATGTTGCATAACAATTTAACAAATTTGAAATAATTATCTATAGCATTTTAAACTAAAATATATTTTGTATACGTTCTGCTTTTCATACTAATGTCCTCAACTGTCTAATAAATACAATAAAATAGTTATTCAAATATGCACAAAAATCACACCAAGCTATTACTCAACACATTCTTTCTCCGCAATTTACACCACTGAACTCAACATCCAATAAATATCTTAAATACAAAAAAATAATATAACTTATAGGTCCATTTAGATCACATTTTAAGGCGAACAGCATAAGGCATCTGCTGGAGGGACGATGTCAATACCATACGTGTCAGCTAGTTCCATGACGAATGTCCGATCATTCACGGGGTCCAGGCCTACGGCATGCATATGTTCCAGAGTCCATTGCTTGTCATCCGAGCGAGAAACATCGAGGAGTTTGCGGAATAACTTGTCGTTTAGGTTCATGAAATACCTGGTAAAACATTATATTATTAAGGTCATTATATTAAAATTTTATATTATTTAGGTCATTATATTACAACGTTATATTATTGAGGTCATTATATTACAAAGTAATATTATTAAGGTTATGATCGAATAAAAGATCTTAGTGGGACAAGATGCTAAGTGACATTTTTGAAAAAATTGAGATATTTGTATCAATGAACATACTATTTTACCCTTTAATGATAACAAGTTTTCTTTTTCCCCCCACATAAACTTAAACTTAAGTATATGTTTTACTTAAACTTAAGTATATGTTTTTAGTGCCAAGTACCGTTTTCAACGGATTTAAGTGCAAACAAAAAACTTTAAAGCTCATTTTCTCGTTTTCACCTTTTTGTCACTTAGCACGTTCCTCCACTATATATAAGCTTTTCAATTAACATCATACTAAAGGCAAAATAATAGCTAATGGCCTCATAAGAGGGACTGTCAGTCCCATAGAGCTATTGCATTTGTTTTGAAAGCACAACTTTTGCAAAAGAATTTTGTGTAGCCATGTTATCTCATTTCACCAAGTATGGGAATTGTCATAACATCGATTTAAAACAAAATTGAAAAGAAAATAACATCCTTTTATTTAATTATAAATTGATTAAGTTTTAAAACAGTGTTGCCATCTTCTGTATATTTTTTTATTTTTAAAACTTCAAAAATATATAATTTTATAGCTAGATAACAATTTTGTTTCGATTTTAAGTTCATTCCCATAACTGGAAGAAAAAAAAATTAGTATGGCAAAGCAATACTTCTGCATAAGTTGTGATTCCAAAACTAATGCATTAGTTCTGTGGAACTGACAATCTGTCATAACTGTAAACCATAACAAGGCCTTTGTCAAGTGATGAGGCTGACATCTGATATAGCAACCTTATAGTATTACTTACATTATACATTGTATGCAGTGCCAAAACATTAGGTTAGGTTGAAGTATTGTTGCACTCAAACTACAAGAGGGCTATTGATGACAAGTGTTGTAAGTTAGAACCAAAGGCAAGCAACAAGATGACAGCTGAGAAGGCTCAACAATTTTTAAGAAAAACACTATATGCAGTGTCGGAGCTTTGGCGCACATTTAACATGAACTACCTCAACACAGGGAATTCTTCTTCTTTTTGGCTGAATAGACCGTTTAAGGGTGGCAGTTATTTGGATAAGGACTGGGATCTAAACAGGCACCTTTTGTATGCAAGGCAATTGCCATACTGACTGGTCCCGTGTCAAGACTTTAGAACATGACACATTTCATGTGCACCAGTCCTATATACACATCTTTATTTAAAGGGAGGGAGGATTTTAATTTAATTTGTTTACATGGGTTAGCTAAGTGAATAACAAAACCAGCAAAAGTAATTTTGGTGACACAGAGATTCAACTCCTTGAACCAATCTTACCCTTCAGAATTTAGACATGAACTAAAAATAAAAATAACTACCTATTTTTAAAAAAAAACAAATTTTATCAAAAAATATGAAAACTATTTAATGAACTTTTATGCATAACTAATCAGTGAAGTAGATATATCTTTTAAAATACACTTAAAAAATTCACTCAAACCTTTAAAAGGTTGCTTGATACACATTTTTATTTGGATAATTTTTTAAATCATATTGATTAATATTCCACCAAAAAAAACTAATCAAGTTTATTTCAGAGTTTTCTTTGTATTCAATTTTAATAAAGAAGATAACTACATGGAATCAAATCACTAATAAAAGCTTACCTCATAAACCAAGTTTCATTACTATCAACATACACATCTCCTTGAATAGAACTAAACTGCGACCTGAAAAAATTAATTTGTTTATAAATATATTTTTTATGCAAATTAGTAAATACAAAGGAGGTGGATTTAGGTAAAGGTGAAGAGGTCAACTGATACCACTGCTGTTACATTTGACAAGATATTTATAGTATATACAAAAATTTTATCAAATTTAGTAAGCTAAATTTGACTTGTGAAATTTTTCTAGGCGTGCCACTGAGAAAAATTATTAGCAACCAATGATCAAATCGAATAACTTATAAAAAATAACGTTAATTTTTGTTTTTAATTAAGTTATATAATTTAATAAATGTCAAAGTATTTCATAACGTTTATGTTCATTAGAACTTATTATATATACTTTTTTTTAATTATATACAATAAGAACTTTTTTCAATATACATACTGTAAGCAGCATAGGTCCTCATATTTTTTTCTGTCTGAAAAACTTGTACTCATCAATTTTTGAATCACAGGGGTGTCGCTTATAAAATTTTGGTTGTCAACATACAAGTCAAATAGGCTTGTTTTAGACTGAAATATTTTTTCTGTAGTACCTAGAAAGAGATTCGAATATGAAAAGAAATAGAAATGGAATAATTATTTTTATTAACTGTAAGTTAGATGTAGAAAAATTCAGAGAAAACTAAATGTTTTACAATAAAAGTTAGAGATAGCTTACTGGTTTGATCTTATACTATGAGATTAATTTTAAAAACACAGACTAAAATTTTTTCTTAAAGCTTTTAAAACAAGAAATATCAATGGAATAAATTCATGTGTGCAAGGATGAGAAAGTTGCTTCAAACTAAAGGAATGAAACTAATAAGTTAATTTGTATTGAATGCTACTGATGTATGTTTTTAAAACTGAATGTGTTAATTTTCCAGTTTTAACAAACTAAAACTCAATGCAAAAGAAATTCGTTTTCAAGCAATATAATTTTTTAAAAAAATTGCACATTACATTGAATTAAATGGCTTCAAATATTTAAACATGAAAAATAAGCAGAAATTAAGACAGGTTTCAAGTAAAAAGGTATTTACTTACATGCTACATACACCTTTTCGGTTCCTAAATGGTCCAAGTCAGCTATATTTACATAGAAAAAAGGTTCTGCAGACACATGCCCAATTTCTGAGTTATGATGGGCAGTTAAAGAAATAGTACAATAAACTGAAAATAAATTGGAAAAATTAGTGATTAAATTCTTTATTCTGCTTCTTTGCAACATAATACAAAAACATATTTTCAATAATTTATTAAAAAAATGCTTTTTTTTTCCTATATCTTAACTACAAAATTTTTCAGACCAATTGAAAAAGACCACATACTATTGTAAAATCTAAAACATATTTTTTTCTTCTTAATATCTACACTACTGCTGTGGAACATTTATTTTTAATTTTACAAAATATAAAGTATGCTTTTTTCTAGTGATGAAACGGATAAAATTTTGGCCGAATACCGGATACCGACTATACGGTCAAGCTTTGGGTCGAATATCCGGCACTTTTAGACTTCAAAAGTATAAAATGTCACATTGAGTAAACACTTTTGCAATCGTAGCAGTTTTACTTTGGATTGATACTTCTTACAAAATTTAAAAACAACCTGTTGACTAAGTAAAAATAGTGTTTAACAATAATTCAAAATTTTATTGAGAAAATGTCAGTTTTAATAGGCCGGATAGTTGTATTATCTGGCTACTGCCAACTATCCGGCATAATAGCCGGATAGGCCGGATGCAGTATATCAGCTGGATATCCGTTGCATCCCTACTTTTTTCGTATTAAAATATCTATGGATTCAAAAGAAAATATAATATCTATATTATTGAAGAAGCATGAATACTCTACAATTATCAAATTTTGGCCTAAAAGAGCATAAATATCAGAAATGCAACTTAATCTATCAATACAAAAAATAAATTTAAACATGGATAACGAAAAAAAAAGCTTTGAAATGTTTTTTAGATTGTTGCCTGTTTTTTGGGGGTTTTTTTGTCATGTCTATGGCCTAGCTGAAAAGTGAAAGTAAAGCTAAATGAAACCATGTGTTTTGATGACGACGTCTGCAATTTTTTGGATATTACTGTCATAAAGACCTATTAATTATGGCAGAACTCCACTGTCTCTCAAATTGGCACTCGTTGCCGGGCATTCAAAAATGTAGTTTGGTGTAAGCTGCGGTCTATTGTTATCTGTTGTGAGGGTATTATGGAGGCTAAGGCACCGCTGCTTGTGACGCATTTTGCATTGTTTAAACTAAGGCATATTTGAAAACAAGGCCCAGAAGTAGTGCTTAGCATGGCCACGTTACAGGTCCTGGGATCGAAACCCAGATTGGGCGAGATTGACCCATCCTTCCATCCCTTGAGTGGATCGATAAAATGGGTACCAAGCATGCTTGGTAACTAAACACAGGGGGTTTTGCGAGAGGCTGACCACCTTACCAGGACATATGCCTAGCACACCAGAGTTTTAGGCCACGAAAGCTGAAACGGACAGGACAGGCCTCGGCCCATTAAACACGTTTTTCTCAAAACTTGATTTTTTGAACTTCGATGCACCTTTTCTCAAAAACTATGCTACGTTTTCTTGTAGACTTTTTTTTATATGATGTAATACATAGCATAGATTAATCTGAGGTTATCAATTTTAATAAAACTAAAGTGAAAAAATTTTATGGGGCAAAAAAGTCAAAAATTTCATGATTTTTTGGGAACTTTAAAACTTATTTTATTTAAAAAAATCTAACAGTTATTTAAAAAAAATCTTTTAGCCTCAGATTAATATATAAGGTTGGTATAACACACACAGAAAATTTTAAGACGATCTGATCAGTAGTTATTGTGAAAAAGTACATTGCAATTGGCCAATTTAACATTACCGATATACAACATACTGAACCCCCTTAAATAAGCAAAAGCACTTTTATGGCAATAGATTTGCAATAATTAAAATTAAGATAAATTTAATTAGCATTAATAATTAATATGTAGTGTCATTACTATTTAGGAGAAAAAACATTAACTTTGATATTATCATACAATTTTTCAAACCAGATAAACTTGACAATTTTTTTTCTTTGAATCTAAAAAACTTTTTAATTAAAACTTATCTTTTAAAGTTTACCAAATATACAATATTATAACTAACCTCTATAACAAACAACACCAATTGGAGGCGGTGAAAAGAAAATAATGCGTTTTTTCAGCAAAGACAACTTCCAGAGGACAAATATTCTCTCACCAAAGAAATTCAGGAACTGCGAAAAACACCCAGCAGGGTGTGTTATCTAAAGGAAAACAATATGCTGTAATAAAGTGGTTTTTTTTTCAATTAAAATAACAACTGAACTCTCATACTAAAAATAAAGGAAAAAATTGTGGAATAAAGGTCATGGGGTCATGTTTCTAAAATTTAAACTAAATGCTATAAAACAATACTAAAAATAATAATTTTCTTTGAAAAATCTATGGTAAAGGATTAACATTCTGTTTTAAGTGTGACCAATTGAGTGTTAAATATAGATATAGAAGATAAAAGCATCTAAAATAATCAAATGCACTATTTGAAATCCTATTGCTAATAATAATTTCAACTAACTAATTTGAAATCAAAGAAAGTTAAAAAGATCTTTTAAAATAACATAAATATTAATTTAAAATGTAAACTAATGGCAATAGAAATGTTAACAATTTGTTATGGAACCAAGTGCTTATATGAAAGGAAATAAAAATTGTCTTCAAAAATTATGGTTCAAAGTCTAGGCCAGTGGCCTAGATCTACCATGTCAATGGGGCAAATTTTATTCACCCTTTCATATCATCAGAGAACCAAGATAGCTTAGATACAAAAAATTTTACGTCACTCTGGCTAACTGACCAAAATATCAGCTACAAAGCACTTATTGCCCTATAGATTGTAAAATAAAATGTTCACTAAGCTGTCTGTGAGTTATGTGTTAAGTCAATGTTTGAAGTTCTTGGTTGTTTACAGATTTGGTAAAAACAACTAAAAGATCAAAGTAAAAATCTTGTTCACCTTCATAAGGGGCGTTATGTTGTTCCACAGCTTTGTCGAAACAGTATCTGAATGATCAGGGAATGCATCGAAAGTGGGATAGGATCCTTTGTGGCTCTCATAATATTCCTCCATCTCAGAGTAAGATCCAGGATTTTCAAGAAGTAGCCTACAGATGAAAAAGAAAACTGAATCGATTGTTTCAATATTAAAACAGTTAGTTTAAAAGAAATAGGGTACAAATTGCAAGTACTAAATTGACTACTACTTTTTGTTGTAATATATTAAGAGAAAAGTCATTCTAACCATCTTATTTTTATGAGAACATCTTCTTTTCTGTATATAAAAGACAAACAGGTTTTCTACACTAACAAACTAGTTATACATATCTTCTATATTTTTTAATAAAGAAAAATGGGTTATTTTTGCAGATTGTGTAACTTCATAACATTAAAAAAAATCATATACATAAATAAGAAAAATAATATAATAAATTACTGTTTAATGTAATTTTATATTTGACATTTTTTTTTCTCTAATGGGGCTGCAACATCGGTGGTCAAGCTTTTGCAGACTCGGCACATTCCCCAGAAACATAGATATTTGACATCAAAACCTTTTATCTTACCTAACTTGTTTTCTCAAGAAGTTCATATGAAAGTGCAGTGAAGTATACGAAACAGCTAACACACCAACAGACTTCATTCTGGCCCCTCTCTCGGTGGCATTGTCAACACGCATGTTTTCAAAACATGCTAAACCAAATAGTTTGCCCCTCTTGAAGTAACTAAAAAGAGGCAAACAATGAATGCTTACTAATTATTGACAAAAAGCGTTAATGTGAACTAGCTGAACATGAACTGAAAGCATTTTCACAGCTTATAAAGCTTTGAGATAATGCTAAAAAATCTCTTAATGCCAAATCGCTTTAGGCAAAATCCTGCTTAACCCAAAAAAAAAAAATCAAAATTTGAATTTTTTCCGTTAGTAATTCTAAGTTTGAAATAACAAATGAAACAAAACATAAAAAAAGATACATTCAAAAAATAAATTATATTCTACTTTTGGTTCTGAGGAAATCATGAGACCTTCAATGATTCGTCAATTTTAATCAATGATTCATCAATTTTAATAATGAATGATTTGGCAAGTGTTCTACAGTATTTCATACATAGAAAAAAGAATTAAGTTTAAGTAACTAAAACAAGCAATTAGATATTAACAGGATAAGTAAGAAATTTCAAAGATGCGTACTCACATAAAGTCGGTTTGGACCCTATGTGAGCCACTTGCCATGGCTCTGAACTCGATTCCTTCAACATTGCAATCACAAGGAAGATACCATTCAATGATATTACCTGGAACAGATTAAATAAATTAACTTTATTTCGAGGGAAGAATTGAAGAGCTCAGTGAAAGGACATGCTAAGTGACAAATAGGGTGAAAACTAGAAAATGAGCTTTCATGTTTTTTCGCTTGCACTTAAAAGAGTCAAAAATTTTCTTACAAATGGTTAAAATATATCTTACTTATGGTTTAGAAAGAGGGTAAATCTTTAAAGGAGCGAATAAGGTTAATAGTGGCCGGATTTGGCGTTTTCTAAAAAATATTGGCAGGTTGAATTACAACATTTCCCGGCGTGTGCAGGGACAACCAATGAATGACCGCAGTATGAAAAACATGACATGATACATAATACCAATAAGTCAGGGTTCCCAGATTTGGTGTAAAATATCGGGCTACGATTCTTAAGCTTTAACGCAAATAACATGTACATTGGTACAAAACTCTCAATTTTTTCAAAAATTAGCATGTTCTTAAAAACTAAGCCCCTCAATACTGATGTGGGCCGCACTGTTTATTAGCATCCACTTTTGACTATCATAGAAAATTAATAAAGTATTATTTTGTCTATCAAACATCAAGTTTACCAACATTGAGACTGAAAATTAGGAACACCTAGCGTATTCTGGTCGGAATGCCATTTGGCGATTGGTTCGGCTAGTATGTATTCGCTACTTGGCTGCAAAAGTTAAGCCGCAAAATTGAGACCGGCCCGAATACGCTAGCAGTTCCGAAAATTATTTCATAGCCATTCATAGCAGTCATACATGAATTTTCAATAAGTATACTCCAGACCAGCCCGATCCATGTCAAAATGGATGTGAATAAGGCTTGTTTAAATAAATTTCAATTAAGACATATTTACTTTTGTATGTTTGATATTAACATATTCCACACATAAATGGCAAGTAAATAATAAAACATAGTAAGGTGTGTTTTTAAAAGGAAAGGGTATAGAGTTTTGGCTCTCAACAAACAAAAAAATGCCTAGTTGTATTTTTGTTCACACACAATTTAAACTGTTACGTATAAATTTAGAAGCTGATGGACAAATGGTTAATAAATATTATTTACCTGCTCTCGTGTCAAACGCAACAGTAAATATGCAGACGATATCAGACGGCTCTGGTGTCTCAGGTAAGTTTCCTTCGACCGGCGACATGCAATCGGATTCTTCCGTCACATCAATGATATTAGTGATGCCGTACTTGGCATTGTCTGGATCGATAATTGCTTTTATTTGTATATCGTCATTCTCTAAGGCTCGGAGCGCAAGTTTGTCGCAAGAATCTAAACTGCCTATGCTCTCTTTCCTTTCCAGTAGAGGAGTCCTGTCGTTCACTGTTTCGGAATCTGCCATTGATAAAAGAATGAATCATAAAGTTTACTTTGGGAAGATAAGGCTTTTACAAGAAATAGCAGAGAAGTTCATAGAGTAATCCAGTAAATTAAACAAGAACAATCTCAAAACTCGGCAACATATGTAAACAAAGGAGCATTCTCTTGACGTTTTGAGTAAAAGTTATAGTGTATATCAAAAGCGAATTTGTTTTTTATATTTTGAAAGAAATAATTTTGATTTTTAAAAATGAACATTTTTATATAATTATTTTACTGAATAAATTTTATTTAAAGCAGTTTGGATAACTTTTTATTAGTATATTTTAATAAAATTCTAAAGTTATGCATTTTTAGTTGACAATTACTGGCAATACGTCAAAATTTTGCAAGCGCAAAGGTTGTTGGTGAATGCTCCTTCGCATCTTCGGAAAACCAATGACGTCAGAAAGACATACGAATCGCAAAAATTGTAGCGCCATCTATCTCATCGATACTTAAGCAGAGACCGATTTGAAAATGTTCGATTTAAATGAAATATATATCCCTTTATTTACACCTACTCTCCAGTCTTGGTTAATTTAAGAAAAATTTAACTGTGCAAATATTTTTTAAGTAAAATATTTCTAAACTAATTATATAAAATACTGGAATTTGTTTTCAATCAATTATTATTGTATTACATATTTAGAAAATATATATATCAAAATATAATACAATGAAGGATTTTACTTAAAAGTACATTAAAAGTAATTTGAAGCATTTTACAAATTTCTCTTTGAAATCGATATTTTTTTTAATTCTTCCATTTATTGGGAATAAAATGAATAAAACAGTTTGCATATACAAAAAATAATTTATTTTAGTTATTTAATTTCTTTTTTAAAAATAAGAAAATGGAAATTGTACATGAAGTTATAAAAGATTCATTAAATTTGAGTAGCATTGTGCCGCATAGTGTAATACATTTTATTTCCTACAGCTAAATAAATTATTAAATGATTGAAAAGTCATATAATTTTCAAGCAAAAAAGGTACACAAAACTTTAATTTAAAACAAATTTTATATTTTTTACAACGAAAATATTTTCATGATCTTTATGAAAAAATAATTGACTAATTGATCATGAAAAATACATATATTTCAGTAGATTCGTTAGTACAATTGTGGTGAATCTCATTTAATTTAATTTCTTAACTTTCTTAGTTTCGACACCCCATTTTTAGCCCTATTTTGGGAAGTAAAACCTTTGCACACGGTACTTTTCTTTGCACCCGAATCCTTCAAAAGTGCGAACTAAAACTAAAGTTCTGTCAATCAATTTTCTCACCCAATAGTATAAATTCTTATATATTCTTTTAACCAATCCCTGCATCATAAAGGCGAGACAAATTCATTCCCAGTGAGATTCGAACCGAACAAGACATCACTTTTGCTCCATCTCTCAGTCCAAAAGGACCTGTGTCATTTTGATGCAATTTTACTTGCTATCTGTGTTATGTAGTTTAGTGCTGTGGTCGTTATATAAAATGTCTTAAAAACCTTCTGATCTCTCAACTTATTCCATCTACAACAACACCGGTCACCTCACCTCACAATAATAATATAAAATAATTATATGCACAATATGAAGATACAAAGAAAATTTCTTTAAAAAAAGGAAGGAATAACATCAAATTGATGGCCTTGTAACAATTAAAATGAAACTTAATAATCTAAAAAATTTCAATGACGCTAAAATTTAAGTTTATAATCTGGATATATATCTAGCTTGAAGTTGGTGAAAAAAATATAAAATGTTACTATTTATGTATATTCATGATTAATTATATAAAATGGTATATAATACATATATTATATAAAATGCAGTATGTGTCATGTAATTAGACATAAAAAAAGCTTAGAATTAACGACAGTTCATACAATTGTAAATGTAGTTCTCATTACTAAAAGCAACTTCTGTGATCTTTGCACATTTTTTGTGGTATACCATTCTTTACAAGTACTGCACTGCGCCATTCGCATATTCATATTTGTTTCCTCACCTTTTTCATAGGGTCTTTGGACACACAGTACACCTGTATCTGGATATCCTGCATTTTGTTTCTTTCCGTGCGTTTAACAGTTTCAGAAAATAGGGTAAAATGTCCATTAATTAAAATATAAGGGACATATTGAGAAGGGGAAAATTATTGTTCATCGAGACACAATACTAGGAGTTTTCGTAAAAAAATCCACTTTTCAGAAAAAAAAATTGTTGCTTTGAAAACCCAGCTATAAAAAATGAAATTACTTATAAAAGCCTATAATTCTAGTTCAGTGCCTATAAAAGAGTTCTATTAATATGCTGGAAACAAAATTTGTAAAGTTGTCTATAAAACTTGTGAAATCATGTTTTATGTGAAAGTTTTTTAAAGAAAAATTTTAATTTCTCATTAAACTCGTTTAAACTAAAGATTACGCTTTTTATAAAGGACTATACAAAGACTATTATTAGCAAAATGTTTACTTCGTTTCAATCGTTGTTCGTACAATCATCCATTTGACTTTGAGCGCATAAGCTACTTGGGGACAAATCACTCCCCCGACACATGCATGGCTTCTGGGAATTTGTTGCAGGGGTGCATAGTTGAGCAAGAGAATACCTCCATAACAGACCCAGGTGGATCATTGAGCACGTACTAGATAAGTTAAGCATCGATCAAGATATTAATGATGACCAAATTCAAAAACACGTGGAAATGACTGGTATCAACTCTTTTTTAGTTGGTTAGTTTACTAATAAAGATAAGTATTACAAGGTTGATTTCCATGAACAGGGCACATTTTCTTCTTGTGTTTGCAAGGATTATAGACAAAAAAGATTAATATATAAGCATGGCCTTCTAGTTGGTATAAAATTTCCCAATTGGAAATTGGAAAAGATTAGTTCGAGGCTTTTCAGTAATCCGATATTTCGCATAGATGAAAACATTGCAACATGCCATTGACAAAAGCCGATACTTAAAAATTACAGTTATGCCTGTGCAGAAGCAATTAAGCAAAAGGGAGTAATGATGGTGGAGTGTTTGCCATAGCATTTGCTGTTTCCCTGGCAAGGGGATGTTGCCCTTCCGAGATAAATTACGATACTTCATCTTTTAGGTCACATTTAAAAGAAATGTTTGAAAAATGGACATTTTACCCTATGGTCACATTTAAAGAAATGTTTGAAAAATGGACATTTTACCCTATTTCCTGAAACTGTTAACGGAAAGAAACAAAATGCAGGATATCCAGATACAGGAGTACTGTGTGTCCAAAGACCCTATGAAAAAGGTGAGGAAACAAATTTGAATATGCGAATGGCGCAGTGCAGTACTTGTAAAGAATGGTACCACAAAAAATGTGCAAAGATCACAGAAGTTGCTTTTAGTAATGAGAACTACATTTACAATTGTATGAACTGTCGTTAATTCTAAGCTTTTTTTATGTCTAATTACATGACACATACTGCATTTTATATAATATATGTATTATATACCATTTTATATAATTAATCATGAATATACATAATAGTAACATTGAAAATTTTTCAATCATTTAATAATTTATTTAGCTGTCTGTAGGAAATAAAATGTATTACACTATGCGGGCACAATGCTACTCAAATTAACTGAATCTTTTATAACTTCATTTTTTTAGTACAATTTCCATTTTCTTATTTTTAAAAAAGAAACTAAATAACTAAAATAAATTATTTTTTGTATATGTAAACTGTTTTATTCATTTTATTCCAAATAAATGGAAAAATTAAAACAAATATCGATTTCTAAAAAGAGAAATTTGTAAAATGCTTCAAATTACTTTTAATGTACTTTTAAGTAAAATCCTTCATTACATTATATTTTGATATATATATTTTCTAAATATGTAATACAATAATTATTGATTGAAAACAAATTCCAGTATTTTATATAATTAGTTTAGAAATATTTTACTTAAAAAATATTTGCACAGTTAAATTTTTCTTAAATTAACCAAGACTGGAGAGTAGGTGTAAATAAAGGGATATATATTTCATTTAAATCGAACATTTTCAAATCGGTCTCTGCTTAAGTATCGATGAGATAGATGGCGCCACAAATTTTGCAATTTGCCTATATCTTTCTGACGTCATTGGTTTTCCGAAGATGCGAAGGAGCATTCACCAAGGTTGTTTTGGTTACGGTTATTTATCTTAAGCAATGTTTGTTTATTTTCACAAAAATCCAATCTAAAATTATATAACACTATATGTATGCGATATTTCCTAACTTAATGTTTATAAGAAACAATTTTCACATTACAAAACTTTAGTTTTGGGATTTAAAATAAGGTATTTTTAGGTTTCTTATTGAACCTCGTAGCATATTGTTGTTGCTTAGAGTTACTGTTTTATATTAATATTTGAATAAAAAACTATCGACAATTTTATTATTAAAAATATTATTAACTATGTAACAACACCTGTCACGTTTAATAAAATTAATTTTTGTTATTTTGTGTAGTTTCGGTTTTAATGTGAACTTCAAATCTAGGTACTCACACACAAATCATTCAGGCCAGTGAATTTAATTTTTTGTTATTATAAGGATAATCATGAAGTTCCACTTTGTCATGAACTCATAGATAATGAATGTCCTATAGTTCCCAAACAATTATAGTTTTTACTACCTGGAGCAATAAATATTGCATGCACGTTAAATATGCTCCTAGGTCCCAATGCTGCAGAAAATGGCGCCCTTAATTGTTGCGTTGTGTGCCTACTCAGGTGTCGACTCGTCACCTGATTGTGGTTCTAACTTACGACGCCCTCGCCAATAGCCCCCATGCATCTCTAGTGATACAATAATTCAAACTAAACTAAACATGCACCTGTTGCTCTCTTAATCCTTCTCTGTAGATTAGTGTGCATGGTTGTTAGAAATATGTATTTATAGCTCTTGGGAAAGAGTCACCAATTTGCATTCCAGGAAGTAGAAATTTACCTATTTTTGGATCAGATTTACTGTACGATAACCATTGGCACATTTTATTCGGATTTGGTGATAAATTTTTTTTTGTGGCAACCTGCCTGACTTCGACTGATGACTCAAAGTACCTGACTTCACATCGATGATGTATTCCGGCAACCTTATCTGACAGTTATTTGCTCATTTCAGCTGGGTTTCTGTTATGGAAAATCGCCAGAATACGGACTTTTAGCACGATTGGGAAAGTTTGCCAATGGTTACCGTAATGTAAATTTAAAAATTAAAAAGTTCTTTTTATTTCTAGTTAAGAGTGCATTGGATGCTGTTCTCCAAAGATGAACAAACCATGTGTAGCTTTTGCGGTGTTGACTTCCAGGATTGCAGAGGGAGACACACAGACCCTCCGAAATTTCCTCTTAAACAAGCACTGCACCCCCAATGAGTGCGATGAAGTAAGGCCAAAATTATTAAAATTGGGACCTTAACTCTCTTAGGCAGAGGTTCCTAACCTTTTAGCACCTGTATACCATTTGACTTTATGAGAAATTTTGGTGTACCGCCAGACCTAATTATTTTAGTCAACATATAATATTTACCCTTCTAAAAGTGTTCAAAGATTTTTTTTAAATGAAATTCCTGTGAAAACTTCAGATTTAATACTTTAATAGTTATATATTTGTTTATTTATGCCATGCTTATAATAAAGGACAAATAAAACAATTAAAACAGTATTAATTTTCAGTTTTATTTATTACCTATTAGGTCTAAAACCATACAAATAAAAAGATAGCACAAACTCAGCAACAAATTAATCATCATACAAAATATACTTTTATATAGTCTTCAGTGTGAAACTTGTTGTAAGAGTTCAGAAAATCCACTCTCACCCAAAAAAACTCATCAAATAGCATAAAAAGGAGCAGAGCTTGCCGGAAGATGGTTTTTTTTATATCCGACCCAGAAGTTAAAGATTTCTCTTTAACATAATCTTACTGTTAAAAATAACGAGTAATATGCCTTCTTGCTCACTGTGCATGTGTATTACAAAGCTATTAACAGCATCAAGTTGTTCACATCACTCACGTGTACCAAAAGTGGTACACGTACCACCGGTTGGGAACCCCTGCTCTAAGGGATGCAGACGTATAAAGTTATAAACCTGTCACCTGACTGTCAAATTAGCCAGCAAAACACCTTATTTTTTTTTAAATTTTACTGAATTTGAAGTATGTAGGAGTCATTTATAATTATCTGCTCCAAAAATATAACTGTACAAATTCTTTAAAAAAAAAATCTTTTAAAATTTTATTATTCTTATGCAGTGAAAACAGATGTACACCACCCAATTTTCTTATGTCTCAGAGGGTTAAAAAAAAACCAATAGTTGGGAGATCTCTGTTAGGGGTGACTGACAAGTGGTTAATGTTAGTCCTTTTACAGTTCGCCCTTCAATATTCAATTAAAAACTTGTTTAAGTTTTTTTTAAATTATAAATGTGTGCAATATGTATACAAGTACAATTTCAGATATTTTATAAAACTATATGTTTCTTACTGTTTAATTAAACTGTTAAAAAAATATTACAAAACATTACCTTTCATAAATGTCCTTCCTTTTTTAAATAATGTACTTATAAAATAAAAGAACTGCTTATGTGGTGCATCTATTTCCTTATAGTTTATTTTTATGTTGATTATTTTTTGTGTGTTTAATTTAAGGGTAGTTGGATGGCTTCTTTCTCGCCCATGTTAATTTTCCTAACTTTAGTTACATTTTTCTCAGGAACTATATGAAATATCATTATAATTTTTTTTTATATTGTTTCTTATATATAAGCTATTTGATTTAAACTGAGAATATTTCAAAATAAAATAATACTTTTATAGTTTATTTTTAATGTATAATAAAAAACACCTACAAAAAATCAGATTTAAAGTTATCTGTATATTTTAGCAGATATATTTAAAATTTCTTGATTAAAATCCAAGAGCTAGTAATGGGGAAGAAATAATCAAACAAAATGTGTTGATATTGTTTATAGTTCCTGATAAAAATGTTCCTAAAGTTAGGAAAATTAACATGGGCAAGAAAGAAACCATCCGACTCCTCTTAAATAAATCTATACATTTTGGTTAACCGGTTTTCAACTCATAACTTTTTTCTCTCTTCAGATTGGTCAGACCCTTCTAATGATAGCTGCTCAGCAAGGGCAGATAGCCATTGTCAATGAATTATTATCACATGGAGCTGATGTTAATGCCGAAGATGCTGTAAGCATGCATTTTTGCACAGTTAAGGGTGATCAAGCCTGATCGACTGTGGATCTCCAAACTCAAAGTGCCTCTCTGTGTTAATCCACTTGAAACAATTATTTGCTAGGCCACATTTAATGGGCTTTATTGAATAATAAACAAACGAGTTTATGTTTATGATAAATATAGCTGACTTGCAGGTCTCTATAATCCGACTTTTTGAATTTAGTTCGCATATTTTGTGTAAAATTTTGTATTGAATTTTTTTAATATTTGAACCAATATCAAAAGGTTGGATCATAGAGACCTGTAAGTCAGCTAAATTTAAGACTTACAAAAAAAAAACATTTGCGAAAATATTCTATACAGCCGGTGAAATGTTTTGCACATCTTGAGTTAATTGAATAACTAAATCAAATTGAAATTATTTAAAATTGATTAATTTTCAAAACTATCCCAAATAATAATCAAATACCTATTTTTTCAGGGGCTTAGGAGCCCAGTCGGTTAAGCACTCGCTTAGCATGCGTAAGGTCCCAGTTTCGGGTCCGGGCATCGGCAAAATAGCTGCTGACCTATAAACGGCCCGTGCAGCCAAAAATGTCCGACGAATCATACCCCGTGTAAGGGAGTGCACGTTAAATATCCTTCAAAGTCCGCTGCGTACGATGTCGCCCTTAACGGTTGCGTTGGGTGCCTATTCAGGTGTGGCTCGTCACCTGACTGTGGTTCTAAAATACGACGCCCGTCGCCAATAGCCCTCGTGTAGCTCTAGTGCGAAGATAATTCAAACCAAACCTATTTTTTCATTTGTTGGAAACTGCTTAGACCACTAAAAAGGTTCACTACAAGCAAGAGTTCATTTTATCTGAGAGGTTTATTATAGCGATTTACGACAGTAGTTTTATTCCCACTTAGATTAACACAGAAACACTTTGATTTGGAGACCCACAATCATTTGATAACAGGTTAGAGCTCTTTAAACTTACATTATATATGTTTTAAATGACATACAGTTATCATTAGTGTACAGTTTTCTACTAAGTATAATTTTTTACAAATGGAATGGTTTGTAAAGGAAAGCTTACATTTTTCAGGATAACTGGACTGCCTTGACGAATGCAGCTAAGTTTGGCTTCAAAGATGTTGTAGTTAAATTATTAGACCATGGGGCTGATATTGAACATAGAGATATGGTATGTCATGAAATTTAATTGTTGTTAAGAAAATTGTTGTTTAGAATTGTGTTATTTAAACAAAATTGACTTAAATAGTTATTTAATTACTAGCAATTTGACGAAGTTTCTCTTGGTAAAGTTTAATACGCTTTTTCCCCAGGTATTTGATTCAACAAAGCATCAAAATGAAACACATTTGAAACGAAAATATTATCTAGTTATTTAATTATATATTTTTGAAGTTTAAAACTTTTAAATTATTATTAAAAAAAGTATTTTTAGCATTTCCATGCTAAAAATATACAGCAGATGGTGACACTATTTTAAAACTTTATCAATCATTAGATAACATGTTATTTTCTTTTCAATTTTGTTTAAACTGATGTTAGGACGATTCCCATACCTGCTGAAAATGGAGTAACATGGCAAAACAATTTCTTCTGCAAAAGTTGTGATTTCAAAACTAATCCATTAGATCTATGGGACTGACAATCCCTCTTAAATAACAAAACAAATGATGCATTTGAAACACTGAAATTTGCATCGTTAAGGAAAATGATAAATTTAATTCCATTGCAGGGTCAATGGACCCCGTTGATGTGGGCCTGCTACAAAGGCCACTACTACATTGTCAAAATTCTGCTGGAGCATGGGGCGGTGGTGAACGTGGTGGACAAGAACCACTGCACCCCCCTCACATGGGCTGCAGGCCGGGGATTCCTGGAAATTGTGGAAGCCCTGCTTGAAAGAGGAGCGAAGGTTTACGCAAGTGACAAGGTATTGTATTTCTTCAGGCATGAGCAAGCAGGGCCGGATTTAAAGGTTTGCCGCCGGTAGCTACAATTGATTTGCCGCCTCTACTACAATATTCTCCCCTTTCAGGAAAAATTAGCTGGTTAGCTGCAAAATAGGGTGGTATGTGCTGTTTAAAATATATACACATATAAGAATTATCTATGTGCATTTACACTCTAAAGCAAATTAGGCGATTTTTTTAAACTGTTTTATTTTTCATTTAAAATTGAAATCCGAGACGAGGGGTTGCATTTGACCTTGCAGTGACCATGTTTGCTACAAAATATTAGTACAATATATACGTTAATGGTTTACACATTAATGTAAATTATTTGTTTTCTTTCTTAAAGATATTTGTGTCCTTATAATATTTTTTTTATGCTGAGTGCCGCTTTACTTGGTCGTAAAATTTACCGCCCAAAAAAATTTGCAGCTCTAGGCTACAGCCTTCTTAGCCTATTTAGAAATCCGACCCTGTGAGCAAGTGTAGTTCTAGTATAACATTCTCCAACCACCAATGCTTGTTCAATATTTGTATTCTAATAATTATATTTCGTCTACAATTGCGACTGAAATATTCCTGTTTAAATGCATTTGATAATGTAAATGCGTTCCCTTTTACTTTTTTATCGGTTTAAGTTTTATTATTATGAGTTTGTAATGTATTTTTATAGAAGTTAGATATGACCAACTCTGAGTGTGATGTGGCCCCAAGGGTTGCGTTGAGTGCCTACTCGGGTGTAGGCTCGTCACTTGACTGTGAAGAGCTAAATTCCGATGCCCGTCGCCAATAGCCCTCGTGTAGCTGTAAAGTGATGATAATTGAAACTAACTTAACGTAAATAGAGATGTCTTTATAGAGTTTATGTAACATGAAACCTAAACATGTTTTTTCCCTTCTAGTATGGCACGACTCCGCTGGTGTGGGCTTGTCGTAAAGGCTTCACTGAAATTGTTCCCCTACTCCTTGAGGCAGGGGCCAATGCAGATACGGCTGGAATGGTAAGCTCCCTTCGCAAAGTACTCATTATGTAGGAACCATAGATATCATATAAAGTACTAGATTGGCAGATCACGTGACCTCCAATGCTAATGAGGGGATGCGCACAGAGACCTCAGAGGAGGGGCAATTTGGCCATTGTTGCCACCACTTTAAGGAGATAAGTGCTACAAAAAAAAATTTTTTTTCTAAAATTATAAAAAATGTCATTAAAATACTAGCTGCATTTTGTAATATTTTTAGTGAATTTAAAAAAACTGTGAAATGTTTTTCTAGCATTTCTATGATGATATTTTTTATTTAATTTTATTTTTCTGTATCACTTTTCTCTTTAAAGTGGTGGCAACACTGGCCGAATCGCCCCTCTACTGGGATCCCCAAGCGCATCCCATTTTTAGCATTGGAAGTCGCGCAAACTGCCAATGTAGTACTTTATATTCTATCTATTTTGGGAACCCCTTTTAGATCTGGTGTTCCAGGGTGGCTACAGGATCAGGAAATCATGGAAAAGTCAGGGAAATTGGTGATTTAAAAAAAAAAATCAGGGAAAATTTCCAAAAGTGCTATTTTAACCGGTAAAAGAAAGAATAAAAAAAGTTTAATCCTGAAAAGGCTTTCACTTAAGTGGTTGAGTTACTGCTTATTAATCTTTCGTTTAACTGCCTTGCCTTTCTCCAAGCACTTGTGCAACGATATTTCAACTTAACCATTCTCGGCCCATATCAATAAAAACTAAACTTTCAGTAAAAAACAAGTTTAAATGATAATTAAGATAATTTAGGATATGAGAAATCTAATTAAAATTCTTCTCATCTTCATCATTCAACTTATTTTGCTGCCTAGTAATTTTTTTAAAATCCACCGATGACATCCAACACCTAATAATACTTTATTTTTATATCATAGCTTGAAAATGTCTTATCATAACTAAAAAAATTTATATATGGGCTTTAATGCTTGCTTTTTTATAGATTTGTTTTAAAAAGCTCATTGTATATTCATTAATTAAATTTCTTTTTTTTTTTAATTTTTTTATATTAAATATACTAAAAAGTGGTTTTACTAATACCAGGAGAAACCAGAATGCTAATATAGTTCATTGCCGCTAATCAGCGAATTTTTTTACTTTTAGCCTGGAAAATCAGGGAAAAGTCAGGGAATTTGTTTTCACAGATTCTGTAGCCACTCTGTGTTCTGTTGAGACCTAACATTCATTTAAATGATTGTTTAGTTTTTATTTTACGATTCGTGTTCAAGTTTTAAAAACCAAAATAGTTTTATAGTAGAGGAACATTGCCTGTGTTTTTTGAATTCATCAAATTGCTTTAAATTATCATTTTTACTCAATGTTTTGTAGTTTTCCTGGACACCTTTACTTGTGGCAACAAAAGGGAACTACACTAGCATCGTAAATATGTTGTTGGAACACAAACCCAATGTGAATGCTGTTGATATGGTAAGCATTGTTCCTGATTATATGACATTAAGATTTAAAATAACTATTAATGTGTTAAACTAAAAAGATTATTAATACAAGAAACATACAAAATGATACTTTTTTTATGTATCTTTTCTACAAGAGCTCTCTATTGTCACCTAAATCGAAATTTATACTGTAGCCTATATGTGTGTTTTGAAAGTCATTTTTAAATCGGGACATTGTAAACTTTTCTGTGAGTTATGGCCACACATATCCTTAAAGTAAAATGTGTAGCCATGAAAACCTTCTAAAAACCCCTTAATTTTGTTTGAGAAAGTTTTGAGTAGAACCATTTAATTGATTTACATGTTGGTTTCCACACTACCTTTATATTGTTGAAAGTGGACGGTGTTATAATTGTTCAGTCTGTTACCCACTTAAATAGCCCAAACTACAAATGCTAACTGGCAAGTGTGCTACTTTAAAAAATTCAGCACTTCAATTATTAAAAAAAAAGCTGCACACTTTAATGCTCAGTTAAAAAAAAGCATAAGAAGCAATTTTTATTCGAATGAAATCATCATTGCCATTCACAACAATCGATGAAAACTTTATTTTTTAAATAATAAGAAATTTATTTTTGTGTCATAAATCAGTTTGAAATGACAGCAAATATATTTCACAAAGAGATTCTTTCATTCTTGATATGAAAGGTGTTGCTTTGATTTTAAAACCAAGGAATATTATATTTATTAATTTTTTTAAAGAAAATAAATGGAACTAGCCAAGTTTAGCGTGTAAATGTTTGATATCGAATTAATACCGTGTCTGATGCCTTATTTCCTGTTGAGCCCAAATATTGTGTGATAAGCAGCTTTACTTTTTCAAACTTGTAAATTTCAATAATTTTTATCGGTTGGATGCTCATCCAATCAAACATCCTTTTTTGTTCACGACAAATTTATTTCTGATTCAATCGTGGGCGAAATTACACAACTAGTGCCGTAGCGCCCTCTGCTGGTGAGATGATACATGTTACATCATACCATTTTTTACAGGAGCTAAGTGACATATTCTGTTACAAACCTACTTGTTCTTTTTTCAAGATGAAGAGGCTGAGGAGCCCAGTTGGTTAAGCACTCGCTTAGCATGTGGTAGCTCCCAGGTTCGGGTCTATGCATCGCCAAAATAACTGCTGACCTGTAAACGGCCCGTGCAGCCAGAAATGTCCGACGAATAATACTCTGTGTAAGGGAGTGCACGTTAAATATCCTTCAAAGTCCGAACGCTGCGTACAATGTCGCTCTTAACGGTTGGGTTGGGTGCCTATTCAGGTGTTGGCTCGTCACCTGACTGTGGTTCTAAAATACAACACCTGGCCAATAGCCCTTGTGTAGCTCTAGTGCGACGATAATTCAAACCTAACTAACTTGTTTCAGGATGGCTGCACAGCCCTGTCCATTGCGTGCAAGGAAGGCTTCACAGAAATAGCCAAAGCTCTCATGAGCACCGGAGCCTACATCAACCTGCAGGACAGGAACGGGGACACCAACTTGATCCATGCCTGCAAGTTTGGCCACTTCTCCATTGTGGACGCACTCATAAGGAAATACGCAGACATAGATCTGACCGGTGGAGTGAGTGATATTTCAATTTGAGGATACAGGGGAAGAACCCCTTCATTGCATAGTAGTCTGTCTGCATCAGGTCTGCTTGACGAAGATAGCGAATCATTGCCTAAACTGGTGTGAAGAAACTTGTTTTGCCTGGGTTCTTATCAAACAGCGCATAGATTTACCATCTCTATGTTTAAAATTAAGGCCAGACAAATAGTGTGATGCTTGAACTGCGAAAGATGAACCAAGGGAGAGAAAAACCGGTTTCTGACCACCACTACTCCCCAAGCAGATTTCAATACGGACAGATTCTCTGGCGATGAAGGGGTTTTTCCATTTACTCTGCATTTATGATCAGTTCAATGGGAATGTTGCAGATGATGTAACATTCTTGTTTTCATTTTTATTCTGCAATTTCATTGATTGCTTTGGTTTCACTCTAAAAATGACCAACAACGATGAAAAGAACTTTTTCTTTCGATGCGAGCTTTCTTTAACAAACGTTTTGCACAACCAGCAGAACAGCAAGAAGTTGTCATTTAAAGAGTTAAATAAGTAAAATATTTTTAGAAAACTCATTTTCAAATACTAAAACATAAGTAATTCCAGACAAAAAATGAAAACAAGTCGTTAGAGCTGTTGCAATCCACAGCGTGAAAGAATCCCATTTGGGATCAGTTGTTCATACAAGGAATATTTGTAAAAATTTTCAAGTTCTAAGATCCTGTTCCAAGTTTACTTATATTTAATTTGTTTCATAAAAGGTTTAATTAGTTTATTAGAGGCGATTCAGTTCTTTCTAGCTTTCATTTCTTGGCTTCCTACCATTGGTGCTCTGATTGTCCCTCTGTTTCCATATGACATTGATTAGCAATTGAGTCTTGAAAATGAATAAACTTCATGCAACATTTCTGTTGCCACTCAAGACCTTAAACATGCCCATTGAGTTTTGCATAATTTCTACATTCTTCTTAATTTAAAGTTTATGAATATTAAAACCTCCTCCAAAAGGAAATATTTTCTGAAATCAATTAATATAGATGATATCAGTAATTTAGCTGTAAAATTATTTAAGTAGCAAAAAAAAATTTGTTTTCTTAATGATTTATTTTAATGTATTCTTACTGAAATGTTTCAGGACGGCAAAACCCCTTTGTATTGGGCCATTGAAAAAGGATATGTGGACATTGTCCGCTTGCTACTCAGTGCTAATCCCAACTGTGAAATTGCAACAAAGGTATTTGGATCTTTAAAATAATACTTATTAATTGCAACATTTAATGTTTGTACGATCAAATTTTCTTTGTAGAAAAAATGTGTATTTTGTTCAGTATAATATCCAGCATGCAAATATTGTATTGAAATATTTATATAAAACTCTACAGCAGATATAAATGTAGTGATTACAGCAAGTTACAAGACAGTACAATTTTCTTTTATTATCAGGGCGGAGCGAGCCCACTTTCGTGCGTGTTTTCAATTTCATGGCTTATTCAGAAATGTGAAATAACACATCAAATTGTATTAGTTGCAACTGATCACGTGGTGTCCAAACCTTCCAGAACTTCCTTGAATCATGACTCAGTGCTTTTATATGCGTGTGCAACTGATGCTATCTTGTATTTCTATTTCAAGGGTACATTTTTATTTGCACATGTCATGGCTACAAGTAAGGGTACATTTTTATTTGCACATGTCATGGCTACAAGTAAGGGTACATTTTTATTTGCACATGTCATGGCTACAAGTAAATGAGGTTGACAAAGGTGTATAATTTTTCATTATTTAAGTGGTGGGAACCTTGTCTCATAAATATAATTTTTAATTATTGTTTATTTGGCTTATCATCTTTGTATAAAGGACTGGTGCATTTATTTCATATAAGTTAATTTCATTTGATATCTCTTATGCTATGAATTTAAATATATTGTATTTAAGAGCTAAAAAAGATGAATGCATTTCAATGTACCAAAAAAATTAAGAATGCAATGCTGAAATGGAACAGTCTTAAGTTTTAAAGTCCAACGTTTATACTTTATTTCTTTTAGGATGGTGATACTGCCTTGTTAAAAGCCACTAGAAATCGCAATGCAGAGATTGTTCAAATGCTGATGGAGAAAAAGTGTCGTGTATCAGCAGCTGATAAGGTAACATTTTATTCAAAAAACAAATTATACTATGCAAGCTATGCAGGATTTGTATGATAAAATTAAAGGTTTTTTGATTTTTTTTTAAAGATTTAAAATGGATTTTTAAAGGCTTTAATTTTAACCCATTCTCACCAATTATCCAGCATCAATTTATTGAACAATATGAATAAAAATGTTACCTATGTTATTTTCAATATTTGATCTCTTTTAATATATAATTTTATGAATTATTAAATATTAATTTTTAATTGACCCAATACATACTTTCTATAAATTATAAAGTCTGAGTGAAATTTCTAAAATAAAGCTTTATTTTTCCCAAAAATACTTAAAAACCATTCTGGACACATACTTTATTTAAAATTATAACTGACCACATGTAAACTGTATGAAATGTAAATATACATAGGCAATAAGTTTAAGTTTTAAAACAAAAGTTTTGATTAAGCAGTTCTGGATGCATATAAGATTGTATTTAAATGCTATAGACCATCCGATTACAATGCAAGCTTCTATAAAAGCACTTTCATATGAGTTTCCAGGAAACTGCGGAAGTATCACTGTTTTTGTTCCCTCCTCCTTGAAATATTAAACAGCAATTTTTAGAACAGCTATTCTCACATACTTAAGTTAGAAGTTTCGAAAATAATTCTTATTTTAATTAATTAAGATATATACTACCTTTGTCAGTATAGTTGCGCGATAAGCAAGCCATCATAGTGGCAAGGTACCTCCGAAAACTTGCCAAGGTTTGCTATATTTTCGCCAAAGAGCATCAGGACTTGAAAACACAATGAACAAGCTGCTTAGTCCCATAGCAGCTTCTAAAATATATGATAATTCAAATATCTGAATCGACAGATTGAAAAAAAATTCTAATTAATAAACGGAATGTGTCATTTAAACTTTTTGGCGTTCAGTTCTGGTTTCCTGGAAAACCACATAAACGGGTAGGGAAAGAAAGTGCTTTCGAAGCTCCTGCTGTAATCGGAAGGACTAAAGGAAAGAATATACCTAATGTATTTTCAGAAAGGTGACACTGCACTGCACATAGCCATGCGAGCCAGGAGCAAAGCAATAATTGAAATTCTTCTGCGAAACCCCAAGAACAGCCAGTTCCTCTACAGGCCCAACAAGGCTGGGGAAACTCCTTATCAAATCGATAACAACCACCAGAAGAGCATATTAGCGCAAATATTTGGGCATAGTAAGTAGGATTTTTCCTTAAAAAAATTCCTTGAAATTTTCCTTAAAACAAACTACACGATTTTATAATCTGTAATATTCCGTAACTTTCTGACAAAATTAGTTTTGAATAAAAGAAACACAACTTTTTTTAAAAAGTAATTATATTTTAGCTATATATGGAGGGCTCAGAATACAAGTGATCCAAGTTTATAAAAGGCTTCTTTGTGCTACAGACTTTTAAAGTTGAAGCCGCTGGGCACTAACAATTGAAAACATTTTTTAATTGCTGTTGCCTAGTGCCTATATTCTGATCTAGGAATTTTTTCATTATTGGACTGAAATTCTACATATATAGTAATGTGATTCTGCTGCTAACTCGAAAATGATAAAAGTGGACTTAGTTCGCTTGCATTTTGAACCCTCCATATATCCGGCAAAGCCATGACTGTGCCATATTCATGGTTATGCACATTTGGGATTTTGCCTTAGGGCCCTTAGATCCTATGATTATGAATATTATATATTAATTTTTTAACATTTATTTACAAATTGTTTAAACTGTCAAAACTGTTCAATTTTAATTTTGAAGGATTCTGAGTAACAATTTATACAATCATTATAATTAATCGATGTATTTTTTTTCTTTTTTCTAGGAAGACTGAATACCAATGAAGACAGTGAAAACCGTCTGGGGTATGACTTGTACAGCAGCGCCTTGGCTGACATATTGAGTGAGCCCTGCCTCTCTGTCCCAATATCAGTTGGATTGTATGCAAAGTGGGGCAGTGGAAAATCCTTTTTGCTTAAGAAGTTAGAAAGTAAGTTAATGTATTTTTTTTTATCTCTGCTTCATTGTACTATTACGCCCATACAATTGAAATGTCTATTAATTGTGCATTCTCTTGTAATGTCCACATATTTTCTGAAACTTGGGACTTGTCATCTGCTGATCCTTTTATTGCAAAGTTTTTTTTCCAACAGAGCTGCAATTGGTAGATTAAGCCTTTGCAGACTCGGCATGTTCCCCAAAACTGAGACATTTTTTGTGGCACCATCTAGGCCACTCTTGCTACCCATTTTGATGCTCTGATAACAATGAGCCTGAGCTCTTTATTTAATGTTAAAGTATGTCAAGATTTAATATTGCCAAGAGAACCCATGCCAAATTGGTATGCAAGGAACATTTTACGTGCCACATACTTATATGACATGCATGCCCATGAGTTTACCATCCAGAAAATTGGACTACTCAGCTGGGGCTAGGACCCGCAACCTTTTTGCATATTGAGGAACACATGTTAGCATACCTCTCTGCCACTAAATAAATTAATGAGTAATGGACAATGCTCAATAGCCCAATGACAATGGGCCCTAGTTAAAACTAACGTGGCCTTAAAGAAGAATTAAAAAAAGTCTTTAAATCTACGTAACATTTTTGAATGAAATTACATGATGGTTTATGCAATCTATTTATTTGTTATATGGAATTTTTTTTTTTCAGATGAAATGAAAGGTTTTGCTATCCAGTGGCTGGAACCCATGTTTGAGTTCAGTAAACTGGTGTTTTTCATGGTGGTATTCCTGTCTTTGATAATAGGATTGATTTTTTCTTTATGCACTAAGAACTGGATGAGTGGAGTCTATTTATCTGTTGGCATTTTTGTATTTTCACTTATATTTTTAGGTAAGTTTAAAGATATATTAGAATACTATTATACATATTGTGTCTGTAATTATTTTTTTTCTTCCATTTTGTTATTAATTCTTGCAATATGACAATTTTTTTTCTTTTATATATGTTAACATTACCTGCTTAGGAAAAAAACAACCATGATGGGTTTACTATTATCAATTGTTATTAAGTATATTGTATAAAGTATCTACAACTTTATGGAGTTCTTAACTTTAAAAAACTTAATTACATGCTTGAGCTCAAGGAGGATCGACCAGATGTTGCAGCAGTTTCAAGGCTTAACAGTAGCCATCTTAAAGGAATGACTTTTAGCTCTGACTGCAAATGTTTTCCAACCTGTAACTAAAGCCTGCATACCCTAGACTACCTGGGTCTAGGTTTAGAAGACCTTAATTCATCTCCACTTCTTGTTATTGACTTTGCTAAAATACATGGACTCATGGACCAGATCTAGCTGTTGCTAGGTCATGAGGGTTTAGTAACAACAACAAATCTTACTAAAAATATGCTTACAAATTGTGAAGCAGTTAAATAAAAAAAAATAGTTCAGGCCTTTTAATACTTCTATTATTTTTTCTTTTATTTCTACTATTTTTTCTTTTCCCCTACAAACTAAAGCAAAACTACACATTTCACTAATAAGAAATTATTTAAAATATTTGGTCTTAATTTTTTTAATATTAAATATTTATTTATTTATTTCTCTAATTTATATGATATATTAAAATGAATTTATTATTTCGGCCTATTTAGGTGGAGTTATTTATTCCAACAAGAACTATGATTTTTCCTTGATGTATAAACTAAGTCTGTGGCTGGCAGAACAACTTAATTCCTTGACCACTCTGCTATTTGTGATATTTTGTAGCCCCCCTGCTAATAAGAAGGACACAGAAGCAGACCCTGTCAGGTAAGTTTGATGTGTGCATTTTATCTGTCTGCATTTTAGTTGCAAAAGTGCTGACTGCATATGGGATGATTCTTCCAAAAATATATAATTTCAGTCTGTGATTTATTGAAAAAAAAGTAAATTTTTAACAAATGTTTTCCAAGAAATATATAAAGAACCATGTTCAAGATTTGCAACATTTCGTGATGAAATTTTTGCATGATTTTTTTTTCTATTATTACAGTCAAACCCTGTTAATGCAAACTGGAAGGGAGCACAAAACAATTTGTGTCAACCCAGTTTCATGTTAACCGTCAGGATTTTTTTTTACATTGAGCCAGTGAAAAGCTTATAAAAAATACATAAAAAATTCTAACTCTATAATTTAAACTATTAATACATGTACACAATTAGTAATTCAATTAATAAAGTTCATTTGAAGTAGTACATACCATAGAAAAATGCGGAATTTTTTATGGAGCCGCAATTAAGAACAATGCATAGTTGTTGCAAAATAATTGGATTTAAACTGACAAATAATGAGAGATCTCTTGATTTTCTCAGAAGTAGAGGACAATTTATTTTTATAATGTTTCTTCCGTGTTTCATTTGTTCTTTAAAACGGAAATACTAAGAAAAAGATTCAAATTCTGGAATTTTTGTTTATATTAAGTGGGATTTTGTCTAAAGCGATTTCACGTTAATAGATTTTTTAGCAGTAACTCTAAGCTTTACAAGCCGGGAAAATTTGTTGAATTATTTTTGACTTAACTGTAACTTTACGTTAAATTCTGCCCCTTTATATGTTTATGGGAATACAATGATATCCAACTAATTTGTACCAATTAAAAATGTACATTTGGTTGATAATGAGGAAGTTTGCAAAATATATTTTTAATTTATTTTTCGATTTCAGATTTATTTTCACTGAGAAGACTAAAGTCACAAGTTCTGGCACTCAAACCTCTGTTCTCCAGATTGTTACATCACTGCATATTGCAATTGAAAAAGAATATGGACTTTTCACGAGTCGACTGTACAGAGTACTGAAACCGAAACCTGGTGATTATACATTTATTTTAGTTAATTAAGAATAACCAATTACTTTTCGATGTGTTAATTTTAGCTTCCACACTTTACGCTTATAACATAAAAAGTGTAAGGTATAATAATCGTTCAGTCTGTCCGTCACCCACTTTCATAGCTCTAACTACAAATACTACCGGCAAGTGGAAGCATACAATAATTATTTAATTTATCTAAATAATTATTGAATTTTCCAAATTTAGTTTGTAATTCAATATTGAATTAATTCTGTGTTTAGAGCCTTTTTTTCCTATTAAACACAAATGGAGGGTTCAGAATACAAGTGAACCAAGTCCACTTATTATTATTTTTGAGTTCGCAGGGCAATTGCATGTACTATCTTTGTAGAATTTTAGTGCAATAATCAATTATGAAAAATTCCTAGTTCAGATAATATGTGCTAGGCAACAGCATTTAAAAAAATGTTTTCAATTGCTACTGCCTAGCGACTTCAACTTTAAATGTCTGCAGCAAAAAGAAGCATTTAATATATTTGGTTCACTTGTATTCTAAGCCCTCCAAATGTTGTGTGGAAGCAGGCAAAGTGCCAGATTCTGTTGAAAACCTACTTGTTTAAGTTTTAATAGCAATCAAAGAGTTATGCACTTAAATAAGTTTCTTTTTTAAAAAAAACCTTTATTAAAAGGCGATCTTGTAATTTATCTCAATTTTTGTTATTATGGATATATTTAATTGCTATTTTTAAATAAATTGATGTTTTTGGTCTCAGCATTTTGACATAACAACTCAAACATCAGTGTGTCCAAAGATATATTTAAAATAATCTGTATTAGTAACAATTTATCATTAAAAGTATTTTTTATGATTCATATACATGGGATTTGTATCTAATGCTGTACATAAGTGTGAATTGCTTTGAAGGTTGTATCTTTATTACTTTTTTAATATCTTGTTTAAAAGCAATTTTTACAGCAAAAAAAAAAGATAAATGAAAGTGAAAATATCTCGTACAAAACTTCCATATATATGCCAATTATTTGTGTATTATATCAAACAGATCAAAGTAAATTTTTGAAAAAGAACCATTAAATTTATTTTAAACACCATTTTTTTACAGTGGCATCTCAGAATTGGAAGTTCAGAACAATTTGCTGCATCCCCAACTACATACTTACAATCATTTTAATCATATCAATAGCAGGAATTGCCACACTACTCCTAGAAACAGATGCAGCCCACTTGAACTCTGAACTGAATGCAAACACCATGGTGTACAGGTCCATATTCTTCACTATGGTCATCTTGGTTGCCATAGCAGTGTCACTGAACTTGTACACGGTGTTGCGCTTTTCTAAAACGCTGATCTCGTCCCATCAGAGGCGTATTGCAGGTTCTTATTTGAAGATAGGCTCGAAGAAGGATGATAACTGCATAAGCTCTCTTAAGAAAGAAGTGGATATTATTGTTCAAATGGTATTTAGTTATTTATCTTTAAAAAAAAATTCTAAAATTTGCCTTAAATTTAGTTTATTTTTAGATATTACTAAGTAAGTCATGTACTTTTTTCGATTCATATTATTATAGAAATCTTATTTTGAAACTTTGCGTTTTCAGTTTGCCTAAAAAGTGGAAGCTCTTATAATGTATGTCCGTCTGTCCATCACCCACTTTCATAGCTTAAACTACAGATATGTGTAAAATGTTAAAATTTTCAGTGCATCAAAATTAAAAAACATCAAATTATGTACTTGGGATAAAAAATTCAAATTTGAAGTTCTTAAATTATTCAAAAGAAACTGCAAAATTTAATACTCATTTAAAAAGCATAAGAAGACTATTTTTTTTTCGAATTAAATCACTATTGCCACTCATAACAGTCACAGAAGAAACTATTTCTATCAAATAAAAAATTATGGGAATTGAGCGACATAAATCAGTTTGATATGAGGTCATATAGATGACAATAGGTCATATAGTGTGACAGTGGGATTCTTTGACTGACCATATTATTTGTTTAGAAAGCGGTTCAAGGCGTTTTTTCGGTCAATCAGATGTAAACAGTTCTAAGTGACAGTTTCAGTTACAAACCTACTTGTTTTTTTTTTTTTATAGCATCTCTTTTGCTCATTCACAGGTTCAGTGTTTGGATGCATTTGTTGGGCAACAGACGAGAATGGTAGTAATTGTGGATGGCCTTGACAGCTGCCAACAGGACAAGGTGTTATATCTCCTGGATGCTGTTCATACACTGTTCTCAGACGCAAATACGCCATTTGTGACAGTGTTGGCCATTGATCCCCATATCGTTATCAAGGTAACTTCCAAAAGTCCATGGTTTTGTGGTTTAGTGACTTTTATCTGTTGCAATCAAATGGAATGTTATTCATTAAAAATTTTGTTTGCTTTTAACACATTTTTTAAAAATAAATATTAGATTATTTGTTAGAAGAATGTTATTATTTTACTAATTCTAAAATAAAAACAAAATTTTTTATTTTATTCAACTTTTTGAAAATGACTAGTAATTCCGATTTTTTTAAACACCAAATTTAAAATAATTTGAAAGGTAAATCATATTTGACTAAGGTACTTTGTTTAAGTTTTTGGGCAAATGATAAGTTGGTAAAATAGCTTAGTTTAAAAATACCATATAATTACCTTAAAAATGGCAGAAGCATATATTCTTATCATGATTTCTTTTTTAAATATGACAATTAAAATATTTTTTTATTAAGTTGAGAAAAATACAATTATGTTTAATTTGTCGAAATGCTACCTTTATTTATTAATTTCTTACAAAAATATAAACATTAAGGTAGAAGGTAAACCTCAAGTAAAATCTATATATTTCAGTAGAAATTTTATGACATGTATAATTAACAAATAATTTTGTTCAGGCAATTGAATCCAACATCCACAAAGGCTTCGGGAAATCCAACATAAGTGGCTACGAGTACCTGCGTAACATAGTCCACCTCCCCTTCTACCTGCAGAGCAGTGGGCTGCGCAGACTCAAGGCAGCCCAGCAGGCCGCTTTACTGTGGAACAAAAAATCTGCCAATTACTGGAATGAAGATAGGGAGTGTGATCGATCAACGACTGTCGTGAGTTTGCAATAAATCAAGCTTTATTATAGGCTAATTCCATGCAAAAATAACTTTTTTGTAGTGTAATTCATGTATGTAAAAAGTGATTATAGCTACACATTTTAACATTAAATGTAAGAAAATTAGCAGAATAGGTGATCTATCTACACTTATTAAAACCAAATAATGTAACATGCTTCATCTAATTTGATTTATTTTTTAAATTTAAAAAGCTTTTAAGCTCCTCTTAAATTGTGACTTACACTACAGTGACTTTGAATTAGCCTTTAGCATTTAAAGTTTTAAATCTACTACAACTTAATTATATTTTGTGTATTACTTTTCCATTGCTGTTTCTTGGGTTGTTTGCTATTTTTTATACTTTTCTTCTTATCAGGTTCTTAAACATGTTTAAGATTGCATGCAGAACTCCATACCATAGTTTTAAGAACTTTTTTTAAATTTAAAAACATGTTCCTGAGTAACGTGCTTTTGTGCCAAGTTTTTCAAGTTAGTAGCACAGAATTCTCCTAAATTTCTATATCCACTTTCAAACGCCATGCAAGACATACAAAAGCAAGTTATTCATTTCATATTCTAATGTATCTGAAATATATCTAGTGTATGCGAAATCCTGGGCACGCATGTCATATGATTATGTGGCATGTTAAAGATCCCTAGAGAGCCCATTTGGCTTGGGATCTCCCATCAATATTATACTCTGCATACTTTAACATCCACAGAGAGCTCAGATTCATTGCAATCTAAGTGTCAAAATGGGTAGCGAGAGTTGTCTAGGTGGTGCCACAAAAAAAAGACTCCCAGTTGTAGCGCAAAGTGCCGAGTCTGCAAAGGCTTATCCTCAAATAAAACAGCCTTGTTGAAAAAAAATATGATGTGCATGTTATTTATTCTTACTGTATTGATTGCAACCCCTGTAGATAAAATTTCACACACATGCAAGACATATAAAAACAGCTTATTGATATCTGAATGTATCAAAATATTTGTTCCAGACCTCCAATCGCAAGGCTTCCAACTCGAGTGTCTCGATTCCCGATGCCATCCGCAAGAGGGGAAAGGGCAACCACAAGCTGAAGTCAAGCGAGAGCATGGCGAGCAGCATCAGCAACTTGCACCGCGTGACCGGGGCCCAGGACATTGCCAAGATAATGTCCGATGACTACTTCAGCGACATCAATCCACGGTCTATGAGGAGACTGATGAACATTCTTTACATTACTGGTAAGTTTCATGTAACTATTGTATATTCAGGATGTTTTATATTTCTTAAATAAGATATGATTGTGATTGTAGACGAAGTTTGATTGTACAGTAGACTCCCTCTTAACCGGCTTAAACGGGACCGAGGGTAAGCCGGTTAAACGAAAATCCGGTTAAACCGGAGAAATTAAATAAATTGAAATTTAGATGGTTATTTGATTGCACTTTTGTTTATTGATGATACTTGCCTCATGAAATAATTGTACAATTGAAATAAGACGTCATTTTACTGGTTATTTTATATATTATTAGTAGTATTTTACATATTTGATTACATACCTTAAAAAACGTCACCGAAAACCGATTGAACTAACCAAAAACTTGTATTTTTAGCTATTTTTGGCATTTTAAAGGGTGGAAAATTTTTAGCCCGGTTAAAGCGGAGATCCGGTTAAACGGAGGCCGGTTAAGAGGGAGTCTACTGTATGGGGGATTTCGTGGATTAAAATTATGTAGTTACAAAACGCCAAATAAAGTCAGAATAATACTCTGTGCAGGGTGAGTGCACATTGAATGTGCTTCAAAGCTCAACGCACTGTATGATGTTGGTCCTAAAAGTTTAAGTTGGGTGTTGAGATTCAAAAGTAAGTATTTCAGCTAGGCGTTTAAATGAAATTTATCATATCCCTTTTCCACACGAAGACATTTTTCAAAAACATTTTTCATATTTAGCCCCAAATGCATTCAACAAACTACCTACTGAACTTAAAAGTATCCCTTCTTTAAACAGGTTTTAAAATTTTTTTAATTTATACTGTCAAAACAAGATATTGATGTATTTTTTTAATTCATAGAAGCGAAATGTTTTTTGGTTTATATATTTCCCCCGCTGTCCAGAATTTTTAGACATTTGTTTTAGAAAAAAAAAACCACATTGCCACATTTTGGTTTTTTCTTTTGTGTATATTTATGTATTTAAATCTAATTTTTGTGGGGTTTTTTTGTTATTAACTTATGTCTTATTAATTATAATTGATTATTTTGGTCACATGTACGGGGTTCTTGTTTACCCCTGTTGCTGTTTGTAAAGAATTCTCTAATATGAATTTTGTTTACTAAGTACAGTTGTTAATTGCAGTTTATTTATTTATTTAATTTTATGTTTAAAGTTTTGTCTGTGGCAACATTGTTTTTTGTAAGAAAATCAGTTTTCGAAATAAAGTCTTAGAGTTTGCAACGGTTTTTGCTTCCGTCCATTTTTTTGATATATAGGAGCAGAAAGCTCAGAGAAGCTTCAGCTTTGTTCTGCAAATCCTTAAAGAATAATTTTTGAGTTTATTTAACATTTCTGGCGTCCGCGACAGGACGGAAGTTGATTCTCAAGATGTTTAAAGAAGTAAAAAACTTCAAAAAGGAAGATCTGAAAGCCGTTGCTATGGAAATTGGCGAAGATGTTCCGCCAAATGCAAAAGTAGCTGAACTAAAGAACATAATTCTGAATAGTGACGAGTACAAAAATGATCCGGATTTTGTTAAGACGATACTGGAAAATGCTATTTCTGAGAGAAAATCTCAAGAAGAAAATGATAAAGAAGAAGCTAGGCTTAACTTAGAAAAACTGAAGCTTGAAGCTGATAAAGAAGTAAGACTTGAAGAAGCAAAAGCAAGACTTGAAGCTGAATCTAAATTGAATTTTGAGAAAGCGAAGATGGAGCACGAACTAGAACTAGCCAGAATTCGCATTCAAGAGCAATGCCAAATAGAAAATCAGACTGCGACCGGAGAAAACGGCAACTCGAAAAGAAAATTTACCCTGCCGAAATTGGAATTTCGTCAGTTTAGTGGTGATATTAAAGAATGGCTCGCATTTTGGAGTCAATTCCAACATATTCATGATGATAATGATATCGCCCCCGAAAACAAATTCCAGTATTTGATACAAGCCACTGTTACTGGGTCTCGTGCTCGTGAAGTCGTAGACAGTTTCCCGCCAACAGGGGCAAATTATGCGAAAGTAATTGAAAGTTTGAAAGCTCGTTTTGGTAGGGAAGATTTGTTGGTTGAAGTATATGTTAGAGAGCTCTTAAAATTAGTAATATCAGTTCATAAAAATGAAAAATTATCTATGACGTCTCTGTATGATAAAGTGGAGTCTCACATGAGGGCTTTGGACTCTTTAGGTGTCACGACTGATAAGTGTGCTTCCATTTTATATCCTATGGTTGAATCGTGTTTCAATGAAGACTTCTTGAAGGCATTTAACAGGCATCCGAGTTCTTCCTCTTCAGCTGATGCTAAGGAGAGACTAAATAATCTCATGCAATTTATTAAGACAGAAGTGGAAGGAGAAGAAAGGATCAATTTAGCAATGTCAGGCTTTGGATTGAATGAACCTAGAAGCAAACAGCCTCCAAATAAGAAGCAATGGAATAAAATCCCTACCGCGGCGAACTTGCTGACAACTTCAACGAAAGATAATAAGAAATCTTGCATTTTCTGCATGGGTAAACATGCTAGTGCTGACTGTTTCTCTGCCCAAAAGATGAGTTTGGAAGAGAGGAAGAGTGTAGTCCGAGAAAAGCAGTGTTGTTTTGCCTGCTTGACTCCCGGCCACACTGCCCGTAAATGCAGAGCGTTTCTCAAATGTATATTGTGTGGGAGAAAACATGTGCCCTTGATGTGCGAAGCAAACGAATCAAAGAAAAATGACGTTAAAAAGACAGAAGAAACTGAAGTTAACAATGAAGTTACTATGTCTAATGTAAGTGGAAGTCCTAAAGTGTTTCTCCAGACCCTAAAGTGCAAACTAATATCAGATAAGAAGGAAATCCTCGTACGAGTTATTCTAGACACGGGATCTTCCAAATCTTATGTTGTAAAGAGTCTTGCAGAAGAGATGGGGTATAATCCGGTAAAAAAGGAGACTTTAGTGCATTCCCTCTTCGGTGGAGTAAAATCTGAAGAATCGAAACACTCATGCTACAGAATAAGACTAAAAAGTATAAAGAACAATTTTGCTTGCAACTTTGAAGCGTTGGATCAAGTAACCATTTGCAGTGATGTTTCACCTGTATGTCCAGGGCCTTGGCTGAAAGAGCTGCAAGAAATGGATATTATCCTAAGTGATGTTGGTGCAGTGTCTCATCCGGTAGATGTTTTAATTGGAGCGGACATTTTTGGGAAAATTATGACTGGTCAGCGAAAGGTCCTATCAAGCGGTTTAGTGGCAATTGAAACATTGCTCGGGTGGACTCTGCTGGGCAAAGTTCCTGATAATGAAGTCGCATCTGCTAATGCTATGATGGTAACTTCCCTGTTAGTGAAAGACATGGACATATCAGATATGTGGCGATTGGATTCTATCGGTATTCAAGATCCATCAGAACAGAAAACTAAGGAAGAACTTCATGAAGCCACAATGGATCATTTTCTAAAGACTGTGGATGTCAATGAAGATCAGCGTTTTCATGTTTGCTTGCCCTGGATCGATACCCACTTGCCATTGCCAAACAATTTCGACTTAGCACTCAGAGGGCTAGAAGTGACAAGCCGCAAGCTGAAAAATGAAAAGTTATACGATGCTTATGGAGAAGTATTCAATGAGTGGGAGCAGGAAAACATCATCGAAGAAGTTCCAAAAGAAGAGATGATGTTACCATGTCATTATTTACCCCATCGACACGTAGTGAAGGAAAATAGTACCACAAAGATTAGGCCCGTGTTCAATGCTTCTTCTAAACAAAAAGGATCTCCAAGTCTAAATGATTGCGTCGAAAAGGGACTAAATTTGATAGAACTAATACCCTCCATAATATCTAGGTTTCGAATGTTTAAATTTGGTGCAACAGCTGACATTCGCAAAGCCTTTCTTCAAATCAGTTTCAATAAACAAGATAGAAATTTCTTACGCTTTCTGTGGTACAATGAAGATGGCAAGCTAAAGTATTATCGTCATTGCAGAGTTGTCTTTGGAGTGTCCTGCAGTCCATTCTTGCTTGCTGCAACGATAAAATACCATTTGGAAACGAAGCTTGATGAAGCTCTCTATGGGAATAAAAGATACCCAGAAGATATTATACGACATCTGTTAAACAGCTTTTATGTGGACAATTGTCTAATTAGTGTCAAGTCTGAAGCAGAGTTGAAGCAGTTTATCGAAGTTGCTAGTGAAATTATGGCTGAAAGGAAGTTCGATTTAAGAGGGTGGGAGTACAGTGGCCCGTCGGAGTCTATAGAAAGTCCTACCAATATCTTGGGAATGATGTGGGACAAACAGAATGATACCCTTTCTATAAGTCTTCCTGATGTCAAAGAAGCCAAGAATGAAGTAATCACAAAAAGAAATATTTTGGCTGCTTCACACAAAGTTTTTGACCCAATAGGAATTACCAGCCCTGTGATGCTACATCCAAAACTCTGGTTACAAGATTTGTGGAAGTCTAAGATCGGCTGGGATGGAGAAATTGACAGTAAAACTCGCCAAGATTTTCTAAAGTGGCTAAATGAGCTCGAGCATCTAAAGAATTTGAAAGTGCCAAGATGGTTGCATTGTGAAGTAGGGGCCGAAAACTTTTCGTTGCATTTTTTCTGTGATGCGAGCAAACTTGCCTATTCAACGGTTGCCTTTCTGCGAGTTGATGATGGAGCTACTGTTCATGTGCAACTTATACAAAGTAAAACAAGAATTGCTCCTTGCGGAAAGAAAGAAACAACAATTGCTCGGCTGGAACTTCTTGGTGCCACCATTTCTGCTCGTCTTTCTACTGAAGTCCTAAAGGAGTTTAAAACAAAGAATGTTTGTTTTTGGACAGACTCTACAACAGTGTTGGCTTGGCTGAAACGAGAAGATGTGTGGGGTGCATTTGTACAGAACCGTGTCCAAGAAATCAGGCAACTGACACCAGTTGAAGCCTGGAGACATGTACCTGGGTCCTCAAATCCTGCAGACCTCCCAAGTAGAGGATGTTCATCCCAACAGCTTTGCTGCCTAAAATGGTGGGAAGGACCCAGCTGGTTGTACCTATCTCCTCATGAATGGCCAGCTATCGACCCAGAAAGAGATGTAAATGAAGAAGAAGTAATCAAAGAAAAAAGAAAAACGGTTGTCTCATCCATGATAAATATTGACGATGAAGATATCTGTTGTGATCGTTTTTCTTCTTACAGTAAGAATATCAGAGTACTAGCATGGAGTTTACGTTTTATCCATAACATTTCACACGAACATAAACTGAAAGGTAATTTGAGCTCTGAAGAATTTCAACAAGCAGAATCTTTGTTTTTTAAATCCATACAGTCAAAGACTTTTCAAGATGATAAGTTCCTTTCGAAAATGCAAGCATTTAGAGATGAAAATGGAATTTTGAGAATTAGAACAAAACTTGTGGAGAGTGACGAAAACGTGGAATTCAGATTACCAGTTCTTTTACCTGCGTGTACTATCGTTGAGAAATTAATTCGCGAAGAACATGAAAAAGCTATGCATGCCGGTTCTTCAATTGTACTTGCCAAACTAAGAGAAAAGTTTTGGATACTTAGAGGGAAAAAGTTGGTAAAGAAAGTTTTGTCTAAATGTGTGCCATGCCAACGCTACAAATCCCGACCAGTTGAAGTACCCTTTGCTCCACTGCCTAGAGAGAGAATTACACAGACTAAAGTCTTTGAAGTGTCTGGTGTCGACTATGCCGGTCCTCTCAACTTGAAGACAAAGGGTAAAGCTTGGATAGTTTTGTTCACATGCGCAGTGTACCGAGCGGTCCACTTTGAACTGGTCGAGTCGCTCAGTACAGATGCTTACATTCAAGCTTTGAGAAGATTCATAGCCAGAAGAGGCAGAGTTTCCGTCCTATATTCAGATAACGGCACGAATTTTGTAGGGACTAACAATGCCTTGAAAGGTTTAAACTGGGAAGAAATAGCTGTGTTCTCAACCGCTCGGAAAATCACTTGGAAATTCATTCCACCCACAGCAGCCTGGTGGGGTGGTTGGTGGGAGCGTATGGTTAGAATGCTGAAAGAACTCCTGCGCCGGGTGTTGGGGAAGTCTACTGTCAACTATGAAGAGCTGAACACGATACTGTGTGACCGCGAGGCAGTGATAAACGCTAGGCCCCTTACTTACCTGCAAGATGATCCAAATGACTTGGTACCATTGACTCCTGACATGTTCATTTACAGTGGGGGTAACAGCGAAACTCCAGATCTTGACAGTGTAGACCGATCTTCCTTGATAAAACGTATAAAGTATTTACAAAAATTACGCGAAAATCTCAGGCAACGATTCAGAAATGAATACCTCGCTCTATTAGTTCACAAAGGAATCAGGAGAAGTGACGTTTTGAATGTGGGTGACGTTGTTTTAATTGGTCAAGATAACATACGGCGCATCGATTGGCCTCTTGGGATTATTTTAGAAGTCTTTCCCGGTAGAGATGGGGTTCCAAGAGTAGCGAGATTGAAGACCTCCAGGGGGGAAAGAATCCGCCCCTTTCAGCGGCTGTACCCTTTGGAAATATCTGGAACTGATGTAGATGTGCTACAGGCTGCCAGAAGATCGTTAAGGAAGAGACATTGAGATTCATTGTCGAACTATTGAACTTGTTTTTATTTTAAAAAGACTCTTTTTGGACTCTAAATTGTGCTGATAATTCTAAATATCAAATTTTCTGTTGCAAAGTGATAACCTTTGCAAGGTGGGAGTATGTTGCTGTTTGTAAAGAATTCTCTAATATGAATTTTGTTTACTAAGTACAGTTGTTAATTGCAGTTTATTTATTTATTTAATTTTATGTTTAAAGTTTTGTCTGTGGCAACATTGTTTTTTGTAAGAAAATCAGTTTTCGAAATAAAGTCTTAGAGTTTGCAACGGTTTTTGCTTCCGTCCATTTTTTTGATATATAGGAGCAGAAAGCTCAGAGAAGCTTCAGCTTTGTTCTGCAAATCCTTAAAGAATAATTTTTGAGTTTATTTAACAACCCCCTTGTGATAATTTTTTTTCTTGTAATGTTTGTTCTTCATTAATAAAGTGTTTTTTTTTTTGTTGACTCGGGTATTGACTCTTCACTTGACTGAGGTTCCAAATTATGATGCCCATCTCCAATACCCCTCATGTAGCTTTAGTGCGGTGATAGTTTAACTCAACTTTAAATTTAAGTCAAAAACAAGAGGATTAAATGTCTTCTTTTAAAATTTATGCTTAAGTTGTTGGTGTTAGATATTGCACTCATTTTTGTTAGCATGCGAAACAATGACATCTTTATTATTAAATCAATAACTTTTTTGACAGTTTCTCTAATAACTTCAAGGCATATTTTTTTCTTTCTCTAGTCTCCATATTAATATTAAAAAAATGATTACTCTTAGTTAATGCCAATTGCTTACAATACAGTGCTTTTATCAAACTTATTTGAGTATGTGTGTTCAAGTTTTAATACAATATCTATGCCGATATAAAATTGTGAGGATGTTTCTTTTTATAACAAATTAGTCCTTTCTACCTTCTATTTTTGTTTTATATTTAGTTCTGTTTTTATTATAGTATTTTTTTTTTACTTTAAAGAAAAATTGTTGTTATTTGTAGGTCGTCTTCTGAAGGCATTCAACATCGATTTCAATTGGTATCACTTGTCTTCCTGGGTTAATATAACCGAACAGTGGCCTTATCGCACCTCATGGATAATCATGTATTACGAAATGCATGAAAATGAGTTTGAAGAATTGTTACCATTAAAGTCTGTTTATGAAAAGTAAGCTTTTGTGAAAAAATCTTGCATCTTTCTTGTTTTGAAAAAAAAAAATTAGATTTAATTTAATTGCAACATAAAATTTAAAAATTTCTCTTGATGTCCTTTTCAATGTAACTAATTTACATAATGGAGAATTATCACATGTTTTAAATTTTGTTAAAAATGGGTTAATTTTGTAGATTAAGATGTCTGGAGTCCAAAAATGTCATTAAAAATTTTTTTAACGAAATATTTTCCGAGTTATTCAAATTTGAAAAAAACAGAGCCGCGGCGCAATCAAAAACGGGCCGTGTCACTTTAGGAACGTCGTGACGTAGAAAGGTCTTCTCGTTTCTCCTCCCTACGGGACCACTTGAGAACAGCGCAGCAAAATTGCACGTGCGTTGATTTTTGTATTATTTTGAGTTTTTAAAATATTTTTCTCCAATGGCTGTTGAACAGGGTTTTACCAAAGCACAAAGATATATTTTGCCAAACATTTCCGAAGTTATGATAATCAATTTTTTCAAAGAAAATTTGGATTCTTTGTCAGCTGAAATGAAAGGTATCAAAGCTGAAAAGTAAGATGTTTCCAAGATATTTAGTTAATTTATTGTTTTATAGGAAATAAAAAAAATATTACATATAGCAATAGCATCAATATGTTTTATGACAATATATTTTAAGAATAAAGTTTATGTGATATTTATGATATAGTAAAAGTCTGATAAAAAACAAGACTACTTTTTAAAATCAAAACTTGGTATTCCTACTAGTAGGTAATTCTTTTTCTCTATAGTTAGTTACATGCTTAACTATTTAAAAATATATTTAAGGGGGGGGGGGGGTATAAAATATATTTATTTTAATACATTTTTAATCAATATATTTTTAATATATATTTTAATATATTTATTTAAATATATTTGGGGGTTCAGTACCCCAAAATCGGTGAAAAAATCAAAACAAAAATTATTGGCTTAAAATACTATAACAACCTTTATTAATAATGTCACAAAGTATCAAGACGATTGGAAAAATATTTTTGACATTAAAAGCCATTTTAATGTCATGGCTTCGTAAGGAAATGGGTTAACAACAAAAACTTTAGACGCGTTTTTCTCAGAACTTGATTTTTTGAACTTCGATGTACCTTTTCTCAAAAACTATGCTATGTTTTCTCGTAAATTTTTTTATATGATGTAATACATAGTATAGATTAATCGGAGGTTATAAATTTTAATAAAACTAAAGTGAAAAAAAAAGTTATGCGGCAAAAAAGTGAAAATTTTCAGGATTTTTTGGTACTTTAAAACTTATTTTATTTTAAAAAATCTAACAGTTATTTAAAAAAAACTTTTAACCTCAGATTAATGTATAAGGTTGGTATAACACACACAGAAAATTTTAAGATGATCTGATCAGTAGTTATTGTGAAAAGGTACATTGCAATTGGCCAATTTAACATTACCGATATACAACGTGCCGAACCCCCTTAAAGGGGCTATTTAGTTAAATTAGAAGTTATTGTCGTATTAAAAATTAATGTTTAAACGTAATTTTTTGTTACCTTACCAGATAACTTGAATAGTATACTTGAGTACTCTACTAATATAAGACTTCTATTTTAATGTTCTGTACAATATAAGGGTACATTAGAATGTAAAACTACATAGAAGTGATTGTTCTATTAAGGATGAATATTATTAGTTTTAAATTAAAAACCTTTATTTGTTTTTAGAACCTCACCAAAACTAAATAGTACTTCAATACTAATCACCAACTTTGATATTTCAGTTTCAATATTACATTCCAAAGGTACGAAGCCAAAGGAACGCTCTTTTTGGGATCTCTTTTCATAGCTCTGCACCATCTCAGTCTATCTTTTTTATTCCTCGGTACATTTAGAAATAGTTTGTCAGGAGTATAATATGGGAAGTATTTCCGCACAATACAGTACTTTTTAGAAGCCTTAATATTATAAAAATAAGCTTTGAAGAAAGGATATAGGAGAAGCGAAAAATCGAATGCAGCAAGAGCTGCGTTCGCTTCTTCTCGGTGGGAGAAGACCTTACTACGTCATATCACGTGACTCTCTGTATCGAATGAAAACCGAAACTGCTCTTTTATTAATTTAAATTAAAAGCAAAATACGAATCTGTAAGAAGAATGAATACATTTTTTATGGGTTTTAAGTCATTTAGAATCATTTAAAAACAAGAAAAAAAATGTGATAATTGTCCATTGTAGATTAAAAAAGCCTTTTTTTAGACCCTCTTTCACTTTTCTTAACTAATTTAAATTTTACACACAAAAAGGGTTATATGTGTTTTTATAATAAAGTGTTTAGGGTAGCAAACCACTTGAGCCCAATTTTATGGCAATAAGCCCTTTTCAATTTGTTTAATTGTTTTATTTTGAAACCCCTCTTATTTTCTAACCTATAAGGCATCGTAATTTCCCTTTTGGGAAAACTGGTTAGTAAAATATTGTCTTTTTTTCTATGTCACTTTTAAGTAAGATATATAAAAACCCATGTTTATGTGAGCCTAATACTTATTTTCATCAAATATACTTAAGTTGTCAATGTGTGAAATTGGATAAAAATAGTTAGGAGCAAGGGCTACAGAAATGAAGAAGAGCATTTTGTGATTAACCTGTACTGAAATTCAACTTTTACAATTTTTAATAGAAGTCTCTTAGGTTTCCCTGCTGAAATAAAAAGTCAGAAAAATGTAATAACCTTTCCATTTTCACTAAATTTTGCAATATATTGCAATTCAAACCCATGGCTTTTGTTGGCCAGGCTTAAACCCCTTACAACTCCATAATGGTTAAATTTCTTACAATCTTATTTTAAAAAGTTAAAATATAAAGTTTCATTTTTCATATAAGTAACCTATAGTTATCAGATTAGTTTTGAAGTTTAAATTATTAACTTTTGCAAAGCTTTTTTTTTCTAATGGGGCTGCAATATTGGCTTTCAAGCCTTTGCAGACTGGGTATATTCCCCAGAACTGAGAGCCAATTTTTTTTGTGGCACCATCTAGGCGGCTATCGCTACCAATTTTGAGGCACAGATTACAATGAATCTAAGCTCTCTGTGGATATTAAAGTATGCCGAAATTTAATTTTTCCAAAACTTAACCATAAAAATATAATTAAAAAACTCACTAATGAGTTGCAAATTAAATTTAAATATTAGGCTATGAAAAAGTGTCTCTTAGGTCAATATACTTATCCCTCAGAGGGTTTAAATTTTTTTCTTCACTCTTTAGAATCAAAGCATACATGCCCATTTCAAGGGAGCAGGAACCAACCCTGGACCTAGATCATGACGAGAGGAAGTTTGAAGTCTTCTTGTCTCTTCATTCCAGTAACCTACTGATCAATGATTTGAAAGTATTTTTACCTTTCACAATCAACTTGGATCCTTACATTAGAAAAATTATTCAAGGTAAGTAAGGTTGACTAAAGAGCAGATTCTCTACATCTTTTTTTTTTATCAAACATTCTGCTGTTATTGGCAGATAAGCCTCCTGCAGACTCAGCATTTTCCCTTAAACTGAGAGCCATTTTTTTTTTTGTCGCACCATTTAGGCGACTTTCCCAACCAATTTTGTTGCTCAGATTACAATGAATCTGAGCACTCTGTGGATGTTAAAGTATGCGGAGATTTAATTTGGCTTAGAGAACACAATTGAATTGTTTACTCAAGGGATCTTTTAAATGCCACATAATCATATGGCATGCATACCCTCGATTTTCCCCATCCAGAAAATTTTGACGACTCACCCGTGACTCGAACCCACTAACTTAGGCTTACGAGGAGAACACATAATACCTCTCATCCACTGTGCCACTATTCTCTACATCTCCTATTATCCTGGACATGCATATTTAAAAATCTTAATATGTTGTGGGGGCATCGGAGCCAAATAGTTTAAGGCGTTTGCCTTACATGCAAAAGGTCCCAGGTTTTGGTCTGGGCTTCGCTAAAATATCTGCTAACCTATAAATAAACCATGCAGCCAAAAATGTCCGGCAAATAATTCCCAAGTGTAGAGGGAATGCTCACTAAATATGGTTCAAAGTCCCAACACTGTGTAGGATGTAGCCCTTAATGGTTGTGTTGGGTACCTACTAGCTGTGGTCTCGTCACTTGATGAAAGGAATTATTAGTCTGCCTCATAGGCCCGAGTTTGCGGTTTAAACCGCGGCTGAGTCGTCTGATTTTCTGGATGGAAAAATCATGGGCGCATATGTCATATGATTATGTGGTATGTAACTCTTGAGTATCCATTTAGCTTGGGTTCTCTCAGCAAGATTAAATCTCGGCATACTGTAACATCCACAGAGAGCTCGGATTCATTGTAATCTGAGCATCAAAATGGGTAGCGAGAATCGTCTAAATGGTGCCACAAAAAATGGTGCCTCCCTAATGTGCCGTGTCTTCAGAGGCGTAGCCGCAAATAAAACAGGCTTGTTGAAAAAAAATTATGATAAATCTGTTATGAATTCCTTCCAGAGACACACCAGCAAGTCTCGGAGTTCCTGAAAAGTGACTTGAAACCCTCCAGCCCTCCTTCCAAATTCAACAACATTACCATGAAGATGCAGCAGATGTCCAACCTGGCACAGAACCCAGACCACACCATGCATTACAACTACTACCCGCCCTTGAACAGGAAGGACATGTTTCAACACAACCAAATGTCCCAGCAAATGACGTCTCCCATTAGTAACTACCCCACCGCCCCTTCTGCCGCATGGTGGAGTGTTTCACCCGGGCAGATGGCATCACAGAACACTGTTCGACAACCTTCAAAATCGTCTGAATTGGTAAGTTTATTGTGATTTACCCTTCGATCGTTAGACCTGGCTTTTTTGGTATTCTGTGCATCAGTCTTGCTACAGTAATTTTAAAGTTTCAAAGTTTTATTCACAATGTAAATTTTTCATTGGGAAATATTTTTAAAATCATCTATTTAAAAATAAACCTGATTCTAATTTTTTTAAAAAATATTTTATTTGAAATAAATTTAAATTTATGCAATTTAAACCATAGATATATTGGCCAATTTCCTGGCCATTCAGAAAGTTAAGTGGAATAAAGAAAAATATAATTTGTTACAATAAAAAGGTTTTATGTGTGAATTTTTGCCGATATGCTAACTTTGTGACTGACCATAATACACTACTTTCTAAAGTGAGGTAGATCAACTAAAGTTTTTTTTTTATATTAGAAAATATTAAGGATAACAAAACAATGTCTTATTTTGAAGATGATAACATAATAATCTAGTTTTAAAAGTTTCATGAATCTCTATCCACTTTTGTTGTAGATCAAGGAATAATACACTGTGTAGAGGTAGTGTACATTGATTGTGGTTCTAAATTGTTAAGCATATTGTTAAAAGCTCTTGTGTAGCTCTAATGTCAAGATAATTCAAGCTAAACCTATCCACCATTGTTTCCTTTGACAGTGTACTTTAACATTTAGTTTAATCCTTTAAACTATTAGATGTAAGCGATATTAATAGACCTGCTCTATGTACAATAGTCAATTCTAAGTGATTTGCTCTTTCAGGAAAACTTCAATGCAAGATTTATTGACTTTTTGCCATATGTTCCCCAAAATTTTGATATTACTACAGTCGGACCTCAATTATCCAAACTAATTAGCACTGAAGTTAGGTTGGATAATTCCGGTTAATAGCTAATTTTCATTTACAGTTAAACTTATAGTACAGAGGAGCACCAAAAGTCTGTGTACCACAAATTCGGAATTTTTCATTTTCATAAATACCATAACTTTCCAATTTCAGAATCACCGTAGAATTCTGTTTTCCAATTCGATACTTTAGAATTGCTGTAGACTTCCGAGACTGGTTTCTTTTGTAAACAACTGAGAATGACATTGTTGGACAATGTTTTTTATTTTGGACTCAAGGATGGTCGGTTAACAGAGCGTTCCGGATAAAAGGACTGATAATCAAGATTCTACTGTGCTTATTTATTTTTTTGAACAGATATCCCCTGACCAGGAGAGGCTGAGCACCCTGTCCGTGTCTGGCATTGCCGAGCTCCTGCGGTCCCAGGAGAAACTCAACAAGAAGAAGCTCGAGAGCTACATTGAAGTCATTGAGGACAACAACATCAACGGACAGGTGCTTTGAATTTTCCAGAATTTACTTTTCTTTTATGGGTTAATATTTTGTTTTTCCTAGTAATCATAAATGAAGCTTTCACTCAATTTGCTTTTTATCCCGGCTAGTTTTTGAAAAAAAAAAGTTTTTCTAATTCAAAGGAAGGATTACATCTGTGTCTTTTCGCTTTTCATCTATTTCTTTGCAACCAATTTCAATAGCTTGATTTCCCCAAAAGCCTTATTACAACATCCTACAAATACTTGGAACTTGTGTTCCAAATTTTAAGTCAGTAGCTCTTTTAGCTTGAGCTGTAGAGACCTTTCTGACAGGCAGAAAAATATTTAAAACCTCGTTTCTGAATCAAAGCCTTCCATTAGCCTTAGATTTTATATTAGGTAATTGAAAGTAAAAGATCCAAAAATAATGTATTTTTATATTCAATATGTCGCAGGTGCTCCTGACCTGTGACCTCAAGGAACTGAAGGACACTCTGCAGATGTCCTTTGGGGACTGGGAGCTCTTCCGCATACTCATCCTCACTCTCAGGTAGTTTGAATTGTCAGATTCCATATTATGAAAAATTGCCATACAGATCTTAGGTTTTTAGCCCAGGCTGACTCAGCAGATTTTTAGGAAGTGAAGATCATCCACATGCGTATCGTACTATTAAGCAGCATGTAAAAGATCCCTTGAAAACCTATTTTGCTCATGTTCTTTTAGTAAAATTAGAAAATCTTGGTATTCATTAACATACACAGAGAGCTCATATTCATTATTATCTGAGCATCTATCTCAAAATTAATAGGGAGAGCCACATATGAATCGGTGAGTGCAGAAACAACGTCAGTCACAAATTTCAAATTTTTCAGGAGGGAGAAAAAACGTAATAACTCCTCCTCTATTTCTGCACTCAACACTCGAAACAAACGTCCTGTATTTACGGAACTTCTCAACTGACTAAGGTAGTTTTTACACTTAACACGCATCTTGCCTTTCTACGCTTATTTTCATTGAAAACGAGTTTTCGGATTTTTTTTACTGAAGTTGTTTCTGCACTCACCGATTCATATGTGGAGCCACGTGGTTTGAGAAGCCACGATAAATATCTTGTAACATTTTGCAAAATTTAAGTTCGGAAACAAATTGTACACTATTTAAGCTCCATTTTTTGCAAAAATTGTCATTGATTTTTTTCGCTAATTGGTATTTCTATTCCACAGGGAGCATGAGATGGACTGCGAGATGTCTGGTTGCAACTTCTACAAAACAGAGGAGACCCCACGATCGAGGGGGACCTCGTTCAAGGCGAAGCAGTCCCACAAGACCACCGGAAATAAATCGCCCGATAAGAAATTGCTGGATATCATGCCCACAAAATCCAGCAGAAGTGGATCGGACAGTGCGGATGTTGTCCATACGAAGCCGCGAAGTAGCATGCTGGAAAAACAGGTGATTTTTTGGAAAATGTTTTTATATTAACCTCCCTAAACGGCCTGTAAATGGCCATATATATAGATGTTTTCCCTGCATAAATTTTAAAATAAATGTATTACTTCTACTTCACTTTAGAAAGTGGAGTGTAAGTCAGTCACAAAGTTAGCATATCGTTAAAAAAATTACATTAAAAATAGTGAAATTCTTACTGTAACAAATTACAATTTTCATTATTCCACTTAACATCCCGAATGGCTGAGAAATGGGCTAATATGTATAGTTGTTTTCCCTGCATAAATTTTAAATTAATTTTTTTTAAATAAGATATTTATTTTAAAAAATCAGAATTAGGTTTATTTGTGGAGAGATGATCACAAAAACATTTCTTAATAAAAAAAATACTGTATGAATAAAAATTAAATTATTATAAAATTTAAGAATTTAAGGTTATAGTATGAAAAACTTATGTGGGGAAAAAGCCAGGTATAACTCTCGGATGGTTAAGATTCTTTTTTTTTATCTACTTGTAGTTTTACATTTGACCTTTATTTAAAAAAGTTATTAGTTTCTGAAGTCTTCCCCTATATATGTATTTTAATATTTATTATATCTTTAATAAAATTAGAAGGAAACATTCAGACAAATTATCATTTTTTTTTGCAACTGAAGTTTGTAAATAGTTATGAAAAATTATTAATTCCATTATAATCATTTTAATGTATTATATTGCTGATGCACAAACTTGTGTAATGAAACTATTTTTTATTATTTTATAAGGTATTCTTGTCTTTTATTTATTTCAATGATAAAAAGTTTGATTTGTTATACTTATGTTTGACGAATAAGTGTATTGCTTAAGTTATTTACATTGGAATCTTTTAAACTTTGATAGATTCCATTGATTATCTGCACAATTAGGGACTTTTGAGGGAAATTATCAAAAACTCTCATAATATTTTATTATAACAATAATTTTTTTCATCCTATCAATTTTAATGATTACATAATGTATGAAATCAGTTGCATAATAATTAATTGAAAATTCACTATTTATTGAAAATAACATTAGGTAAACTAGCTTATAACTCACGAATTTGGTTTTAGGAAATAACTATTATAGTATGTATATTTAACTTGTCCTTACATTTTAAAACTTCTTTGTCTTGTGACACTAAAACCTATTAATGATTTTTTAAATAAAAATTAATGTTTAAAATAAACTATTTTTTTATGCTTATGTGGTGATTAATTTTTGTAAATTATTACATTTTTTCTCAATTTCAACAGTTCAACATAATTTTATATTGCCATAAAATGTTATGATGTATTCTTTGTAACTCCTAACACTTATTTTCTCCCATGCAAGCCTATTACTCCATACTGGCAACTAGTCTTAAATGAGGTGGGATTTTTGCCTTATACATGTGTTTGCTATGTTATTCCTTAGTCTAGATATTGTGTTCATATAGATATTCGTTCTTAAACATGCTGTTTTTTCACGCTACTATATTAAATTGGGCTGTCTCAGTAGCTTGCCTGTCTTATAATCCCATATTGTCGGGTTCAATCACAGCCCAGTTTTTCAAGCCGAAAAATTCCTTTAGAAATTTTTTTATGGCAGCATCTTATTTTTTTACTTGGATAGCTTTTTTAAACATTTAATGATCGCAACAGATAAGGAAGTAGATTGTCCTAAACTAATAAGAATTTTCACATTTTTTTTCATAGTTTTTAACCATTATGAAGGTTTGTCCCTCTACCTGAAAATATAGAAAACCTAAAATAATTAGAAAAATTAATAAAATTACTCTTTTTAGATTTATTGAAGCATATAAACCTTATAACTAAATATTTAACCAATTTTACTTATTGGTGTGTTAGGAAATCGTAATCATTGAACTTTTCTTGTCAATATAAAATTCTACTGTTTTTTTTATAGAATATTTGTTGAAGGTTAGTTATGAATGTAATATAGTTGTGTGGAAATATCAGTATTGGATAAAATATTTAGTATATGATTTGTTTTCATTAGTTAGGCCTTGTCCATAGATTAGGTATTACTGTAGTACCATGTGTCACACATTAAAATTTGAAAAATACATTTTTCAAATTAAATATTCAATACTGGACTGTGTAAAGATTTAAATTTTATAAAATTATAATTTTTTAGATAAATTAATATATATTTTTTTCTAAACAATGCTCAAAACTCATTAATATTGTTAAACATTTTGTGGTGAATTATTTAGTTTTTAATAAAAAATTGCTTATAAAGGAAAACAAGTTTTTCCTTTACAAATTTTATTAAGATTGGAATTTTTATCATGCATGACCATTTGCCTATTTTTTTTTTTTTTAAAAATCCTTGATCTATAGAATTATAAATATATGATAAAATATTTTTTTCATATTCCATAGGTAACTATGGAAGAATCCATGATAGTTGGGGCCCTAGAAACGCTGAGCGAAGAAGCAGTAGAAGACGCAATGGAAGAAAAGAACATTCTGAACAAGAAATCGAACAACCTCCCCGTGTCCAGCGCCAATCCCTTAAGTCCCATATTGTCCGACATTGAAGATATGACCTCGGAAGATAAAGTGGACTCGGAACAAATGCCCATTGTTGCTACAACCCCATCTGATCCAGAGGGGATCTTTATGAGGAGCTTACAAGGTTCACCGAGGCTTCATGTGAGGTATGTTGGAATTGAAATGAAGAGGGATTGTCAGTCCCATATAGCTAATTGCATTAGTTTTAGAGGTATTGCATTAGTTTTTTAGAAGTATTGCTTTGCCATGTAAGCCCTTTTTCCCCAGGTACGGGATTCAAATTAACCTTTATAAATTAAACAAATTTGAAACAAAAATGGTATATAGTTATGTAACAATATATTTTTGAAGTTTTAAAATGCTGCAAAATATTCAGCAAATAGCAACACTGTTTTAAAACTTTGTCAATTAATAATTAAATAACCGAATGTTATTTTCTTTTCAATTTCTTTTGAAATTGATGTTATGATAATTCTCATACTTGGTGAAAATGGGATAATATGGCAAAACGATTCTTTTGCAAAAGTTGTGATTTCAAAACTAATGCATTGCTCTATGGGACTGACAGTCCCTCTTAAGGAGGAATGGGCAAGGGTATTCAAACCAAAGTGCCTCTGTGTTTATCCAAAGAAGATAAAATTCTAAGCTGTATGAGAATGTTTCAGATGATGTATTATTCAGATTTGATACGGATTGTATATTCAGATTTATCCAAACTGCATTTCATTGGTTACTTTGGTTTCACTCTCAAAATGACCGATATAAATGAAAAGAATTTTTTCTTTCTTTGAAAGCTTTCTTTAGCAAATGGTTTGATTTGAACAACCAACAGCGCAGTAAGAAGTTGGCCTTTAAAAAATTGAGCAAGTAAAATATTCATAGAAAACTCATATTTAAATACCAAAACATAAATAATTCAAAGCAAAAATGAAAACAAACTGTTGGAGCTGTTGCCATCTACGATGTGAAACAACTTCATTGAATATAATTACAAAGGTTTTTTTGTTAACTAGTTTTTTCTAGCTTGATTTCTGTCACTAAATATAGGCGGCATACAGCGATCTATAATCTGAGTTTTTGAAATAAGTTCAAATATTTTGTTATAATATTATTTATTGGACATTAAAAAAGTATTCGAACCCATTCCAATTGGGGGGGAGGGGGGGTGAAAGAGCCTAGTAAGTCAGCTATATTAATCATATAAAAAAAATTATTTGTAAATATATTCGATACAGCCAGATTAATATAGCTTAAAAATTATTATTTTTTCCATTGGATTAACACGGACACTTCAGTTTGGAGACTCGCAACCAATCCCCTTTAAGACAAATTTTATATATTTATTTATCGCCAAAATTTAATTCGATAAATTATTCTGTTTATGAATTAAAAGTTTGTAGAATCAAAGCTTTTAAAAAGTTAATTAGCACTTTCTAATTGTGTACATTACTTAAGTAATGAACGCAATTATTTAAGTTAAAATAAATTAAAGTATTAATTATTTAAGTTAAAATTATTAATATAATCAATAATGTTTCTAATTGATTGGAAGACCTTTTACTACTTTCTTCTTTTTTATTTATCTACATAAATAATGTAAGGCTTCCATAAGATGCTTAATTGAAAGTAATGGCATTACATCACTAAACAAAACAATAATTTACTTCTTCACTTAAATAGTTAATCTAATTATTAAAATATGTTTATTAATAACTCGGTTATCAAGTCTATCAGTACAAAATATTTGGCTAATTCAATGTAACTGTAGTGAAAGTCATAATGTAAGAGATTAAAAGAGATTCTAATTTTAAGAGATTTATATTTGATAAATAAATTGAATTAAATGAAGCAAATAATATTATTTAGTTTTAATAGTGTAGATAAGCTATTCTATTAGTTTATTTTTCATTTAATATTTAAGGTTGTAGTAACAATCACTTTTTGCACACATAACGTACGCTACAGAAAGGATAACTTAGCATGTAATTAGCCATTTGCTTATTTAATGCATTTGTAGTTTTTTAACTTTATAACTACTATTACCAAAAAAATATATGTATTTCATGGAATTTTGTATTTATCAACATGAAATAATTAAAAACGTTTTTTTTTTCTGATTACCATCGAAATACTTGTTTTTTTTCATTTTGTCACAATTTCTGTCAAAATGCCTTTTATAGGTCATTGAGTGGACGCAGAGTCAGTTCACACCTGTAATAAGTTCTACAGAGGGGCCGGTAAAAGCTGGGAATGCCAACTTTATGATTACTTACATTCTCCTAACTGTGATTTAATTGTTTCTAGTCAATTGCTTTGTAATACATAAAAATGAAAAAAAAAATGAACAAATTATTTTATATATATTTGTTACAAAGTATTTTGTATATTATATTATATTCTCATATTCCTACTTAAGTAAAAACGTTTGTCACTTGAAATTGAGTGAATGCTAAGTCACATTCCAATTCACATTCACACAATTCTAGTCAAATTGCCTTGTAATACAAGAAACTGAAACAAAACAAACAATTTTAAAAAAAATATATTTTATGTATCTTTGTTACAATGCGTTTTATATAATATATTTTCATATTCCTACTTAAATATAAACATTTATACACTTACCTGTGTGAATGCCTAGTCACAATTCCAAATTGTAAGAAACTGTTATATTAAAGAAGAATAAAATTTTTCTTTCCTCAAAGTTATTGTTTTATTGCATTGTAATCCTGAAATATTAATTAGGATTTTGTTATTTTAATTTGGTATATTGTAGTTATTCTCTTTTTTCCTTGTCTAACATGGTATAAAAAAATTGGAATATAAAGGGGTTTTGTGTAGTAGTTTCCCTTTCCCTTGGAAGTAATTTCATACGTGCTATCTTATGTAGCACCTCTTGAACTTTTTGTATTCACAGATCAAGAGTTTTGTCTTTGTAATGACATAATTAACTTTTTTATTTTACCAATTAACCAAATTAAAATAAACATTTCAGAGTTTCCTACTTTATGTCCTTTAATATTTTTGGATTACGAATTTAGAACGGAGCTTTTTCTTATTAAAATATCAAAATTGGCAAATGAGTAATAACCATTGTAGATCTATGCAATGCAAAGTGGTTGAACTTGCCTCATGGTTTCAAAATCGCTCACTAAAAAAAAGTGTCTTTTCTAGTACGACTGATTTAAGTAATATTAATTAATAATAAATTCAATAGCTAAAAATCAAAAATGAATACAATTTACATGCAATTATATAAAGTTAAGCTAAAAAATAAGTAAAACTATGCTTTTAAATACAGCAATTAATAATTAAGCGGCATTAGGAGTTTTTTTTATTTTTTGTGTGTAGTATAAGGTGGCAGTGAAGAGAATAAATAACTCAGCATACACTCTTCGTTTTACTAGAATATAAGATAAAACAGAAACTTTAGTCTTTTCCATGCTTAACTTGTGTATACTTGCAAAGATTTATATTAGACTTAATAAAAATATTTTTGTGATTCGAGTACATGTAAAAGAAAACTGTACATTTACAGAAATTCCTAATCAATGAACATTCATTCTAGTTTGAGTGAGATATATGATGATGCCTTATATTCTACTCTAATAGGTAACAATGCTTCGTCCAAGCCTTAAATTTCACAGAAACATATTTCTTACAAAAATGTAATGCAATAAAACAGTATCTTTCAAGTATGTCCGCATATTCCTAAAAAAATTTATTGATACTACATAATATAAATGTGAAGAATAGTTAATTACCAGTATTTTTTCTTTAATGTACAAAACCAAATATTTAAAAAGAAAACTTATTTTTTCTAGTGTTATCTCATTAAGCGACTCCATGACCGATATGGAAACTGCTTCTCTCGGCAGACTCCAGAACTTTGCTACCTCCCTCGACAAACCGACCACAATCTCAAGAACGAAGAGCGAGGAATACGACTCCACTCTTCTCGCCTCCAGTCCACTGCGTAGAAAGGAAAAGTCAAGATCCAATTTTGCTGCTTCTCGGCCATCGTCATTGGTATGGTTGAAATTATTTTCTTCATAAAATATTCCGGGATGTTGCTGTTTAACCCTCTGAGAGGGGCTGGGGAGCCCAGTCGGTTAAGCACTCGCCTAGCATGCAAAAGGACCCAGGTTCGGGTCCAGGCATCGCCAAAATAACTGCGGACTTATAAACGGCCCGTTCAGCTAAAAATGTCTGACGAATAATACCCCGTGTAAGGGATTGTGCGTTAAATATCCTTCAGAGTCCTAACGCTGCGTACGATGTAGCCCTTAATGGTTGCATTGGGTGCCTATTCAGGTGTTGGCTCGTCACTTGACTGTGGCTCTAAAATACCTAACCCTCTGAGTGCTACAGACGCATAAACCTGTCACCTTGACTACCAGTTTTTCCAGCAACACTCATAATTTTTAAAGTATTATCCATTTTATAATTTTGCTGTATTTTAAAATTTGAAAGAACTTTTTAAAAAAAAAATTCTGTTAAAATGTTAAATTTTAATTTCATACTGTGAAAATAATATTACACTTCAAACATATTGCGTTTCCCTCAGAGGGTTAAATTCTTTATAGTCTTTGTTTTTATATATTCTTGTTCTCTTAGTCCATGTACTTTATCCAATGCTTGGTTTCGGCCATTTGACACTGAGCCTTCCAATATCGACTGGTGACGTCAGTAGTCGGATGTTGTGCAAGTTTAGTGCAATGCATGTGGTCACTATCCATTCTAACTGGGCCAAAAAGTGGGCTTGTCTCATCAGCAGCAGGATCAATGGCTCTTAGTCCATATTATATACTAGCAAATTTATACCCGTACTTCACACGGATTAAAAAAATATCAAATCGATCCAAGTATGTGTACCATATAACCTGTTATGGGATCATAAACGTACGTTATTATTCCCGCTCGTTATCAAGTATAAAATCCCGATTCATTGCCCTAATATTCTAAAATCAAAAATATGATGTAAAATGCACTCATAAATGTCATCACAAATACATAAAACCTTTTAACTCTTTTGGCACGTTTTGGGAAATAATTTGGCAAAAAAATAGATATAGCTACAAACACACCCATTATACAGCTCTAACACAATGACCCTCGCACAACCAACCAGCTTATAAATTATTTAAAAAAAACATTTTGCCCATTTGACAAGCTTTAAAAAATAATTTGGCAAGATTGGCTACATATTTGGCGAAAAAATAAAGACATAAAACCCTCAAATGCAGCTCTAGTGCGATGGCCTTTATTAACCATCATAGTTCAGAAAAAGCTGAACAAACATTTTGCTAATTTGGCGAGTTTTAATTAATAACTTGGCGAGATTGGCAACATATTTGGCGGGAAAACAAAGACATAAAACCCTTATATGCAGCTCAAGTGCAATGGCCTTTGTCAACCATGATTGTTAGCAATAGCTTAATAAGCATTTTGCCTATTTGGCGAGTATTAATTAATAATTTGGAGAGATTTTCAACATATTTGGCAAAAAATTAAAGAAATAAAACCCTAAACCCTAATATTTAGTGGGATGGCCTTTATTAAACATCATAGTTCAGTAATAGCTTAACTTCAGTAATAACTATACATAATATGCATGTTTGCAATCAACAGAACCATCAATGAAAAAATCATTAACTAAACCACAATAATTCCTACTCAATATATAAGTATAATTTTTTATATGTAATTCTACAAGATTTATTTAATATAAAACAAATTTTAAAATTTATGAAACTTAAGCCAAAACTAAAATAAATGATATTAAACATACAGCTATTCGAACACATTGTGATTAGGCTTGCGCTGCAAACTGTGAGGTCAAAATTGAAACAATGACCATGAAAATGACTTTATATTGTACAAATATGTACAAACTAGGACTTATGCCTAAATTCTCAGCTCAATTTTAATTAGAAATTATTTGAAGAACTTTTTTCTAAAAAAATATGAAAAATTTTAAAATTTTGATTTAAAATTTTTTTTTAAATAATTTCTAATTAAAATTGAGCTGAGAATTTAGGTATAAGTCTTTGTTTGTACATATTTGTACAATATAAAGTCATTTTCATGGTCATTGTTTCAATTTTGACCTCACAATTTGCCGCGCAAGCCTAATCCCAATGTGTTCAAATAGCTTAGGTTTAATATCATTTATTTTAGTTTTGGCTAAAGTTTCATAAATTTTAAAATTTGTTTTATATTAAATAAATCTTGTAGAATTACATATAAAAAAATTATACTTGTATATCGAGTAGTTAAAAAATTACATGAAAGATCGAACTATACTTTGTAGTACCTTCTTTGCACATTTTTAAGACTCCTATGACCCCTTAAAATAGAACATTTTGAGAGCTGAAAGTTCCCTATTTGTAACGTAAGTATGAACTACGCATTTGTGCCAAGTTACGAGTCAAACAAATGTCTAGTTTTTGAATCTATAAGACCCACACATACATACAAAACTTCATTTTTATTATTATAGATTATATAAAATATTTTCTTTTTTTTTATTCCCAGATGTATTAGTTATATATATAAAATTTTAATTTATGTGTTGTAATGTAAACTATGTAGCAACTGTAGTAACTAATAAAACAGCTGCATGTATGCAAATTTATTTTAGAGTTTTTCCAAAGCAGTCATGCCTTTTTCAAAATTCATAAATTGCCTTGTTAGTTTACATAATACAATATTTGGAGCCAATATATTTTAAGTTCTTATTTGTCAACAAATTGCAAAGTAGAGTATGCAAAAGTCAGCCAAAACTTATTGTTTTCTTATTTGCTATCAGCAGATTTCTGAATACCTTTTATTTGTCAATCAAAAATTATTTCAAAACATTACCAAATTTAACTGAACATCTTTGGGTTGTCTTTTGTAGAAAAGTCACCTTAATTCTTGATTTTTTTTAATTTTCTTTTTGAGAAATTTCAGATTCTCTGTAATCCTTTTTTTACTGAAAAATATTTGTTATTTATTTTATGATTCCATTTTCCTAGGTATATGAATCTAGTCATGGTTCTGCCGGGTACAAAAGCGACGCGTCCACCAAGTCAAAAGACTCTGACAAGTTGAGTCGCAAGAGCAACGCTTTCAACCACGTCACCAACAAGATGAAGCACATCCGTAAGAAGTCATCCAAAGATGAGTCCACTGATTCGGACAGTTCCACGGAAACAGAGGAGAAGGTGTGGTTTTTTTAAGCATGCTTTGTGCAATTTGCTTTGTTAATGTATAGAATACATAGTTATTTCATAGAATAACTAGTTAAAGTGTCAGATTAATAATATATTACACACATTAAGAACACGATCAGTTATTTCATGGAATAATTACTATTTTTTATGTTTTAATTATCCTTTAAAAAGCAGAATTGTTTTGTTAAACTCTAATATATTTATAAAATTCAGAGCTCCTAAAGTCAGATAGAAGAAAAAAATACTTTAAAAACCCTTATCTACAAAAACTTACGAAATCAAATGTCATTGAAGTTTTTTTATTTATATAAATTTTATAAATTATACAAGGTTCTCCAATGATCTGGCTATTTTTAATATGTATTTTTATAATATTTTTAGTGTATTTGCGGTTTTATTTGTTCTGTGATTTTTCTTTCATTGGATTCTTTTAACTGTACACCAAAGCCCACCTTAAGTTTGCAGCATTAAAATGTTCGACGCGGAGGAACAAACAGAATTCTGCCCCTCTGATTGGTCGCTCCTACGCGATAACGTCCGCCCAATGGTATTCGTTCGCCCTGTCACGTCAAAATGGAGGGGGAAAAATTAATATTACACTCTAACTGAAGCAAAAACAAATAAAAATATGTCTTGAAATAACGAATAAAGTTATTTATTGAATGTGAAATAACTTTTTTTATTCGTTTCTCGCTTTTGGAAGTTAGAACTATGTATTGTTTTTCCCGTAGAACATTTCTATACTGCATACTTAAACTGTAGTATGTGTAGTGTGTGCAATTTCTAAATAAATAAAAAAATCTATAAATAATTTGTGTTTCCATTGAAGGTCCGACCAAAGATCTCCTCCCAAAAAACCATCCGGCCACCCCTCTCAGAAGCCGACTGTTTCTTCTCGGACGACGAACACACCCCTCTGGTGTCCCCCTTCCACATGAACAGCAGGTCCAGCCACTACAACCTGCAGTCCAAATCGGAGAAAGAGAGCACCCCGGAAAAATCGATTCCCAAACAGAGCAAGTCGGACGCGGGAACCCACCGCAAGTCAAAGAGTTCCCTGGAGAGGCAGTATTCCATCGATAGTAATATTTGCGACCACTCGAGGCCGCCACCGTCCTCCACGTCCATGGTGGAGATTGCGGCCCCGACTCCGTACGTCCCCGTTTTGACGGCGTACGGGCAGGACATTTCGGACTCCTCGCCCGAAATGACGGTGGCCTCCGTGCTTGAGAGTCAGGCGCATAACGAAACGGTACTTTGAGTTGAAGTAGATTGGTTTATGAAGTCAGTGATGTGCAATTTGTTTTGGTGAAATAACTACTTTGGATTATATAAAAATTATATATTATTAAGTAGATTTGATTATGATAAGATTGTGATAAACCTTCTGAAATTTTTGAGGAATGAGTACTATAATCATGTAAAACTATAATAATTTAAAATAAACTAGAAAGAAACCACACCAGGAAAAAATCGATACCCAAACAGAGCAAGTCAGACGCAGGAACCCACCAAAAGTCAAAGAGCCCTCGAGAGTGAGACAGTATTCTATTGAGTAATATTTGCGACCACTCGAGGCCGCCACCGTCCTCCACGTCCATGGTGGAGATTGCCGCCCCGACCCCGTACGTCCCCGTTTTGACGGCCTACGGGCAGGACATTTCGGACTCTTCGCCCGAAATGACGGTGGCCTCCGTGCTCGAGAGTCAGGCCCATAACGTAACGGTGCTTTGAATCGGAGTTGGTATGAAGTCAGTAATGTGCAATTTGTGTTGGTGAAATAACCACTCTGGTATTATAAGAAAAAATTATATTATATAAATTTGATTGGAATAAGAACATGATAAACCTTCTGAAATTTTGAGGAGTGTGTACAATAATCAGGTATAGCAATTTAAAATAAACTAGAAAAAAAACCACACCAGTAAACTCGATTCCCAAACAGAGCAAATTGACGCAGGAACCCACCGAAAGTCAGAGTTCCCTGGAGAGGCAGTATCCCATCGATAGTAATATTTGTGACCACTCGAGGCCGCCACCGTCCTCCACGTCCATGGTGGAGATTGCGGCCCCGACCCCGTACGTCCCCGTTTTGACGGCGTACGGGCAGGACATTTTGGACTCTTCGCCCGAAATGACGGTGGCCTCCGTGCTCGAGAGTCAGGCCCATAACGAAACGGTGCTTTGAGTTGGAGTTGGTATGAAGACAGTGATGTGCAATTTGTGTTGGTGAAATAACCAGTCTGGTATTATAAGAAAAAATTATATTATGTAAATTTGATTGGAATAAGAATGTGATAAACCTTCTGAAATTTGGTGGAGTCAGTACTATAATAACTTAGAATAAACTAAAAACATTGATGTGGTTAGCTGCAGTAACTAGCCTAATGACTTGGACTGTTGTTGCAAAATTGCTCTAGCCTATAAGGAAAGCTAATCATAAAGACTATTTCAGAGCGAAAATGATACAATTCATTGTTGAGGTTACTGCAGTTTTTGCCTGTTATGAAGTCACTGATGTGCAATTTGTGTTGGTGAAATAACTTCTTTGGGATAATAAAAAATATTATTATTTATAGATTGGATAGGAGTAAAAATGTGATAAACCTTCTGATATTTTTTGGAGTGAGTACTACAATTAGGTAAAACAGCAACGGTTGTGTTTCACATCTCGAGTGGCAATGGTTTTTTTTAATATTCCTTTCATTCTTGGGTTTTCTAGAATTATAGATGAGGAATTTAGAGGAATACCCCTTCATCGACTCTATATATATCCCTCCAAAACAGGCCTCTTTGGTGACCATTTGAGTCATTGGCGCCTAAACTGGTTTCTCACTCAGTTCTTCTCTCGCAGAAACCCTGAAGCGATTGTACTGAGAAAAACTCCAAGGGAGACACTGGTTTGTTGTAGCCAATGTACGCCATGCAGACTTGAATATGGGAAGATTCCTAACCAATCATGGGGTTCTTCCCCTTGACTTTTCAGTTGTTTTGGACTGCACAATATTTCCCTACCTTACTGATACAAATGTGGGGTATTTTTCTTTTAGTAGAACTACAGCTTTTCTGTGTTTGTAAATCACCTTAAATTGGTGTCCCACAGTTTCTCTACATAAGACAGAATAACATTTAAACCAAAGTTTCCCAATAACACTCTAAACATTGACGTTTTGATAATGCTTTGCATACTTGAAATTTAATGGAATTAAAACAGTTCAGTTCAAATAAAATACAGCAATAAAAACAAGTTGCACATAAAGAATGGTAAAATAGAGCACTGCAGACGAGAGAAAAAAACTGCATTGAGAATAAAAACGAAACAACCAACGTTGCGAAAGTGCAAGATTGAAAACTGTTGCAAGTGGCATAATCTAAACCACAATCTGACTGTTTTGAGCGATTGTCAAATTAATATCCTTTGGTTCTATGTCGACTTTGCATCTAAAATTCTAAAAAGCTCCTGTGAATTACTTACCTACTTTTAGTACTCCTCCAACAACTTCAGAGTGTAAAATTTTTTTAAGCATAGGCTTTAAAATATTTTCAGTATGGAAATTTTAGTTTTTTAAAATATTTTCGGTGTTAGAAGAGTACTGCTGGCAGCAAGAAATAATTTGCATTTAAAGTATTTATGATCTGACATAGTATATGTCAGTTCAAAATGCAACCTTGGTTAGGGGAGAAGTTAACTGTTTGACTCTGGTTTAGTTGTTTGAAGTCTAGTTTGATATTTGTACTAGTGAAACTTTTAGGCATTTACCTGTTTTTAACCTGAAATGTAATTGTGTTGATTTAATTATTATTGAATAGTTATTAGTTATAATACCATAATTATATTTTTAAATTTCTATGCTGTTGAAGTTAAGCTGCTCAGAAATAACAGCATAGGCTAGGATATAATATTTTATATTATTTTTAATAATTCACTTGTCGGAAGAACAAATTCTAATACATTTGGGATTGATTTGTAACCTATTTTACTTATCTTTTTAGGTTTCAAATTTATATAAAGTGTTTCATTTAGTAATATTACTGTGATATACCATACTTCAATTTTTTCTTGCTGAAAAATAAACTATATAAATAATGGATATTTTTATGGTAATTCCTTCAGACCACCTGTCAACTCTTTGGTTTTAACCCAGCAATACCTAACTTTTATCTATTTACTGAAATTCTATCTTATGTGTACATATTTTTAACAAGAGAAATATAAAACCTTCTTTCTTAGTGACCGGAATCCAGAAAATAATTAGTGGAGAGTTGGTAGGTTGAATTAAGGTTGCAGTAGAGCCACAGTTGGCAAGCCTGTTCAAGTGTAAAAGTAATGCAAATTGTGATTCAAAACATATTTTATAAAAAAATCTTTAATATATTTTAAATGAGCTAAAAAGTAACTGATATAATTAATTTTGGTTATTATTTAAATCATAATTGTTTAAATATTTTTTAAAGTATTAAACTGTGTTCTGGATATGAACAAAAATCTTATTAAATTAAACTATTTCTCTCAAGGCTTAAGAGATGATATATACAATAAGATAAGCATTTGTTGCATTTAGTTTACAGTTATGCAGTACATAAAAATGAAAGATTTCTTGCTCTCTATTGTGTACTAACAATTTTTTTCCCAAGAAAATAATTTCTAATTTGAAAACTTCATAACTGAACAAAAAGATTTTTTTTTAATGTTTGTCATCCGGCACATTATACAATTTTTTTTTTTTATGCTTTAGAGGCTAAAGTACAGTTATTCACTATTTAGAGTATTTTCTGCTTTCAATAGTGAAGCATTTTTTTAGCATTTATATATACTTTGTGTTTTTGCATTTAGGGCATTGTTTTTATTTACTGTAAAATAAATCTGATAAATTGTATTATGTTTAAAGAACTATGAGTACTTAAAATCATTGATGTATTTTTATTGTCAAATTAAAAATTCCTTTTGTTAAAAAAAATTGACAGGTTAATAAATGCTTACTAGTATCAAATTAACTATGCATGGAACATATTTAAACATTAAAAAAAATAAAAATGTTTAAAACTGTGCCCGTTGATATATACTGCTTTATTTATTTATGCAGAAGGTGATTTTCAACAGTTTGATTTGTATAGATGGATACCTCTCAGGAATCTTGTTCTGTACTAGTATTCTGTAAGTCATTTACACAGTTATGTAAAAAATAAAGTATTATTTACCCGTTTAGACATTTACTTTTTGTTTTATTAGTTAATGTTTATGGACAAATGCTAATAATGTTCTTAATAATCTATGTAAATCATTAAAAAAATAAATTGATTAAATTGGGATAGAAAATATAATTAAACTGCTTATTAAAATTCAAAGCATGGCTTCTTTTAATAGCCTAGTTACAGCTGAGCAACTAGTGATATGCTTATCATTGTCAATCATGGGATTTATTTTATTAATCAGAGGACCTATACTAATGTATAAAAAATACAAGGTTCATTCTATTTGCTGGTTGCTATTTTGCTGTTGGAAAAAGAGAAAATAACTTGCAAGTAGTTTAGGATTGTGTTAAGAATTTTCTCCCACAACTAAACAAATCAATAGTATCAAAGTATATTTTGAGTATTTCAATTGTGACCGTGTCTGGACCTTAAGTTAGGATCACAAGACAAATGCATTTCAAAGTACAATTTAGTTTATTATTCAACTAATCTAGCAATAAAAATTTAGCAAATAGTTTGTTTTATCTTGTTATGGTTCTTCCAAACAAAAGAAATGTTAGTAAAATAATGATTTATGAAACTTGAATGATGATTTCATTGACCAAAAACTAATCGCTGGAACAAATCTGGTTGGCTACCGTAAGTTTAGTTAACAAAAATAGTTATAAATTTAATTCTCAACTGCAGATCAGAACTGTAAACTTTAATAAAATTAGAGCTAACCTATAATAATTCAAAAGCATACACTAATATTTTTTTTTATTATATACACTATATAGATTCTGACAGACGATTGGCAACATGTCTTAAATTTCCATAGGCTTTTGATGGTGCACTTCCTGCAAGAAAAATTCAATTGGGAAATTAGTGAATTTATAGGGAAATATATTTAGAAAAGCATATCAACATTTTTCATTTATATGCTTTACTCTTGACTCATTAAAAACTATTGGCAAAAGAACATTATATGCAAGAAAAGTATTAAGCTTTAGCTCATGTAAACAAATAAAATACAGGCAAATGAAGCCCATAATAATAAATATTATATATACAATCAAGACAAATTAAGATACATTAAACCCACTTTTAAAAACATTTAAGTTAAACTATTTTATTCTGAAAGAAGATATTCACAATTTTTAAGTGTTTCAAAAAATCTCAAGTTAATTTATTGTCAAAAAAAAAAAAAAAAAGATAAAGCAAAATAAATCAAGTTGAAAATGTAGACGATTTTTTTTACATTGAACACAAATTCAAATTAAAGCAAATAATAGTTGAAACAGTATTTACCCAATATCAAGTTGCAGATAGTTGTTCTAGCAGCTCTGATATTCTGGTAGGAGCCCATTAGGTGTATTTTACTGAAGGAAAGAAAAACATGTAATTATGTTTAACAGCAAACATTAAGAATACAGGGGGAAAACTATTTCATAGACAGAGAATCTGTCCTTATTAAAATCTGCTTGGCGAGTAGTTCGTAAACAGGTTTTCCTTTGGTTCTTCTTTCGCAACAAGTGTCAGACTATTTGTCTGGCTTTAATATTGATCATAGAGATGGTTAACCCATGAGCAGCATGGTAAGAACCAAAGTGAAGCTGGTTTCTTCACACCAGTTTAAGCAATGACTTGCTATCTTCGCCAAGCAGATCCGATGCATACAGATTACTATGCAATGAAGGGATTCTTCTCCTGTACTCTTCATATACTGTTTATAATACTTAAATGTTGATTAGTTTTTCATTTTAACGACGGGTGAAATATTTACCTGTCTGCCACTACTACTCTCGTCTTTGTAGCATTTTCAATTGTGTATCTTGTTTTTCCACTTTTTCCGACAATTCGACCAATGGCTCGGGATAAATGGTCACCGTGAAGAGTTTTCACTGAAACAGATTTTTTTTTTTTTTTAAAAATTCACAGTTTAAAAATAAATAAGTACAAGCGTTTCATGTTTGTCACTTACCATCCTTTATGTCAAAGGATTCCAAAAACAGTTCATCTAAACGCACAAGTGCTAGAGCATCCTACAAGGAAAAAAATAATTTAAATTTCATGTCATTTAAATTATTAATTATTAGGCCCTGCTACATGAGATTTTTTTAATTTCACAAGAAGTTAACCATTTTTCAGGAGGAAAACATATACAATTTGGAACTTTTTGTACTAAATGTCAATATTTAGAGGGGATTTGAGTATCAGTTACTTTTTTGGGTATTGCTGTTAGATTTGTTAGAAAGTAACTGTAACTTAGTTACTTTTAGCTATAACGAAAAATTTTTGTTACTTCTCCTGCCGCTATTCTCCAATTTTTTTCGGTACAGTTCCGGGTTGGGCTTAAATGTAATTATTTAAAATTTAACTTTGAACAAAGCTGAATTTTCATTCCGAACTGTATTCAATTATCCATACTTCTTTAATCTTTGCTTTCTAAAAAAAAAACAAAAAAAAAACGTAAAATGGCTAAATTTCCATTTTTCTTATAACTTGAAATTTCTAAAAGTAACTGTGACTAGTTACTTTTCATATTAAGTAATTAAAGCAGATACTGTTTTTAATTAAGTAACTGTAAACCAGTTACTTTTCAAAAGTAACTTTACAATCCCTGATATTCAGTAACAGAAAACCTCTTTATTCGAAATCTAATCAGGAATAAAAGTTTGTGGTTGATTAAATTCGTTTGAATTATCTAATCAAAAGGATTAATTTTGGAAACTATAGATATTAGTTTTTTAAATACTGTTTTGAAATATATTCCAAGATCTCCTATTGCTTTCTTAAAAGTATTTTTAATTGGAAAAATGTTGCTTTTTAAGTACTTTCATTTAAATTTGCATATATTGTAAATCAAAAATAAATATAAAGTTTAGTAACATATTTTTTATTTCTATAAATTTCTATTTTTTAATACTCACATCAACATTAAAACCCATTGCAAAAGCTTTAATAAAATCAGCTGCTTTCTGAAGAGCTCCAATATCTTTAGTTTCTTCACATGTCTAAAATTTAAAAACTTTTAAATGAACAGATTTATAAATTACCGATGCAGACATTAAATTGTTTTAAAAAAAACTTACGACATTTAACGGTATTGAGCTTGCCTAAATTGTTATTTATGGATAGGTAAAGCAAGAAGTGAATTGAAGAGATAGGTCAAAGAATATTTTAATTGACAATAAAGGTGAAAATAAGCTTTAAAAATATGGTTTGCACTCAGATTTGTTATAAACGGTACTCACAAACCATAAAAAAATAATTTAAACTAGAAGTTAATGAAAAAAAATTGGAAAAAATGTTACTGTTAAGTAAGTAATCAATTCATCAACACAAAAATGTAAAATTGTCACTCAGCTTGTTCTTCCAAAAAGCCCTTCAATTATGCTATTAAACTTTGGAACAGCCTAATTGTTTTTACTGAAATAATTAATACAATAATTCAATATATTTATCTATTGAGTAAGATATATGCATTTAATTACAAAAAAATATCTAACACTCAATGTTAATTTTCCCTTTTAGACTGAAGGTTTCAAATTCTTAAAACCTGAGTTGACATAAATGTTTCTAAAAGTACCTTTGTATGACTATACAAACTATATTAAAAAAAATTGCACGTAAATTTTTAACTTTTACAATTTTTTTTAACATTTTAGAATGAGGGCCTAACTAAAAAAGCATTATAAAGATTATTTTCTGTTAATTTAGAAAATTTGCATCATACCCTAATTTCAACTAATTTGGCCTTTAGATTGAACCTAATGTGAAGGTGCAAATGTTCAACTACAGTTGTGAATATCTTCATCCAGTTTTCTTTTAGAGGAGCATATCGATTAGGTGGAATCGGGATTTTACGCATTTCAACACTGCCTGCCTGAAAAACAATTAAAGGATTAATTACTTTTATTAAAACAATTTCACATAAATGTATCGTCTTTTTAAAGTGCAGGGACACACTGAAGGCTAATTTCATTCATGACAGACATGACATAAAACAACTTTCTTGGCCCCTAAATACCACGGGGTGATGCCAAATAAAGTTATTGCTTATAAAAAACGCTGAAATTTTCATTCAACAGAAAATACTTAAAATTAATTGGGTTAAAACATGGCGTGACTGACATGACAAAATTGGGAAACAGATTTTGAATGTCCTTACATTATTACCATTTGCTCTTAACTGGTATCAGTATGCATTTCAAGTCCAGAATTTTTTTTGGAATCAACATAAGATTCTGATGTGCCAACCAGAAAGAAAAAAAATTAAGAAATTTATAAATAGTAATATATTATAAATATTTATTAGTGTGACTGACATGACAAATGTGACAGACATGACAAAGTTTTGATGTTATATATTTAACTCAAATTTTAAATTTAATGTTAGAATTTTTGCCGAGTAGATTTTGTTTAAAATAAAAAAGTTGAAATTTAGAAAATTTTGTCCATGGCGCATTTTCCTGGAACTATTTATTCTTAGTTTATTTCATATCAGTTTTAGGAAACACACATTGATTCTTAAAATTCTATTTGACACAAAGACATCAGTCTGTAAAGCATTTAGCAAAAAGAAGATGTTTATATGTTTTAACAAAACTAATTCGAGAATGAAAAATAATCCATTTTAGGAATAATAAAACAAAAATATACAACTTTAAGACAAAAAAATCTATTTCATAAAAAAATAATATAGACAATTAGCTTTACTGTAAACAATATTTAATTCTTTTCAATATACCCTGAATGCAAGCTTCGAAAGGATTTCCCTACCCCACCCCGCATGTGGTTTTCGGTTAAAGTATACATTAGAGCCCGGGTTTGGCGACAAGTCAAAAATTGTCGCCAAGTCAAAATGACAACAAACTTAGCTTCAGCCAAGTCTGTTGCCATCTTGAAATGACAACAAATACTTACCAGATTTTTTGCAGATACTAAAAATATCCGCCGAAAATAAAAGGGGGGAAAAAATTCAATAACTACGATCGAAGCGATCTTTAACAAAAATAATCGGAATTTAACAGGTTGTTGCGCTATCAACAATCCAAAAAAAATAATCATAATATATTATTTAAATAATACAATTTTATATAGTATAGAGATATTAATGCGATTTAAGTAAGAATTAAAATAAGGAAAACATGTTAACGTTTACGATGAACTGATCATCGTGTAAGAAAATATTTCCTATAGCTAGAAAGATTATTCAAGCAGTATTTAAAAAAAAAGGACAATAAAAGCGTTAAAAACGATTCCTTTTAAATATAAACATTTGATAAATAATCATTACATACCAGGAAAAAAAGGCAAATCCTACAATACATATTACAAAACGTGGATCGTAACACAGCAAGTGCCGAAAAAAATAATAATAAATAATCATTTTAAATAGTTAAACAACGAATTAAAAATCGATTTCCAAGAAAAATAATTACTTTTAAATAAAAACAATTCAGATTTAAAAAGATTAAAATATTAAGATTTAGAATCGCATGCAACGTGACCACTGACCACCGCGATGCTGGTCGAAATAGGGAGAAAAAAAATAAAACATGCATGGTTGCCAGTTGCCAAACTTCGGAATTCAATTCAGGTTTTTTGGCGAAAAAATAATGGAAAAGGTTGCTAAAATTGGCAAAATTCACAATTTGGCGATTTTATCAAATTTTCGTCGCCAAGGGTTGCCGTAAATCGGAATCCGGCGGGGTTGCCAACTTGGCGACTAAATTGCCGGGCTCTGATGTATACTTCAGCCTGGTTTTCTTGGAAGCAGCATGAGGATATTTTCCCCCACCCTACTTGGGGTTGAACTGTCAAAATCACAACAGAAACTCAAATGTGTTAGGTCTATAGAAGTGACGCTTCCCACGTTACCTAAAAAACAAGTGAAGGGGTGGTTGAAGAAAGTGTTTTCGAAGCTTGCATTCAGGCTAGACAGGGTATAGGAAGAAAGTATCATTCTGTGAACTAGCAAAAAAAAAAAATGTATAGAAAAACTAATCTACCAATGAGCTCTTCTTAGCTGGAGGAAAGTAAGGCCTATCTTCTTTCTTGTTTGAATCTACGTCCATGACATCGCTTTTCCTTTTCTTGGATTGCTTCACAGACCAAGTTTCTTCACCAGTCCCAACAGCTTTTTCAGTATCCATGGCTTACTATTAAAGTTGACTTAAAACAGAATAAAAACAATAGTAAGATTTTATCAATTAAACTATAATATCGAAGCGTTATTGGCTTATTCTGCTTCTTTATGTTTTACATTGTTTTTGATCTGATCTCGGTGAAATTAGCAAAATTAAACTTTTTAATTTGATTAATAATTATTAACAATTAATTTATGGATATTTTTTAATATAATGCATACATTTATTAATACTAACTTACAAGATAGTTTTAAATCAGAAAATAAGAATTCAAATTGAAGACAACATAGATCGCACTTCTTTACACGAGGACGTTTAAACTAAATTTAAGAAAGTTCACATAGATTAATATGAAAAAAACAACTGAAATACTTATGGATATAGTTAAAAAAGCTGTGATAGATAACAAAAAATTCCAAGAATTTAAAAAACTAAAGAGAATTTAAAACAAAATATTTACCGATTGACTGTTTTATGGAAATTTTGAGTGACCATAAACAAACAAAAAGAGCGTGAGCGGAGCAAATTTAAGTAATGAAAGTTGTAGTTGTTAGCTTGTTAGGTGACGTATAACGGTATGACTTTGATTCCTTCACGGCTTTCACTACTGGCTTTTTTCGATTGGTGCTCTGTTTCCAAATAACATTGATTCATTAATAGAGGCTAGAGAAAGAATTAATTCATTTTTCTATAAATATTTCAGATTACAGGATCAAAATAAAGATATAATTTGTTTTTTATTTAAATACATTTTATTTTATTTTAATAAACCTCACTTATTTATCGATAGCATAAAAATAAACTGGCAACAATTGTAATTTGTGTACATTTGCCGATTTCCGATGCATTCGCATTTGTTTTTGTACAGTTTATTGATTAAAAAAATAATTAAATAAAGTCAAGAAAAGATTGAGCTAAAGATTCTTACAGTGTCCCTTCCACTAATATTCATAATTTTATCTCATTTCCTACAGAACTTTACATACAAAAATTAAATCAGAACTCAGTTTCTTGTGCTACCGTATTTTAGTTTTTCAATAGAGTTTTAGTATAATAAATCAACTATGGAAGAAGTAAAACCCTCTTCATCATTCCATACATTGATGGAAGAATATGAAAGTACTAAAAAAGCTCTAGGTGAAGCTGAAGAGACTTTAAAGCGTATAACTGGGCGTAATCCTGACCAATTCAATGGACCGTAAGTTTTAAACAAATATTAGGGATTTCTTTTTTTTTCTTACTGGATACACTTTATGGTATATTTTAAGTTACCAATACCATCAAGTGGTTTAACATCAACATGCACTGTTATCCTTTTGTGCTACATCCGAAGGCCAATATCAAAGCTCTGAACAGCTAACATATAACGTCCTGTCGCGCTTTGGCGATGCGCATTACGTTGCCAAGCAACGAAAATGCTCAATGGTGGTAAACATTCTCTTTCACATTTCATTCAACTAGGTACATCAACCCTACGATAAATTTCAAGCTCGACAAATGGGTAGAAATTTACTGTACGGTAACTGTTGGCGAACATTCCGAAATCGCGCCAAAAGTCTGTATTCTGGTGACTTCCCCGAACCAGAAACCCAACCGAAATGAGCAAATAACGGTGGGATAGGGTTGCCGGAATAGTTCATCGCTGCAAAGTCGAATAATCAGTCAAATCAGACAGGTTGCCACAAAAAACTATTTATTGCCAAATCTGAAAATCGCGCCAATAGTTACCGTACAGTAAAGGTGATCCGACAAATGTTGCCAATGGACAAACCGGCCATTATATCCTAACTGTTCCCAAAAGGTTTTTCTTTAGTTTGACTATTGACTGTATTATTATGAAAAAAGGTGCTGAGTGAAATGGCCCCATTTAGGTGGAAACCTTAAAATGAATCAAGGTTCATAGATCCTGTTAAATTTACTTTGTGGGACATTTTTTATTTAAATTTGTAAAACTAACTTTTTTACATTTCTAGGAATAAGAATAAGTGGAAAACCAATCAATATATGGACAGTCCTCAGTTTCCTCCTGGTAATAAGAAGAGAGGTCTACCACCATTCAGGTAAAATATGAATTTCGTTAAAAATATCAAAGTTAAAAGTTAATACTTTATCCTACGGATAACGTTTAACCTACAATTTAAAATTGACCAAAATGTTATAAATGATAGAAGAGCTGTACTTGTGTGGTATCTCTTTGCACTACCATGACACAGTCAAACCTTGTTAATGCAAACTTGCTTGACATGAAATTCTGCTTAAGAGGAACATTTTGAAAATAAATTTTCTTATACTTCTTATAATGTGACCAGATGTCTCATTTTTGGAAGGACAGTCCCGCTTTTTGTCTTACAATCCCGCTGACCGGATGTCCCGTCAAATTGTCTCGCTTTTCTGTTGCAGTCCTTCTAAGTCCAGTTAAAAGTAGAAAGTATAAATAAAATAGAGATTTTGCCACTATTTTGTGAGAACTCTTTATTAAAAATGTTAAAATTATTATTTGTCATTTAATTCTATACCTCATTACTCAGAATAATGGTAACTATTAGTTTTTGGCTTATTATACGTCTTACCTTATTAATTATGCCATTGTTTGAAAATTGGGGATGAAAAAATTTTGGGTGGGGAAAGGGATGAAATGTCCTGATTTTTGGTTTTGTAAATCTGGTTACACTTACTTCTTATAAAATCAAGAGATCTCCCATTATTCATCATGTTTTAATCCAATGAATGAGGCTGCAAGTGTAGGATGATCTGTTACATCATTAAAAGCGAATGTCTTCCTCTGCAGAGGTCAAAGCTAAGAACATACAAAATTAGAAGTATTTTGCATTTTAATCGATTAATTTTCATTCAAAATTAATTGAAAGTAGTCTATTTCTTTCGATACTAAACAAAATGTGTTGAATGATATTGACGACAAATGTTTAAAAACAATTTTGAATTGAGTCTAAATATGGTGTATCATTTCAATGATTTTAATAAATGTATTATTTTTGTGTAATGCGTTATAATATAAGAAAAAAATTTTAGGTGTTATTTTTTAAGCAGTTTACTTGTTTAATGTAAAAAAAGACCAGATGGTTAACATAAAATGTAAATGCTTCACTGCTCCCTTTGAGTTTGTATTAATGTTGTTCAAATGTGTAATCCTTTCATTCATTGAACTGACACTGAGTTAAGCTACAGAGGCAGTTATGCTGTTTATTTGGGTCATTATTATTATTATTTTTTTTTTTTTTTCAGAATGAACAAAGATGAAGAAATGCAAGGCTCTAAGCCAGAAGAAGACAGCCCTGATGAAGCTGAACCAAGTGCTAAAAAAGTATTTTTCAAATAGTTTTACATGATTTGTGATATGATCTATGGACTATTTACTTTTATATCTAACTTAAGTCTTATTTTTCTCAAGACATGGTTGTTGTTTTAAGTGTTAATAAATTTTGAATAATAAATCGAAGGTCCTAAATTTTATGGACAATTGTTAAACAAATTAAACATTAGCCTCAGAGGCTGATGGTGACTTAAAGAAGAAAAAAACTCAAACGTTTTATACTTTTGTTTTTGGAAATAAAATGATAAATTAGCTGTTTGAGTTGTTGATACTAGTGTTTAAAGTACAGTCAAGCACTCTGCCCTTCACAATATTTGCAAGTTCGCAGTATTTTTTTTATTTGTGTTCCTGAACACAACACTTTATTCAGGGTTCCCACGGTCCTTGAAAATCCTTGAAAAGTACTTGAATTTAATTTGGTTAACTGGGGGCCCCGGAAAGTACTTGAAAAATGCACGAAGTCCTTGAAAAGTACTTGATTTTTTCCCCGTCAGGCGCGGATCCCTATCGAAAGTAAACCAAACTTCAACAAAGCTAATTGCGCGCGCTGACGAAAAATGAAAGAACTTCTCTTTGTCCACTACGCTACACTAACGCGCATAGCTCCGCTTTTTGATGTCACGTTCTCTTCAGAGAAAAGTGGTTTAATAACGCTAAGTCGCGAAAGGAAAGTTGCTGCACAGGGATGCCACACCTGAGCATTTTCGGCTGTTTTCGATGTTTGAAAACTTAACTTAAATTTTGATAAATAACTAGTTTAAATAATGGATTTTAATAATAAAGATAAAATTTTCTATTAAAATGGGAAGATGAATTAAGATTGGATTACACTAAGATTTCCTTAAATCTCGGCCAGCCAGTGCAATGTCAAATAAGAAGAAGCTCCATATTAATGAAAACTAAGCTTAAATTTTGATAAATATCTTATTTAAAGAATGGATTTTAACACTAAAGATAAAATTTTTAATTAAAATTTGAAGATGAGTTAAGATTAGATTACATTAAGGTGTCTTCAAATATCGATGTACGTCCAGTGCAATCTCCCATTAGAAAACGATCATTAACGTAACCAAAAATATGTACTCCAATAATGCTTTCTGAGTTACTTATTTCGCCGCAAAGTAATTTTCAGGAAATCTGCCGATGAGTCACATTGCATCAGAATGATTGACAGTTCTGTGGCTGCTAAGATCAAACGCGGCGTCGATGTTTGGTTGACCGACCCGTCTTGAACTATAAAACTAAACGGAATGATGTACTGCCAATTTGCAGCAAATAAGAGCAAAAATTACGAGGCATCGAGGTTTGGTTCACTGATCCATGAACTATAAATAAAGACACTACTGCAAAATTGCCGAAGATTAAACAAAATTATAAGACGTCGAAGTTTGATTAACAGATCCGTTTGAACTAAAACTATAAAAATAACGAGTCTCTACTACTGCGATTTCGCTGCGAACTAGTAAATATTACGATTCGTTGAAGTCTGGTTCAGCGATCCGTCTTAAACCAAAACCATCGGCTTCCAAACCTTCCTTAAACCAAAAAAACCATCGGCTTCCATCGGTTTCCCGTATTTTTCAAAGCCGATGAACCGATTTCTCTTAGTTAACTTCGGGTCCGATGGCTAATTATTAAACAATAGGTCTATTTTTGCAACCAGAGACAGATTTGAGCGGTATCAAATAGCAATTTGGGATGCAAATTCACTAAAACAGCGATAAAAATAGTCAAACAATTAGCTAGAACTGCGATGCTTTTTTTAAAACAATTGTCTATTTTCTCTTCGCACCGTAATTTTTGTGAGACTAAGTTTAAATTTTAATAAATAAGACGTTCAAATAAGATTCTAATAATGAAGATATTAAAATTTAATTAAAATGTGAAGATGAATTAAGATTGGATTGCACAAGTTTTCTTTAAATCTGGGCCAGCCAGTGCAATCTTCCATTAGTTCAGCAGTCAAATAATGCTTCCTGATTTACTTATTTAGCTGCCTAGTAATTTTCACGAAATCTACCGATAATGTCACACTGCATCAGAATGATTGACAGTTCTCTGGCTGTGCGTGATCAGGAGAGTGTCTCGGTTTATTTTTGTAGCTCCGGTTCAGGCCAAGTCGGACCAACCAGAATATTTTATTCTGATCAAGTGTCAAACTCGCGGTGTCCGTGAGTCGTGATTACAATTACATGAACACCTTGAATGAAATTTTTTTTTTTATGGTTGAACCTTTTTTCTACTTTAGACTTTTAGTTTAAAATTTTTAGTTTAAAAAAAATGCAGTGTTAGCATAACACCCTTTATATATTTAGGTTTGACTTTCCTTGAAAAAGTCCTTGAACTTTTTTTGGAAAAGTGCTTCATTTTTTTTGTAACTTTGTATGAACCATGTTAATAAAAACATGTATTGAAAGACCAAAAAATATAGGGATTTTAATCTCAAAGAGGCAGTCATTGATTTTTTTCTGCTAAACCCGGCCTCTAGATATTCCTTATGGAACTGCCAACGACTTTTTTTTAAAACTTTTTTTTCCTGTGTTGGTAGTAATAATAAATTAATAAGTCCTTGAAAATAAAATAAAGGTCCTTGAAAAAGATATAAAGGTCCTTGAAAAGTCCTTGAATTTTGTTTAAGTGAAAGAGTGGGAACCCTGTTATTTCTACGAAACATCAGTGTCTGGTAAAAATGTTTCTAGTTTGAAATGGAATTGCATCATTTATTTTAATACAGTTTTTGTTCTTTACAAATCAGGCTACCAAATCTTAGGTATTTCGTTACATTGAAAGATAATCAGGGTCAGTTTGTGACATCATGACCTGCATCTTATTACCTTGTGTCTTTTGCAGAAAGCTTTAATTTGACTTTATTGTGTTTTAACATTTAATTTGATAATATTTGAGAATTTTTTAATGTTTTATTATTTCCCCTTCAAAATTTGTAAATTTTTAAGCTAAAATGGTACTAAAGAGCTTGCAAGCTCACGGGAAATAACTAGTTAAAAAAAATAAGTTAATTTTACATACAACTTAATACAAGGAAGTACAGTTCTTAAAAAATAGTTTCTAAAATCAAAAATGACCAAGTGAAATGGTATTTTTTGTTTTCTGTGGAATGACCAAATTTTATATTTTATTTTTTCTTCTGCAATCGCAAACATCAAAGAATATATTTTCCCTCAACAAACATCTTTTGAACAATTATCATTAGCAAAAAAGGGCCGTCGGAAGAAATTTAACTTTTTTTTTCGAAATTTCTCTTTTAAAACACTTAATTTAATCCATAAGAAGTACTATTAAATATTTTAAACTGATATCATAATTATATTTTAGCCTTCGCTTCAATCTACAGTTGTTGCTAATCTCAAGGATGTAAAAAGTAGGAAAGATACCATTCAAGAACAGAACGTGAATTCTAAAGTAAAAGCCAGGTACCTTGTGTTTAGAATATTATCAGTGCTTTCATTCTTGATTTAGCCAGGAACTTAAATTGTAAAAATATATAAATAACTAATCAGTAAGGTATTTCTCTTTTTGTTTTATCCCATGCGATGCGCAATATGTTTTTTCAAGTTAAAATTACCACTAAAACATTTGTTTTTATTTCACTTTGTAGAAATCGAAGGATGCTGGGTATGATCCTTGGTACTCTGCAGAAGTTCCAGCATGAAGCTAAAAAGACAGAAGAAAAGGTAAAATACAGATTCCCATTGTATGCTTTAAATTTCGCTTAGATATAATTTTGATTGAAATTGTTAGTCATACTTCTTTTTGTGTATAGTAATTTTTCATTACTGTTTTTAAATACCCTAATTTGTCAATGTGGCAGTTGGTGACAGGCTTATGGCTCAGTATATATCTTTAAATTATCAAGTTTATATGTTTTTAAAATTTATATTTATTTGGAAAAGGGTTTAATACATCTGTGTCATTCAAAGGGTTAAGATCTCTGGGGTTTTGCTATTAAAGAAATTTGGAAGTTTTGTGCAACTGATTTTCTCAAATTTTTGGATTACCGTACTACTTTTAGCTTCCACACTACGTTTATAACATAAAAAGTGGAAGGTATTAAAATCCTTCAGTCTGTCTGTCACCCACTTTCATAACTTAAACTACAAATGCTAAGGACAAGTGTGATACGTCAAAAAATTCAACGTATCAAAATTAGAAACATTGAAAATTTCAGAAAAGAATTCGAAATACTTCAATTTCTTAAAAAACTGCAAAATTTAATTCCAATTTAAAAAGCATAGGAAGCAATTTGTATTAGAATTAAATCACCATTGCCATTCACAACAATCGCTCGAGAAACTTTAATTCTTTTAGCAAATAAATTAAAATAATGTACAGATTCATTTTTTTTTTGCAACATCGATCAGTTTTAAATGACGTCAAATATATTTCACCACGGGATTCTTTGTATGTTGATATGAAATTTTTCATTCGATTTAAAAGCGAGGTATATTGCATATTGATTCTTTGAAATAAAAATACATTTGTTCAAGCAATAAGTAATAGTTATTGAATTTACAAGTTAAAAATAATGAAAGTAGCCAAATTTAGCTTGTAAATGTTTAATCTAGATTTAATGCTGTGTTTGGCACCTTTTTACCTGTTAAGTGCAACTGTTGTGTGGAAGCGGGTTAAGTGACAGATTCTGTTACAAACCTACTTGTTTTTTCCAGACGCAGAAAAGAGCAGTGATTGAGCAGAAAGTGGAAGCCGCGGCCATCGAGGAGAAGGAGAGGCTGAAGAGGGAGAAGGAGGAACTGTTCCTCACCAGGCGCCAGAAGATGGCCCAGCTGCGATGCCTCGAGAAGAAAATGGAGATCGCTGAACTGGTGAGGAACTCCTGGGCATTTTTCCGAAATTAAAGGACAATTTTTCTGGAATCATAACCATAAGTTAAAAATTTTTGTAAATCACGGATTTTTATTTGGCTTTAATTAACATAATGGGGGAGTACCAGGGGAAAAACCCCTTGATCAACATAGAAACTGTGCATATTGAAATCTGCTTGGTGAGTAGTGGTAATTGGAAACTGTTTTTTTCCTTGGATCTTCTTCCATGGTTCAAGCGTCAGGCTTGTTTGACGAGAATTTTGTTCATGAAGATGGTAAACCTGTACTCCATGCTCCACATGATAAGAACCAAGGCAAAACTGGTTTCTTTACACCAGTTTAGGCAATGACTCGCTATCTTCGCCAAGCTGACTAGATAGATTACTATGCAATGAAAAGGTTCTTCCCCTGTACTATTCAATTCTGATTTTCTTCACAAATATGTTGCTTAAAAAATTACATAAATCTATTACACGTTATGTGTGTGTGTGCTCCTTTCCATGTTGTTCGGTAGGCTATAAAAAACTAATTTTGAAGTAACTCATTGAAACTTTTACTTCCCAACACCACAGTATTTCTCAGTTTTGATACAACAAAATTTCCAACATTTTTAGCGAAAATAAATTTGTGACATTCTAGCAAGCTAAGATTAAGATTTTCCATCAAGTGATCACTTGTTTCAATGCCTTGTATGATGAAATAGGCACAGCACACCTTGGCCCCCTATCACTCGCTGAGTTTAATTGAGTGAAAACTACTTTTTGTCCTTCTTCAATCTCGTTCAGAGATGTATTCTGTGCTTATACCAGTAATAGAATACCATTTGTAATGCATGCAAAAGTTTTTGTGCTTTGCAGATTTTAGGATCTGCGCTCGACCATTTGAATTACCATTTTTTTTAAGTCATAGCATTCAAACTTTGCTATATATTTTTTAAACTTTTGATCACTTTACAAAGTATAAAAAATATGTTAAATTTGTTCCTTGTACATGATTACTCTTTTTTTTTCAGCAATAGACAATTAGACATCTAGACGTAGAATATGTAAATATTAATAGTTTTAAAGTAATGCTTTTCTTTTCTTTTAAGCATGAAACTTGGGAAAGCAATCACAAGGAGTTTGAAAACTTCATACTCTCAACCAATGAACCTCGTATCTATTACTTGCCTGCCAAAATGACAGAGGAATTTGAAAAACGCCTGAAAGAGAGTAAAGAAAAAACTTCAGGTGAGTTGAAATTTATACAAATACAATTCAACGTTAGAATTATCTGAATGTATCATGAAAATACAACTGCTCATTTTTTTATTAAGGAATGATTTAGTTGATGAGTATTAAACTAACCTACAATTTATCCAATTTTTGTTTGAAACGGTCAAACTTGTTTTAACTAAATGGAAATAGTGTATATTTTTTTACTTCGTTACCCAAATGGCACTCAAAACTATGAGGCTTGTTGGCATTCTTTGTGTATTTTTCAACCTCAATCTCTAAGTATCTTTAATTTTTTAATTTCAATTACCAAATATGAATTATAAGGTAATGAAAGTATTATGACAGGGGTTGAAACAGGGATTTTGATTTCTTTACCGTTTTGAAGTTTTTAAGATATATATGTATTGATTTCTTGAGCTTTAAATGAAAGTGGAGTATTACACATCCTTAGTTTTACCTAGTATTGGAGCTGTAGATCCCAGTCGGTTAAGGCGTCCCCAAGTTCGGGTCCAGGCATCGCCAAAATAACTGCCATATAAAAGATCTGTACAGCCAAATATATTTCATGAATAATACTGTGTGTAAAAAGGAAGCTCTATGCTCCAACAATGGAGTGCAAGAGGGATAAGTAAAGGAAGTGCACGTTAAATATGCTCCAAAGTCCCACTGCTGCATATGATGTCGCCCTTAATTGGATGTGTTTGTGTCCTACCCAGGTGTCAACTCATCATTTGACTGTGGTTCTAATTTTGGACTCTCTTTGCCAATAGCTCTTGTATAGCTCTAGTGCAACAGTTATTCAAACTCTCCTGACCTAACTTAATGTGTTATATTTCTATTTCTAGAATTGATTAAGCAGAAGAGGGAGCAGATGGAGAAAGATCTGGCAGAAGTCGAGGAAATGTACAAACAAGACACCTTCAGGATCGGCAAAGAGAATATGGGTCCTCCGGAAACAGACAACGAGCCGCAAGAAGACGTTCCAACTGAGAATACAACCGAAGAGCAGCTGCCTGCATTGCCCAATCCAGAAGCGGAGACCAACGCTGCCATGGAAACAGATGCAGCGGAAGATAGGACTAATGACACCAGCTTGCCAGCGAATGACACTAATTTGGAAACTAATGACCAAAATGTGCCAACTAATGATACAAATGAACCCATACCGACAGACCAAGAGTTTGAGCCCATTTATGACTAGAAGTGTATCTTGTACCCGATCGTGTAAAAATTACTTAGAAGCACAGTGCAAAGTGATCTACTTACAACTTATTTTATCTGATTTTTTGTTGATTTGAAAGTATTGTAAGTTACCCTCAGTTTGCACCCTGTTTATTTTTGTACATAATGTTAAAGTATGACTCAATTTGCATTATTGATACTCATGTAAGTTATTACATGTCAATTTTATCTGATATAAATACTGGTATTTCTGTAATAAAGTGTCAAATTAAAAATATTGTTTTGTTCTCTACTTTCTTATGCTGCAGCTTTTCTCTATTACCATATAACTTGTATAACGAAAGAACTGCTTATTATTGTCTTTTACACATATCTGGAAACAACTTGTACCTGTTAGATTTCTGTAACGATCAATTATTCCTATCAACACAGTATTTTTTTATCTGATTTTTTTTTAAATACTCTACCTTCAGAAAACAAGAACGAAAGTGTCCCTCATTTCTCATTTGGATAAGCATGGTCCAATTAGGGTAACAAGATTGTGTATATAAAGAAATTCCAATACTTCTTGAAGAAAGAGTTTTAACTGTGTTATAAGATTTAATTTATTAAAACTTTAAGATGAGTTTTAGTTGAAAGAAAGTTGTAAAACGTAGATTTGACTTGGAACAGCTGTGATATAATGGTCGTTCTTGATTTGGCGATTTGTGTTTCATTGCGAAGTGACAAAGGTACCTAAATGTGACAAAAATTCTACTCCATATTTCAATTAACTGGATAAGTATAGCAACCCTACTTAAAATTTCAAGCTCACGTTGCCAATTAACTGACTGACCATTTTGTCATAGTTGTACCTTGACTTAAATGTAAAATGTTAGTTAACTGAATAGATTAATAAATTAATTGAAAATTCTATTAACATCTAATAACACCTACCCATAAGAATAGGCTAATTAGCCTTTTTTTATAAAGATCATACAGAAAATAATTATTCAAAATTAAAAACATATGTCCGCAATTTGATACAAATATTCATTAATATGTAATGTTATGACAATTTTAACTCTTCACATCTATATTAAATACCATTACTTCACACATGTATATTATAGGAAGCTTACTTTTCCATGCAATATTTCCTTTCCTATTATACACCAATCAGTGCTACAAGTAACAAATTAATTGAAAATTCTATTAACATCTAATAACACCTACCCATAAGAATAGGCTAATTAACCTTTTTCAAACCTTTTAAATTTGTTGAATGTCTAGTTTGTTAGTGTGTAATCATCTTAAACCAGTGCTTTGTTTTTTTAAAAAGCAAGTGTGCATGTTTTTTCTCTCGTATTAGGGGGGCTGGAGAGCCCATTTGGTTAGGCACTCGCCTAGCATGCATAAGGTCCCAGGTTCGGGTCCGGGCATCGCCCAAATAACTGCCGACCTATAAACGGCCCGTGCAGCCAAAATGTCCGACGAATACCTCATCTAGAGAGATTGCACGTTAAATATCCTTCAAAGTCCCAACGCTGCGTACGACGTCGCCCTTAACAGTTGCGTTGGGTGCCTATTCAGGTGTCAGCTCGTCACTTGACTGTGGACCTAAAATACGATGCCCGTCGCCAATAGCTTTCGTGTAGCTCTAGTGCGACGATAATTCAAAAGTAACCTAATCTCTCGTATCGGGGCATTTTTAGTTTGATACTTTTCATTGTTTTTTTAAGTGTGAAATTACTTTTATATCGGTTTTCTCGAAAGGCAGTTTTCTTTTTACTTATTATTATTTTTTTTAAATGCCAACTTCTTGTGTGCTGTTAGTTGCTCAAATCTTTTGTTACAGAAAGCTTGCATAGAATAAGTTGTTTCTTTTCCTCTATGCTCTGACGGGCATTCTGAAAGTGAAACCGAAACAACCAATGAAATCGTCAAATGCTTCATCACCTGAAACATTCTCATTTTAGTTTTATCTAAATTAAATGAATTTTATGTTTAACCTAAGATAAAAATCTAAAGAATCGTGCTGCAAAAGATGAAAGCGAAAATACATGAAAAAAATATGAATCGTTTTAATAATACATCTATATTTCAATAATAAAGAAGTAACTAACCGTATCTGTAACTACGTTAAATTTGTTGTTTTGTTTTGATATCGCTGTTGATATACGCGATTGTTTATTTGTTAATTTAAACAATTAAATTGATTTATATGAATTTTTTTGAAGTTCGAAAGTAATATTCCAAAAAAAGTAATATTTTCACGAAGAAGCCAGCACCATATTTGTAGTTACCGAGTTTTGAAATAAGAATGGGGGACGATTGTGAGCTCTTGTTTTTCGACACTTTCTCACATGATTCTTGTGAAGTAAGTTATAAATAGTGATTGTGAAGTTCATCAAAACGGCTATAAAAACATTTAAATAACTAACGACGGGACGGGACCCATTTTTTTTTTTAAAGCTGCGAAATGGGGGACGTACCGTTCGGGTTCACCTTTACTGTACGGTAACCATTGGCGCGATTTTCCGATTTGGCGATAAATAGTTTTTGGTGGCAACCTGTCTGACCTGACTGAAACGCATAATGGTTAGATAGGGTTGCCGGAAAACGTCATCGTTGTGAAGAGAGCATGACGCCAAAAGTCGCCAGAATACGGACTTCTGGCGCGATTTCGGAAAGTTCGCCAATGCCATGGTTACCGTACAGTAAATTTCTACCACGGTTCGTTCATCGGCAAATTATGCTAAAAAACAGATTTTGATGTCCCTTGACCAAATTGTTATGGATTGGTCAGATGAATTGGCCCTATGAACCTGTTCGGGTAAAAATTAACTGTATGTCACCTTTGACGAATTTTCCACAATCTCGCCAAAAGTCGGTATTTGGCGACTTTTTTTAAAAACCACGATTTAAATAAAAGAGCGTATTGAAAAAGGTGACTGTACGAGAAAATTGAAAAACAAAAAAATTACATAAGTCGTAAAAAAAATAAAAATGACCTGTATCCTTATTGTGAGAACTTGGAGAATGGTTGCCCGGAAAAATATTTATCAACAAATGTAAAAAAGTCGTGTCAAAAATGACCCTACAGTAGTTCTAACAACCTTGTAGTTAGTTATCTGCACCTGCATAAATTTCATGTTTAGCATAAGCTGCCCTGAATATTGGAAACTCTAGAAGAATTTCAATACAACTTTTCGCAATTTCAACACTATTTCGCTAAGGAATCTTTCCAAACTGCATTTTAACCATTGGCAATGCTGAGAAAATTGAATTTTCTGTACACCAATCAATTTGTGTGCTTTCAACCAGGGTTGAGTTGCAAAATTTGACCAAATCCATCAATGATGCCGCAACCAAATAAATTTAGTCTTAGTTATCACGACTAATTTTTCGAAATCTCCCACAAAATTATTATTTTAAAATCACTGATCTTTACCTGTCCCCAATTTGCAACACCCTCTAACTGTGATTCTACAAAAAAAAAAAAAAAAAAAAAAAAAAAAAAAAAAAAAATCGACTGTGCTGAAATAGCACAATTTGGACATCTATGAATTACAAAACTATGGCTAATTTCCAAAATTTTTGGAATCGTAAACCTCAAAAACTCTGGCATACAAAAAATGCTGAAACACAGGCAATTCTAATATCCACAGTATCCTGATTCCAAAGTTTTTTAAACTGCAACAGTACTAAAGTTGCATATGCAATTATTTATATAATTGTGGAACTCCTGTGATCTAAAAAAATTTCAGTTAAGCAGATAAGCCATGTAGAACTTGCAGTGTAAAGTAATAAAAGTATTTTTAATAATTTTTTTTTTCAAAAGGTGCTTCTAGATAATTGTTCACTTGTCCTCTTTAATTAGCAGAACAAATTTCTTAATACAAATTCTAGTACTGCGGCCAAATTAAGTAAAAATCTTTGTAAATATGGAAAACATGTTTTGTTGCAAATAATTTAGAACAATACATCTTCTCAAACTTGAAAATAAACTTCTATACTTATCCTCTAATTATTAGATGTCCAAAATCATTAATTACATCACCAGTTTAAAACTCATAAGTACCACAGCTCCCTGAATGACACTTATAACTAAGTGTACCTGTATTATAATGGTGATACAAATCTTGCATATGATTATAAGCAGCGTTCATGTTTCTTTTATAGGAGCTGAACCTTGATTTAGTTCAGTTTCCACAGCCTGTGTACATTTTCGAAATAAGAATTATTCCCCTTGGTGCCAGAGTGCAAGCGGATTTTCCTGGCGGACACCGATTAGGGTAAGTCCAATTTTAGCTTCCACACTACGTTTATAACGTAAAAAGTGGAAGGTTATATAATCGTTCAGTCCGTCTGTCACCCACTTTCATAGCCCAAACTACAAACACTACGGGCAAGTGTGATACCTAAAAATATTCAGTGCATCAAAATTAGAATACATTGAACATTTCAGAAAAAATTTGAATCCGAAGTACATCAATTATTTAAAAAACTGCAAAGTTTAATGCTCATTTAAAAAGCATAGGAAGCCATTTTTATTGGAATTAAATCACCATTGCCATCACAACAATCGCCCAAGAAACTTTAATTCTTTTAGATAATAAATTAAAATAAATTTATTTTTGCGACATCGGTCAGTTTGAAATGACATGAAATATATTTCACTACGGAAAACTTGTATCTGTTAAGATTTTTTGCATGTTGATATGAAATGTTTTCATTCTATTTAAAAGTGAGGGAATATTACATATTTATTCTTTGAATTATAAATTAATATTTTCCAACAATAAGTAAAAATTATTGAATTTTCAAAATAAAATAAATGAAACTATCAATTCAATATAGAATTAAGGCTGTCTTTGTCTTTTTTACCTCTTATTTATAATACATGTTTTGGTTCCATTTAAAAGAGAGGAATATTATCTATTGATATTTTAAATATAAATTAATTTTTGCAAACGATAGTAATTATGGAATTTATTATTCAATAAATAATCATTGAATTTTTAAAATAAAATAGATGAAACTAGCCAAATTTAGTGTTTTAAGGTTTATAATAGAATTAATATTGTGTTTGGTGACATTTTTCCTGTTGAACACAACTGTTGTGTGGAAGCAAGTTAAGTGACAGATTCTGTTACAAACCTACTTGTTTTTGCTGGTTAATATGTATTGTATGGTGCTTCTTGGCATGTTTAAAGAAAAAATTGGTTTTCCAACGGGGCTGCTTTATTGGTGGCTAAGCCTTTGCAGACTCCACATATTGCCCAGAGCTGAGAACCGGATAACATGAAATTTCGTTAACACAAAATGTTTTGGTGCACCCTTTGAGTTTGCGTTAATGTGGTTTGACTGGTATTTAGTTTTTTCTTGGTAGTTTCATTGATTAATAAAGTTGTTATTTCTTGCAGTGCTACTAACCCATCATCCTTCCATCTCGAATTTTTCGTGAATGATTTAAGTAAGAGGAGTGCATCGACATTTGACAGACTAGGAAGGTAATTTATTTCATTTTCTAAACAATTTTTTTTATCTGTTTTATTTTATTAGGTTTATAATTATTCAACTGAAATGTTTGACTTATATTTTGATATTCCTCTTATAACTTATTTTACTGAATTCAATGGTTTGTTTAAATTTACGTAAGTAAAAATTCATTTGTTTTTTAGTTTGAATTATAAGCAGAATGAAGAAATTCAATTTCCAGTGAGCAATAACAAAGTGAGTGAAAATTGTACATTGTTTTAAATTAAATTGCCCATACTTTTTCTCCTATAGAAAGTCCTAAGAGATTTGTTGCTTAAAAAAGTTCCTTTAAACATTGCATGTCAATTACACTTACAAAGACATAATATAAAATTCTGGCCTATTAAATTAGCAGTTGCTAAATTTTGAATTTTCTTTGTTTCATATAGTTGTTGTCTTGGCAATAGATAGAAATACTAAGGTCAAATGTGGCCATGTATGGTTCACACAGCCTCGGCAATCTGAAGACAGTTGTCTGAATAAAATTCCTTGAAGGGATAGTCACTTATTTGTTGAATACTGGGCTAGATGAACGGGAAAGAGGGGACATTTTTCGGACTTAAATCTGTGTTGCTAAATACTCTGTAAAATAAATACTCTGTCTTAAATCTGTGTTGCTAAGTATAAAATAGCTCTACCATAACTTTTAGGAACTTGTGAAATTTAATTTTTTCAGTCACTTTAAATATGTGTGAAAATGCTAACAAGGGCTCTAGAATTACAAAAAAATAATAATATTAGCAAGGCTCATTTGTGTAACAGTTTCAAAGAAACCGGTTTAAACGGGCCTCACGAAAACAACCCTGATTTTTAATAAAACCAAAATTTCTTTGTTTAAAAAAATACCGTTTTATAATTACATAAGGACCATTCTATTAGTATAATAATAAATGAAAACAAAATATTAATTTTTTATAAGTTATGCCCAGGGGACATAAAAGTGAAAATTATGATAGAATTGCCCATATACATATTTCTCATTAAATGTGATAAGAACATCTTCATGATTTTAGTCCTTATACAATTTGCCTCTGTTTAGATTCCTACTGATGGCTTGGTTTTGCGAGGCTGGTACAGCGCAGTCACTTTGGCCGTGTATGGCGTGATTACCAAAGTCAGCAACAAAGAGAGGACCTCCCCGCCCCCTCCCCCACCCCCACAAGCTAATTCGAGGACACCTCAAGGTTCGCTTTTCTTATGTCTTTTAACATGCAAAGTTTCCCTTAATATTCTGAGTAAGATTGGTTGAGCATGTAAGGGTACAAGGAAATTTTAGGTAGGTTGTACAATGAATTGTATAATTGCTTCGAAAAGGTATATGTTTTGTATTTTTGTAGACCTAAATGCTGAGACACTGTCATGTCAAGGCATATTTAACAATTAATCATTCATGAAAAAGTTTTTGTTAGTAATATTTTTAGACTTTTCACATCATTATTATACCTGAAAAAAAATTAATTATTTTTATAAGCCTTATATAAGCTTATTTTCTTAGTTTTGTTTTGTAGAAATGCAAAGCCCTTACTCTAAAGTCAAATGACTTGGGACAGCTTTTGATATGCTCCTCCCATTTGTAATTACTTACCATAAATAAAGGGTTCCTAGGATACTTCAATACTCATTATAGGCCTTCAAATATATTTATAAAAAATTATTAGTTGTTCTTATAAATACCCTTCTTGTGTTAGTAATTCTAAAAATTACCTTTATTTTCACAGGACAGTAAAAAAAAAAGTAAGCTTAGGATACAAATTTGACATTCTTTTTCAGACCTCTGTTCTCCAATTGGAGATTCCAGCGTCTCAGAATGGGAGCGCAACTCAAGGATTCAGGGAGTCCCACCCGAGCCCCCTCCGATGCAGGGGCAAGGGGCTGTGGCAGATGCCCCAAGGTACGGAGAGCCCATGATACACCAGCAGCCAGAACAGCATGTCTATCAGGGTTTGTATTCTCTTTAAACATTTTTTAGAAACTGTTTGTTACGGAATCTGAGTGTCTGAAAATCAACTTGTTGGACAGCATTAGCAGCCGTATTTTAAAATTTCTCCCACGTTAAAGCATTAAGGTATATGATTTCAGGAAAAAAAGAAATTATAACCACTTTCACACTATTTTATTTTATTAGTTAAATGACGACTTTCTTTGACTTACCATTGGCCATACCACTTTACCTTGCTATGGTGTACTTATCCTGCAACTTTTGTATTTTGGCAAAATAAGTCTCTCTCTGACATTTTTTTAATGGTGCATATTCTGCTTGTTTCCTTACCTTTTTGATTTTACAAGCCACACTAGTTTGCTGTTCTTATGTTGGGACGTTGATTTAACAGTGGTCTGGTTAAGCACATTAAAATGCATTATGCTACAAATCAACTTAACCTTAATTAATATTTTTAACAATACATAACAAAATATTTAACCGCCAAATCTTAGTTTATTTTTAAATCTTCAACCTAATATACATGACCTTCCTCTTAAAGGGTTTAAGACTTTTATAAAAATAATTTTTATTCCTTCTAAACAGATATATACTATCCCTTTCTTTCTCCAGAAATTCCCAACGTCATTTCGGGCTTCTCGGAGCCTCCTCCGCCCATGGTGTTCCAGGATATGCCTGCGCCCAGTCCCTATGCCCAGTACGATGCCCAGTACCCAAAACCATGGCCGCCACCCGGGGAGCAGTACCAGGCTCCACCGCCACCGGAACAGTATGATCACCAGATGTACAATCGGCCGCCACCAGATGCAGGTATTATTAAAAACGCCTAATAGTATAACTCAGGGATTGAAAAGTTACTTTTAAAAAAGTGACTCTGTGACAGTTACTTAAAAAAAAAAGTAACTGTTACAGTTACTTAATCATAAAAGTAACTGTTACAGTTACTTAATCAAAAAAGTAACAGTTACAGTTACTTAATCAAAAAAGTAACTGTTACAGTTACTTAATCAAAAAAGAAACTCTCTGACAGTTACTTAATCAAAAAAGTAACTCGGTTATAGTTACTTAATTTGGAAAGTAACGACTCTGCTCATTACAATTAGGGGAGCACTTTGTGTACTTTTGTTGACCCTTTTAACTCCAACTCATTTTTATTATAGAAATCTAAAATTTGATAAAAAGATTATGCATCCAGAATGAATTGGTAAAAAACAGGGGGGGGGGGGAAATATTATTTTTAACTTAAATTTACGGCAGAAAGTATTGGATTAATAACTTGAATAAATTATAACAATAATTTTTTCAAAACTTTATTTGTTAAAAAAAGTTAAAATAATTTTTTAAACATCTAAATATGCAAGCATGAAGAATTAAGGGTCATTCTATTTAATAAAATTGTTTCTGATTTTACCATGTTTTTCATATTTTCATTAAAAAAACACTAATTAATTATTCAATAAACATGATTCTTCCATCCAACGATACAAACAAATATAACTTAATGTATGGAGAATTTGATAAAATTATTTCAAATACATTAATGTTTGTTCTTTTTAAAATCGTCTTTAAGGTAATTGGGATGTCTTTTGTAAGCTGAAAAGCAAAATAATGCTTTACAGTGAACTAAAATAATTTTAAAAACAATATTCGTAATTTTGCTATAGACAAACGTAGGACTTATTAAAACTTAAGCACACCAACAAGTTTGGAAACAATTAGTAACCAAGTATGGGGACTAATTATAAAACAATCTATCCAATTTTACTATTGGTTAACATTTGGGAAGTTAGTTCCATTCCTTTAATTGTAATTCAATTCCTTTAAGTGTGCATTCCTTTAATTAGAATTTTTTTTAACAGGCATGTACCAGCCACCACCCGAGCCAAGCAGACCCATGTGGGACCCCAAAGACCACCACCCACCTCCAGACATGTCTGTGCACGATCGAGATAATTATTCGAGGTCGACTCTTCTTGAGATTCCAACCCTGCATCGGGACAAAGACATGAAAGACCGGGGCCGAGACAGACCTTGGGACAGGTATGTTGGGAACCGAGAATTCAAATATTACAATTGGTTCTAACAAGTGCTCATAGTTGATAGTACACAACATGTATTGTTACAGTTTCAGAAGGACGACTTAGCCTCTATAAAAGCTTCCACTCTTCACTTTATAAAGATAATGTGGACGGTGAAAGAGAGTTTGATTGCCTTGAAAATATGCTTTTGTAAAATGTATTCAGTAGTATTTTCCTTATGTTTGATAAGTTTATTAAAAGAATTTTGAGACTGTCTTTAAAATGTTTAAAATCATTAAGTAGTTTCGATTTGAAAAAAAAAAAAGGATTTGTAAGATCTATCAAATAATTCAATCTTACTTTTCGGCCAAGTAAATTTTTCATGTTTGCGTTACTTTATTATTGTTTTTACATTGAACTGCAACCATAATTCCATTGCCTATGCAATGTTTTTCAAACTCAGAATACATTTCTGTTTTACACATTTAAAATTTCATTAAAAAAATTCTTATTTTATTAAAAAAATCTTCTTTGAACAGCAAATGACTTGGAACAGGGACCTTCAGTGGTACAAAGACAATCCCTACTTTTTTAATATTAACTGCAAACATATTTCCATTGACCGTAAACTCAGAATTTATTTTACTTTTTGACATTTAAAACTTCCCAAATTATTTTTAATTTTATTTAAGATAAATTCTCTTACAAACTTTTTAACATCTTTGAACAGGGACCTTCACGACTACAAAGACGATGACCGCAGCCGGGACCACGACAACAAGAGAAAGGATCGCGACAGGAGGTCTCGAGAGGCCAGTTGGGAACGGAGTTCTGTGGATTCTGACCGGTACAGAGACCGGGACAGGGACAGAATGCGTCGGGACTCGGGAAGCCGGGACCGGGACAGGAATCGAGACAGGATGTTTATGGACAGAGGTGGGAGGAAGGACATTAGGGAACCCAAGAGGCCTACAACTCCGCCGTCTCCCAGAAAGGTCAGAAACTCATTTTCATAATCATTGTATACTTGAATTCAACTTATAACCATAAATTATTACTGTCAATAAATGCTATTTTTCGCACATATTTTTATTCCAACTGCACATGGGTCAGTATTGCAATGAGTGCAATCCTGAATTTGACTGGTCAATTTAAGAGCTTAGTGGAAGAACATGCTAAGTGAAATTTTTGAAAAAAAAATGAGATTTTTCTTTAAATATGTTATTTCATCATATAAAGATAACAAGATTCTCTTCTTTCATAAACTTTAAGTTAGGTAAATTTTTTTACTTTTTGTAAATTTGTAAGTGCTGTTTTTGACGTATCGAAATGCAAAAAAAAAACTTTAAAGCTCACTTTCACCGTTTTGTCACTTAGCACGTTTTTCCACTAAGCTTTTTTGTTTAGAGTAAAAAGTGAACTTTGTATCCTCAATTATTTAAATTTCTCCACTCTAGGTTCGGCCTCACACACCTCAAACACCACCCGATCCCGACCGCATTGGGCCAGGCCCCAGGACCCCGAAAGAGGACGAGCCCAGCGATTACTTGGAAAGACCCGAGCACGATGAGATGCACCACCCGAGCTACTACGAACCCCCACCGAGGGACCAAGTCCTCGGTGGTGGCGGACACCGTCCTTCTGAGCACTTGTATAATTTATCTGAAGGAGAGATACAGGAAGGGGACAACACTGAAGAAGATGACGGCTACGAGGAGATTGTTAGTGAGGAAGAGGATATGTCTGATGGGGAGGAGAGGACCATGGATATTGTAAGAAGTTAAAGTTTTCTGGTTATTTTCTCATCTTTTTATTGATTAGTTACAGAGACCCAGTGGCTTTGTGGTAGGGCTTCACATTGCCATACCACAGGTCGCTTAATTGTTAGTTCTCGGCGCGATGTGTATTTTGTACGGTGCAGTTTTGGAACAGGGCAGTCAGACAATCAGTCTTCAAGTGTGTAAAGAAAACAATGTGGGTCTGTGACCTTGGTGTTGCGAGTTAATTAGAAAAACTATGTTTAGTGGAAACAATAAAGCTATTAAAAGTCTAACTTTGGAAAAATTCGTTTAGTTAAAGACAATAACATTGTGGCAACAATTAATGAACAAAGCAAAATTTAAGAGCAGAAGTGTTAAGTTAAGCACCAGATCTGCGAATCAAACACCAATAGGGTAACTGCAAACTAGATTAAGGACAGGCCACTTCAAAGGGATGGAAATCCAAAAAGATGGAACTAGGAAATATTCCAGCTGCAGAAACTGCCCCGAATTGGAACTGGATCCAAAACATCTTTTTTCTTGTCCAGCCATCCTAGCAAAATTGCAGCAAATCACCAACTTGCCCTACAAAGACCTTTATGGGGACCACTGTCTGCAGATCACTGAAGCAGTTTATGAGACCTTTGGTCCCATATAATCTTAATCCATGTGGACAACATCATTATCATCAACATCGTGGCAATTTATATACGATTCAATTTTCTTCTCATTTACGTATAAAATTGCTTCTTAAAACTGTTTCTTGAGCTAGGTAAATAAGTAAGTCCAGTTCGTACATAAAAGTGAACAACACAAGAAAAAGTCTGAAACTCTGTAATCGACACCTTACATAAAAATTACTCCAACACTTAGCACAGTGCTTTTGCTTCACGCTTCACTGAACATAGCCTTTACTTAGCTTCTCCATTCAGGGTCAGCAATGTCAAGGACATTCAGAGCCGAAACTTGTTTCAGTTTCATGGGGGTTGAAATTTTGCATGTAAAATAAAAATTAACAGTCCGTCATAAACCAGTTTTTTCTTATTATCTTTAGAAAACTCTGGCTTTATTTCTTACCTCGACCAATGCACGGGTTACAGCTTTTAAAAGGATATTTGGTTTAAAAATGGGGGGGGGGGGGTGTACTTCTATGCCATGTCAGGTTATACACAAGTATATACGGTATTATTTTTTTAGGTTGAAATGGATTATGATTTAGGTGATGAAAGTATGACGTTCATGTCCAGTTTTGCACCGTATGATTGTGAACTTGTGCCATTTCAGGTTTGTATTCTTGTCAATATCTTGAATAACTGATAATGTAAAACACACCTAGATGCTTTTATAGCAATGAATAGCATTTTTTTAAAAATATTATTTTAGGAATTATTAAAATTTTCATTAAACTAAAATGAATAAGGGTTTTACTTTAAAAAAACCCTGTTCAGATAACATTTATTATAAAAACTATTTTAATATTTTTTAAAACAGAAAATGGAATTTTTTAAAAAAAATATTTAAATATATTAATATTATTATTAATATATAAAAAAATTTAGTAGTTGAATTTGGTTCTACAGCATTTTTCAGATCCCACTTTATTTCCATACGAAGTTTGTGAAAAAGAAGTTAAGAAACAAAATAAAAAGTGTAAACCGGAAGATTTACCGGAGGAAACTGTTAAGGTCTTGGAATCATTAAATTATCCCAAAGATCAAGAATTTGATGAAAGGTACTTGTATCATAACACATTTTCATAGGAATGTTTATCTGATGTAATGCTCTAGTCTTCATTTTTCTCCACACTGTGATTTTATTCTCAAAATGAACATACTTTTCACCTGCTTCTGAGTTGTTTACAACTTGCAACTCGTTTTAATCTAGGATTAGAATGCAGAAATAGATTAATAAAAGAAACTTTTTCTATTCAAGTTTTCTTTAATAAATGCTTTGAATAACCAACAGCGCAGCTAGAAGTTAGAATTAAAAAAATTAGTTTCCAAAATATTCTTAAAAATCTCACTTTCAAGTACCGAAACAAAAGTAATTTCAGAAAAATTAAAACATGTTAGCATGTCATTTTCATAATTATTTAATCAGCAAATAAAATGAAGAGGTTATAGTATTTTTTCAACTTTAAAGTATTTTGTTCTAATAATTTTTTTACTCATGATTTTTTTTTCAGATGGGTTGATATTTTGGAAAGTTTCAATGAAAACTCTCTTTTAGGAATGCTTAAATTTCAATCTGATGAAAAAGTGAAAGGTACTTTTTTTTCATTTATTGCTAACTTCAAAAAATGTGTTTTAAAGCTTTGATTCATTTGTATCATTAATTTGTTTTATTGACTATTCTTTATCATTATATATATAATTTTTTGTATTAACTATATTAAATTAAAATTATAATGATATTTTAAACTATTTTTTTGTCTATTGATATTGTAAGATGAGATCTGTCAACTCCTGGGATTTTACCAGGCAATATTGGATTTTTAATCGTTTTTGGATTTTTGGGTGAAATGTGTTTATTAACTTTAGAAAAGTGGAACATTAAACATTCACAGGATTTGCAGAAAGTTGGAAAATAGTTCTGAATACAGTTAACAGTAGGAACTATTTCCGGATAAAATCCAGAGAGTTGGCTACCTGTAAGAGATTATCAAATGTGCAATATCTAAAATTTAAATTATCATTAAATTTTGCAGTTTTTGAAATAACTAAAGAACTTCAAATTCGAATTTTTTCTGCAATTTTCAATGTATTCTAATTTCGATGCACTGAATTTTTTGATGTATCACACTTGTTCGTTGCATTTGTAGTTTGGGCTATGAAAGTGAGTGACGGATGGACTAAACGATTGTAAGACCTTCCACTTTTTACGATATGAACGTAGTGTGGAAGCTAAAAGATATTCAAATATGCTGCTTAAAAAATAGTTGTCTATTCTTTATCTGAAGATAATATTTTTTTTTCAAATATTTTCCAGAAACTGTTGATCTCCTGATTGACTACGCCATCCGGGGGTTGGATTTTGAGCTTGCTTTGAATCAGCCACAGACTGTTTATAAAGTGCGCCATCTCAAAGCTGGGATCAGGCTGACAACTTTATTATTTGAGACAAACGAAGACATTATTAGCAAATTATTGGTATTTATTTTATTTATTGCTTTTTTAGTGAAGTTTCCAATCATATTTATTGTTTAATTTGATATTAAGGCGTTAAAAATTACAATGTATGGTTATCTATAATGCTTTTTTTTAAGAGGGACTGTCAGTCTTATGGAGCTAATGCATTAGTTTTGAACTAACAACTTTTGGAAAAGAATTGCTTTGCGATGTTATTCCATTTTCAGCAGGAAAGGGAATTTTCATAACCCCAATTTAAAACAAAATTGAAAAGAAAATAACATCCAGTTATTTTATTATTTATAAAAAATAGTGTCGCCATCTGCAGTAATTCTGGGCTTTTTAAAACTTCAAAAATATATAATTAAACAACTAGATGACATAACGGCTTTACTTGTAACAGTTACTTTTTTTCAGGTAATGTCAAGTAACTCTCTTAGATACTTTGAAAGTAACTGTAACTTGGTTACTTTTAGTAGCAACAAAGTAACGAAAAACTTAAATTGTTATTTTTCCGTTATTTCTCATACTCTTCTTTATGGATATTTCTGGCACAGTTTGCTGTTCAGCTTAAATTTAATTATTTAAAATTTAAATTTTAACAACCTTGAATTTTCCTTCTTAACTTTTTCTGATTATCCTTATTTCGTTAGTCTTGGTAAGAATGGCTAACTTTCAACTTTTCTTGTAATTTTAAATTGCTATAAGTAACCGTGATTACTTGTTACTTTTATAATTAAGTAACTGTAACTATAACAAAAAAAAAACACTCTGTAACTCTTTTTAAATAACTTTTCAATCCCTGGTTGAATGTAATTTAAAACTATTGTTGTTTCATGTTAGTATTTTTGTTTATAACTAATATATATCTTGCAAAACACTACAACAACTTTATTCTAGGAGCTCAAGGTACACGGTATATACTAGGATGCTCAACATATTACTTTCACCATAACTTCATTTTATTGTCCATTGCATTCATTAATTTTTTTTATGTAGCTTAATCATCCTGTATTGTTTTCAAGCTGACTTTAATCCATTAACCCTTTCAGTCCTAATGAAACTTTGGCATCATCGTTATAGAAATTTTTCTCTGATGGTCTATAGCCATTTATGATATCAAAAAGCACATAATTTGATTCTTCAAACTTTTTTCTATTGGAAAATATTTTTTATTTTCCCAATAGATGTCAGCCCTATTTTTTTTTATGATCAGAAAAATGATGATGCCAAATGGCATCACTGGGACTGAAAGGGTTAATAGCACATTTAATTTGTTTTTGTAGGATAAAGATGTGCCCAAACTATTGATTCAACTGTTTGAGCAGCCCTATATGGTCCTGCCCGTAAAGCTTCTCATTTTGCGCGCAATAGATACTGTTGTGTCAACACAACCTGGGTTGCAATATGTTGTGTGCAAGGCATTAACCCTAGATCCTCCCAAAGAATTTGACTCCAATAAAAATGGTAATTATTTCAGTTCTTTTTTTTATTAAGTCTTCTTTTTTTTACTTCATTTGAAGAGCTTAGTGGAAGAACATGCTCAGTGACACAAAAAGGTGAAAACAAGAAAATGAGCTTCAAAGTTTTTCGTTTGCACTTATTTACGTTAAAAACGTCCCTTACAAAAGGTAAAAAATGTATATAACTTGGTGAAGAGGCGGAAACTTGTTATCTTTGAAGGAGGGAATAACATGTTTATTGACACAAAAATCTCAATTTTTCAAAAATGTCACACATTCTTCCTCTAAGCTGCTCATTTGTATTAACCTTAAATGTACTAAATAGTTCCCAGTTTTTGACAAAGTTTAAATGATCTTAAGAGTACATAGTTTTGAAATTAGTCCTTTTTTTTTTATTTTGGCATGTGAAGGAAATTGGCTTGTTTTATTCCTGGATTCCATTGGATGATTGGTGGTATGACATCATAAGCTCTGCCTACTCTATTGATTTATAGACCTTTAGGCCTTGATTTCATTTGTGTGTGGTTTAGGCCTTGATTTCATTTGTGTGGTGTTTTTTGTTGGCACTCAAAACGTGAAACATGTCCATATTGTCCATGTCCACAGACAGTAAACATCAACAAAACGGAGAGGAAAAAATCAAACCAAATTTAATTTACTCACAAAATGTTTTTCTAATTTGAATGTAGCAGAAGTCTAATTTAAACAAAAAAAATTATAATTTGTTCATTATTGAACGCATTTACTGATATTCAATTCAAAAGCAGCTCAAGAGTAAGGTATCTGTAGGTTTGTACTGCTGGGGTACAAAAATAGTTCTGTACATATTAAATATTTATAAATTGGATAATTTTAGTCTACCTAGAGTGACAAACAATGTATCTTATTACTTTTCATAAATTTGAAATCCTGGAAATATGATTTTTTGCAGATTCTACACCAACCAATGGCACAACAAAAACTTGTTATCAAAAACTTCTTGAGTTTCTTGTTGACAAACAGGTATATATATTTAATATCATTGTTCGAACTTAAAATTAGAAAGCCAAGTAGTAAGATTAATACATAGATTTTTTTTAGTTGACTCGAGCTGTGATGTCTCTGTCTGCACTTCTGAACAAAATTCATCTTTATGAAGTTTTATTAGAATTGTCTGAATCTGTAGAAAAGTAAGTTCACAGAACTTAATGCTTTATTTACATTTAAAATAGTTTGATACCTACACACTTTCTTTTGTGACTAGTCATTAAAATGGAAGAGGGGTAAGGTGGGGGTGTTAACTGTTTTTTTTTTAAATACAGGATCCTATCTTTTCCACAAATTTTAGTCTAAGAAAATTTAAATTCTAATTTTTTTGAAACTAAAAAAGGAGTATGAAACAAGGAGAGGAGTAAAAGGAGTATTCTGACAAAATATTAATATCACATAATCACATTTTGTATTCATTTCTTCTACTTTGTATTTTTTATCTTTTCGTCTGGCTCCTGCCGGTCACTTGAGTGGCAGGTGTCTTTTTTTATTAGAAGTGTAGATTATTAGATTGTTTGTTAGGAGTGTAACATTAGCAGAAAAAGAGGTAGCAGTTTTGTATTTTGAACTGGGCCGAGCACGTTGGTTACTATTTGGCTGCTTTTTTAAAAGAAGAATAAAACTTAATTTTGTGTAACATTGAAGTTTGCTTTATGTTGTTCAACACATTCAATAGTTTGAAAGTACAACAACTAATTTCAAATGTAACAGAGATAATAAGCAATAGTAATAACAAGCTTTTAATCAATATAAAAAAAAGGCATATTGGCTTAAATCTAAATCTTTTCTTCTTGAATGTGTTCACGTTGATATTGTCACTGACGTCCAAATTTTTGGAAACAGCCTTTAAAAATATAGAAACGTCTTTTTAAATCGACAGCTGAGGGCTTATATGTCTGTTTCCTTCATGGGGCTAATCTAACCACTCCTAGGTCCTAATCTGTATGAAATTTATTTATGTGAAAAATCTTGTGTAACAATACCATGAAAGCTTTATATTTTTTTTTAACAACGTGCAAAAAAGTTCACTTTTCTTATATGATATTCATTCATAAATCGTTTAGAAAATGACACTTTACGTGCTTACGTCACAGACAGTGGCGAAAATGGGGTTTTCGGCACTAGTGCGGTAAAGTAAATAAGAGTATCTGATTGGTAGAAAACAAAATGTTGTCATGAATATCTCCATGGAAACTAAATGGTCATGAAACTCACTTATTTGTATTGGTTCATCACTTTTATATTTTCTAATATCTCATTGGAAACTACAAGTTCTACAAAAATTATTAAAGGAAATTAAACACGACAAAAGTAAGAACACAAACTTAACGCTTTTGCACGTTATAAAAAATATTGTTGGCAAGCACATGCAAAAAATACTTTATTAAGCTCTTGTCATTATTTCACTCGTTCATTATTTCACTCGCTCGTGAAATAAAAACCACTCGCTTAATAAAGTGTTATTTTTGACACTAATTGCTTAAATAACTTTTATGTTTTCTTTAAAATACAATATGTTTTTTATTCCCAGGGTTGTTCAAACTACCCAAGTCCCTGAAATGAAAAGCGTTCCTTCGGATTCGCCAGATACAGTCGAGCCCAGAGCTGCCTCTGTGGAGTCTGAAATGGAGACAATGGAATCCATTTCCAACATGGGCGAGACTCTCATCCAAAACGTTGTTTCGTGCCTGCAGGAGATAACCTCATCTTACAGGAAAGCGTGGAAGAATCTGGTGTGTCTTTGTTTACTATGATGACTTGTAGTACAGTAACCCCTCGCTATATCGCGCCTCGTTATATCGTGCACTCGGATATATCACGCCCTGTATCATCTATCCCTATTCCCCCTCTTTTTTTTCCAATTACATATGTACTTTCGTTAAAATCGACGTAAGACACACTGTCAAGATGGCCGATAGGTCAAGATATAGGAGAAAAAATCAAAACAGATAACTTTCGATTTATATCTTAGTAGAAAATGAGTGAAATATGCATAGTATTACCTGTGCATTAATGTGTAATGTTAATAGTAATTAATAATAATAACACTTTTCTGATTTTTTTAGTGGAGTTAAATTATTTAATATGATATAGTTTTATTTTTTTAAGTACATACTCAGCTTTAGTATAAAAATTTTGTTGAGACTATAAAAAAACAAATGTATAGTATTTATCAAGTCACTTGTTATAACACGCATTCAGTTATATCTCAGTTTTTTTTAATATCTCCCGGGAAGCGCGATATAACGAGGGGTTGCTGTATTAATATAGTGTGGCGCAAAAATAAAAGTGGCCCCGGTCTGGAGCTACAAATGCAAGGGAGATGCTTGGTGAGAAAATCTATTGAAGCCGCCTGAAAGTCAAATTTATAAATTATTCAAGAGTTCTATTGTTTCACTTGGCTAAAGCTGTTTTTTAATTGGTTGGTTTGGTTTTTACTAGACTAGAGCTGTATATGGACAATTTTGCAAGTTCAGATGTTAATGTATGAGTGTTCATATCAGTGCACAGGTGAAGATGGCATAGTTACCGGTAAATAATTCGTTGTCAAGCCCCTGTTTGAGGTTAATATTGAAGTGATTAATGGTTTCAGTTTAAAAAAAACTGGTTTTGCATAGGTTTTTGACCTGGCAGCATAAACAATGATCCATTGGCTGGAAACTCTTGTAAGGTAATATTTATATACAAAATGTTCTGAATACAATTTAACCAAAAATACATTTTTCATTCTAATAAAATTGTCAAATTTTCTAAAAAAATGTTCAAATTTGTTAGACCTTAAACAAAATTAATGTTTTAAACATGTTTTCTGGATATATTCGCAAATAATTCATGGAACTCTTTACTTGCCGAAAAATCTTCTCCATAGAATATTTTTATTTACCCAACATAGTTTGGCCAGGAGTATATAAGATTCCATATAAATAATACATATGTTTAACTTTTTTCCTTCAATTTATGAGCTTTCCTATCATTTTAAACTACCTCGTTTTAACTGTGATTATTGGTTTCAGGTTCAGACAAAAAGATACTTACCTGCTAGAAGTCAATTTGAATTCACAAAATCCCCTTTTAATCCATATCCAGCAATACTTAGAATGTTCAAGCAGAAGTAAGTCTGTCTTATAAAACATTCCTTTTGACCCTCAAAATAAGTCAGAGGGAATATTTACGTATATCCTTGCATTTTTCTAAGATCTTTTAGGCTGGGGAGCACAGTCAGTGAGATGCTTGCCTTGCATGCCAAAGGTCCCAGGTTAGGGCCAATGCATTGCCAAAATAACTGTTGACCTTTAAATGGTCTATGCATCCAATAGTCTTTAAGGGATCATCCAAAAGTTTTAAGGGATCATCCAAAAGTTTTAAGGGATCATCCAAAAGTTTTAAGGGATCATCCAAAAGTTTTAAGGGAACTTTCTAATTAGTTTGTACGTCCTTACGTTGATAGTGCAAAAAAGTTTAATTCATCGCATGTTTAGCCTTTTTGATTAGTTTGCACTTTCGTGCCTCATAATACCTCTACTGAAGGAGTGCATGTTAAATATCCTCCAAAGTCCGACACTGTATAGGCACTGTAATCATGATCTCTAAGATTTGGACCAATATTTACCATAAGCCCTTGCATTTCTCTAACATCTCTCTCTCTTTCTCACGCAGCAAATTACTAGAGAACATTTTTGTCTTGCTTTCGTCTCCTGCTTTGTCTGGTCACATGACCCTTCTCTCGGCAGTCAAAGACCTCCTCCTGGAGCTGCTGGCTTCCCAGGACGGAATTCTGCTCCTCCTGTCTCTGACGGACGTCATCAACGGTATCCAGCGTGCCCTGTTGCACACTGTAGTAAGTATTGGTTCAAAAACTCTAGGTTTTTTTTTTAAACACTACACAACTTTCAATTACTGCTCCATAAGTCGATACACATATTTAAATTGCTTGATTTTATGTGTAGAATCCTGAAAGGCAGGTTCTGCTTGTATCTTAAGCAAAATCAACTCCTTTTTAATAATAAAAGATGTTTATTAAAACGCATACAGAGACACACTACTCAACGATCAAAAACTACAAATTGATAGATTGACGACAAAACAAATCCAGTAATATTTATACATATAGATGTCATATGGTGAAGGAATCGGGATATGAAAATAACTGATACCTTGCAATTTGAAAGCTTTTAGGCTCTGCCATAAGCACAAATGTTTTTATAGTTGTTTTTAGAAGATTCTTGCTATGCATTTAATAGTTTCAATGCTTTTTCTTTATTTCTCTTAGGATGAAACAAGGGAAGAAGGATCTGATGAAAATGTTGCTCAGAATTTGGGAATGCAAATAGTCTATCATTTGCAAGTATTGCTGTATGTGGATTCCTTGATGGCATACCATGCTAGAGGTATGTGGAATTGTATTCAGACATTTCTGTTAATGTCCTTTTGCTGTTTAAATTGGGAACTAATGTAATAAAATTTTAATTTTGTATTACATAAATGAAGAGCTTAGGCGAAGAACGTGCTAAGTGACAAAAAGGTGAAAATGAGAAAATTAGCTTTAAAGTTTTTCGTTTGAACTCAAATCTGTTGAAAACCTTACTTCTTCTTCTTCAGGAGCGCAACAGCCCTTTGCAGGCTTTGGGTTCCTCAACAGCACACCTTCTCCAGCTCCCCCTGTCCATGGCAACTCCCTTCCAGTTCTTAAGTTTTAGGACTTTGAGATCGTTTTCGGTGTCGTGGAGCCATCAAGTAGGGGGTCTACCTCTGGAGCGGGACCCCTGTGGATTCTTGAAGGTGGCAATTATTACGGGGTTATCTTCAGGCCTCTCCAGATATGGCCGAGTCATCTTAGTCAGTTGCTTTGGGTGATCTGCACGATTTGAGGCTGCTTATAGAGTCTATAAAGTTCAAAGTTGTATCATGTTTGCCAACATCCTCCCTCTAGTATGGCACCAAAGTATCTTTCTTTAGAATGATGATGCCAAAAAATGATGATGCCAAATTAACATTGGTACTGAAAGTGTTAAACATAAAAAACCGTTTTTTAGCCAAGATGTGATGAAGCAGATAATTTTTTTTTGTGTTTTTCATTTTTTAAGAATTTGAATATTCTTGTTGTATTCAAGTGTACACAAAGTATCTAGTTTTAATGTGTTGTATGCATGAATATTTTTCTTTATTTTCAGATGGCATAAAGAAAGAACCAGATGACCCAGAAATAATTTCTATTTTGCACCACATGTATACCATGCTTTTCTCCCCAACTGGCCGTCTAGCTATCATAAACGTCTTAAATTTGGCTGAAAATATGAAATCCTTGCTACCTTTTGTTCAAATGTCAGGTAATTTTTTGCTGAAAACTTTGTATTTTTTTTAGGGAGTTTCTGTTTTGCATTTAATTTTTTTTATGACAGGGCTGCTTTATTGCCGGCATATTCCCCAGAAATGAGTGCCTTTCTTCTGTGACACCATATAGGTGACTCTTGCTACAACTTTTGATGCTCATATTACAAATAAGTCTGAGCTGCCTGTTAATGTTTAAGTTTGCCGAGAGAACCCAAGCCTAATGGGGTCTTTTTCATTCCACATAACTGTATGACATGCAGGCTCAAAATTTTCCCATCCATTGACGACTCAGCTGGGGCTCAAACCCGTAAACTGGTGCTTATGAGGCGGACCTGTAATACCTCTCAGCCATTAAACTATTTGCATTTGATGGGATTGGATTGCAATTGCATTAATCCAACTCTCAAGAATTAAGTTATGCCAATAACTATTGACTTTCCCTCAAATATTTATTATTGAAACTCCTGAATTAGTTGCATAACTTTCACTTTATTCTTTGAATGTTTGTCTTTTGTGTTAGGTGAGGAGGATTTGAAGAAATCGAAGTCTGTGTGCACTAGCTATGTGACAGAATTACTTATGCTGGTTGTGCACTATTCAGAAAATGTGGAAATGTTAGAGAAGTTTTCTGAGGCTCTTCACAATCTGAGTCAACAAGGTATGTTAGAATTGAATTTCCAACTAAAAAAAATACATCTTGTATATTATTTCTATACTGCTCAAAACGTTAAGGGGAACATATGGTTTAAACCTTTTCACACCCATTGATTCCATTTAAGATCACCAGCTTGCGATTTTTTCTCCCTGAGCTTGCACTTATTTATCGTTTGCATTTTGAGTTGAGGCTTGCACTTATTTTAATTTATCGTTAGATGGAAGAATAATGTCTTTTGAAGAATTAAATACTGTTTGTTTTAATTAAATAAAAATATGAAAAACACAGTAAAATAAAATTCATTCAAAAAAAAAAAAAATGTGATGAAATAATTTGATCCTAAATTCTACACACTTGCATTCTTAATAGGATCTTGGATGTTTAGTTGGATGAGCAGTAAAAATTGATTTTACCTTTTTATTGCAATTAAAGTTTTTAAAAAATCGTTATAACTCTTCAAAAGTTATAATTCTAATATTTCTCCCCTTAAATTTTTGTTTGAAAATCAAGATTCCCCCCCCCCCCTTGTTTTTTACCATTTCATCCAGGATACATAAAGAATCTATTTCAAAATTTTTATATTTTTTATAATGAAAAATAATCATGTAGAACGGGTAAATAAAAGTACACAGAGTGCTGCCCTAATTGTTTTGAGCAGTGTAGTTGGATAAATTTAAAGAAATTTTATTTTGCCAGTATTATGGGCTTTGGAAAGCAACATGCATTTTTTTATTACTTAATCTTAACTTAAGGTTACAAAGAGTTTTAAGAATCAGTACAATTCTAGACAGTTGCATTTGTATTTACTAAGACATAGGATTAGACTCCATTCAAAGCTTACACTAGCAGATATTTTTAATGTTTAGCTGAAAGTATTGTAATATACTTTTTAGCTGTTTTAGTTAAAATAAATTTGGATTTTAATTGAACTTGGTGTTCATTGATTTTAATTTACATAAATAATAAATTCATATATCTTCTCCTTTCAGAGCTTACCCCAAAACTGCATGATCTAGGATTCTGGATGGCGCCCACACAATCTATCTCTTGCTACACCCATGAAGCTGTTGCCCCCCTGATGGCTGTTCTGAAAGCCCACACTGAGGATGCTGCTTCGTTGCCACCTGAATTGATCACAGCCCTGAGGATACTGCAACATTTGACATTGCCTGCGAAAAGTAACTGTGCCAAATAATTATCTGAATTCTTAATAAGCGCAGCAATGTTTAAACTAACTTTTTCCTCTTGAGTAAAAAAAGAGAAATTGAGTAATTTTAGTTTAGCAAAATAGAAAGATCTTAAGCAAAGTTGAGACATTCTTTAAATGTAAAAAAATTAATTTTAAATCAAATATTAAATATTTATAAGTTATTATAAAACATCGGGACTTCAATTTCCTGTACATATACCTTCCTGTACATACAGTTATTAAAATACAAACAGAAAATTCTTAAAAAGTTGAAAATTATTGGATCTAGAAAAAAAAAACCCATTAGTCTTTAGGCATTGAGCCCAAAGACTAATAATTTTTTTTCTAGATCCAATAATTTTCAACTTTTTAAGAATTTTCTGTTTATTTTTAATTTTTATCTTAATAACTGTTATTTTATTAAAAAGAATTCTAAGATGTAATACATTTATTTCCTAGATTCTTCTGATAGTGAAGATGTTGAACTGAAGTATATGTATGCAATCATTCAAGTTTTCTCCAACAATGGAATGGACAGCTTAAAGGTTATCCTTCAGGTAAAAAATATGCTTTTAGGGTATTGTAAATTTCGATATTAATCTTTTTTATTTAATTAATAACTAAACTCTTTGAGAAGCAAGCTTTTAATAGAAGCAGTTAGAAGTGCATTTTTGAGAGTTTTATAAAGAGTTTAGTTAGATAGGGGGACGTACATAAATTACGTCACTTTCAGGTGGGGGGGGGGGGGGTATGCGACAATGTGACGTATTGTGACATGGAGGGGGGAGGGGTAATAGCTTTTGCGTGACGTAACAATTAACGTTTCCAATCTTGCAAGGAAAATCTGTTTTGCATAAAATAAAGTTTCTTTTAGAAAGAAATCTGAAATATTTTTTTTTATCATAATATCATCATAACAAGCACTTAATTTCAGGAAGAAGATGGAGGGATTCTTGTATGACACATATATGGTACACACACATATATGCCACTGCCACATATATGGTATTATTAGCCTTCTTCATTTTACAGATATTTTCCTAACGGAACTCAGTAGTAACGCACAAAATTTTTGACACTATTTTGAGGAATCCGATCAGAGGACTAGCAGCTACATGGACGAACACCAAAAAAACCCAGAACTAGTTGACACATCCAATTACATTCCGACCCCTTTTTTAGAAGACATTAGAGAATGGCTAGTTTGTCCTTGAACCACGAAAATGTAAATAAAATGTCGGTTTATTCCTATGGATAAATTATTTAACCAAGACAACTTTTACTTTTTTTTCTTTCAAAGTTAATTTTTTTTTAAAAATATAAATTTCTGCAATTTTTTCAAATTTCAGAAACAAAGGGAAATATCAAAATCAACTTTAAAAAAAAGGGGGGGGGGGGGTGCAACAAACGTGACGTAATTTTTAGGGGGAGGGGTTCGACCAAACGTGATGCAGCGTGATATAGGGGGAGAGAGAGGTAAAAAAAGTCAAAATTTTGCGTGGCATAATTTATGTACGTCCCCTTGTGTTAAATGAGTATTTTTAGAAACATTCTTTATTGAGTTGTATATTTGATAGATATATCGGTAATTAAATGCAAAATCATCTTATCTGTTGTGTAAGTCAAATGAGTAAAAAGTGATTAGCACTACAACGTTTATCATTAAAGGAAAAAGAAATTAACAGAAAAGGTAATCTACACTTATTAAAACTAAATAATGCAATGTGATTCATTTAATTTAATTTAGTTTTCCATTTTAAAATGCTTGTAATCTGCTCTTAAATTGTGACTTACACTGCAGTTACATGGAATTACCATTATTCATTATTGCATTGTATAGCAAATAAATTTCCGAGGATTTTATAGTAGCTGAAAAATTAGATGTTTTTGTTTTTAATACTTACTATTAAATACCCCTTCAAGGTATAATTTAATGAACTTTTTATTTGGAATACCTATCTTTTCTGCACATATTTTTCCATGCAAGTTCCGATTGCTAGGTTTCTCCTTTACAGAACATCTGCGACACCTTCCTGAAGCCTTCTCACCAATCCCCCGCCCTGGTGGGCTTGCAGGGCGTTCTCGTAGTGGCCATCATCAAACCCTCCATCTTCATACTGAAAGCCATCTTGGCGTACCTCATCTCAAGCCGGGGAACAGAGGTAAGAAATACTCCTTAATGTTTATGGTATTGTAATGTAAGTAAGGTTTGGTGGGTACTTACATGATACCTCCCTATATCATTCTCACCTCTCCCCTGACACAATAGTCGAGTAAATGGTTTAGTAACATTTTTCTTTTATTTTCCTTCATACAGTATATATCTGTCATTCTACGTGTAGAGGGTAACGGGCTATATAGCCTACGCCTTTCCCTTTTGGACATATTTTTCTATGCTATGTTAAGGTTTGGTGGGTAAAATCGGAGGTAGTCATCTTCAACAAACTCCATCAAGACAGAACAACACCATTGAGGTTTTAAGTAGCATTTTAATGTTGATAAATATAACGGGGATGTTGCTACCTCTCCCAACCTTAAGTTTGCAGTATACAAATGTTCTACGAGAAAGAGGGTAAATAGTTCTCATTTTTGAGGGCGAGAATCGAATACAAAAAGGTATTTAACATTCAATAAACAAACTTATTTGTTATTTCAAGACATAAATTTATTATTTTTATTAGTTTAGCTTCAGTTAGAGTGTTATTTTAATTATTTTTTTCCTTCGATTTTGACGTAACAGGGCACGAATATCAGGGTCAAATTATCAACCAATCGGAGCACGCGAAGCTTCGGCGCCAGCCGTGTTGTTTACGCAAATTCTTCCGCGTAGTACATTTCTCTGCTGCAAACTTAAGGTCGGTTTTGGTATAATATCAATTTATTTAAAGCTCTTCATAGTTTCAAAAATATAGTTATTGCATAGCCATAGTTGTAAATTTAGTTTCCATTCTGGGCAAAGCAGCCCCTACTCCACTAACACACAGTTCCACGTCCAAGTTAGTTCTGTCTGGGCATCCAGCCCCTTCTATTTACCTCCGCATCGTACCAAGACTAAATTCGTTCTAAAAGAATCTGAGCATTCTAGTCGTTGAGCGGGTATTTTGGAGACCACAAGTGGCGCACTCTTCACCCACTTGGCGACAAATCTTACAATGTACTTTTGTTCGCTGTGGGGTATTGCGTGCCCGCCTCTTAAGCCCAAGATCGAGGGGCTCCGGCTGTTTTCTGGATAGAAAAATTATCAGCATGCATGTTATATGATTATGTGTCATGTAAAAGATCCATTGAGTACCCATTTGGCTTCGGTTCACTTGGCATACTTTAACATACAACACAGAGAGCATATATTTATTCTAATCTGAGTGTTAAAATTGACCTAGGCCTTCTAGGTGGTGCCTTAATAACTGGCTCTCAGTTCTTTGAAATATGGCAAGTCTGTAAAAGGATTGACTCCCTAAAAAGCAGCCCCGTTTAGATATTATGAATAGTAGTAAGATTAGAAAAACAGAAATTGTTTAACACCTTTTACTTATATCAAAATCTTGAAATATTTGCTGGTTTTTGTAGTGATCAGTTATTTGTAAAAGTCTTTTGAATTTTTAGGAGTTCTCATTTCTCAGGCAAAAAGAATAAAATACTTTCGTGTAATTCTTTAAAGTGATTTGTTTGATTTGTTTTAATAATTCATATGGCCAAAGAGGATAAGACTGACTTGGTGGAGAATCCTCTCCAAGTTATGGAACCCTGCGTACGATGTCGCCCTTAACAGTTGCATTGAGTGCCTATTCAGGTGTCGGCTCGTTACTTGACTGTTGTTCTAAAATACGACGCCCGTCGCCAATAGCCCTTGTGTAGCTGTAGTGCGACGATAATTCAAAACGTAACCTAACCTAATCTCCAAGTTACGGACTTTTTGAAGGTGTGCAATCTCATTTTCTTGATCTAGATCATGGATAATTAGTAACACCAAAAACAAAAATCTTATTAAAGAGGTCAATGAGTTGTTTCTTAACTTATCTTGTCTCTTTTTTTTAGTTTAAGGATCTCACAGTTGTACCTGTATTGCTTAAAGTTTATTCATTGATGCTTCTTGTTCCTCCATCGGCATTCCCATATCAACTAGCTCAAACGGTAAGATTAATGTAAATTAAATTATTAATACTGCTTCGTTTTTTAAAAACAAAGCTATTGATGTACTTGTTGAATGAGCTCATATTGTATTTAGTTATTATTTTTAAATATTATTTAGGTTCAAGCTGAAATTATTGAAGCATTATTGACTTATACTCAACCCTTTTTGGGCTCAGCTGAATCTGAGGAAGGTTTGTTACAATTTTAGTTTTCCATAACTTGGATTTTACTTCAATAATTTCGTAATAAAATAAAAGTTTTGTGTTATATTCAAAGTAGATTATTATAATTTAATTACTAGATTATTGGTCTACCTTTTATTTGATTTATTCTTCACAGAAAAATGGTTTATAATAGTATGAAAGAAAAAAATTTAATTGTTCAAGAAAATTAAATGAATGTATATTTTGTATTTAATTGTTATTTTTAAATTTTTGAAATAATATTTGAGACATAAGGCTTATGATACTTGTTCTTGTAATGTTTTTTAATCTGTTTTTTTCGTTGATTAATTCATTGTTTTGCTGATTTATCAAAATATATTTTTATTAAAAAAATACTAAATGAAAAATTATTTGTTTTCCAGCACTTAGTAAAAGCCTATGGACTGAAATGGTTCAAGAAATATTAAAATATACAAGGCTGTCTCCTAGCAATTTTGTGACAGGATTAACAGTCCTTTCAGAGCTTCTACCTTTGCCATTGCCCTTGCAAACGAGAGAGGTACTTGTTTAATATAGACTATTTAAAGTTTATTTAATGAAATTTATTTTTATTTTTGAGGAATAAGAATATTTTTATTGAGTACTTCCTTTAATTTTCGACAAGGAGACTCCCTTTCTTGCTTACTGTTCAACATAGCTCTGGAAAAGGCCATTAGAGACTCTGGTTTAAACACAAGTGGTACTACAGTAACCCCTCGTTATAACGCGCTTCCCGGGAGACAAGCGAAAAACCGCGATATAACCGAATGCGCGATATAACGAGCGGCTTGATAAATATTATACTTTTGATGTATTTATGCTCTCAACCAAGTTTTTTTTTTAACTAAACAGCAGTATGTATTTTAATAAATATTTAAATACTTTTGTTTAATAATTAATAAATACTAAAATACAGCATGTATTTTAATAAATATTAAAATGCATGCAGTTTAATTTAAATAATATAACTACTCTAAAAAAAGAAACAAACATTTAGACAGGACAAATTATTATTAATTACTATAAACATTACATATTTTTGCACAATAATAGTATACATATATTTCACTCATTTTCTAGTAAAAAATCCATCCAAAGTCAGCTGCTTTGACTTTTCTCGTAAAACCTGTTTCCCAGCAAATATTAAGGAACGAAAGTTTATTAATTGTATCTCACCAACAGAAGATGAATTGCATCTTTCGAATGCATTATATGCTTTCTCCATCATGTCCACTGCTTCCTTCATAGTCACAGAAGGATTAGGTGACTCTTCTTCATCATCGTCAGTATCATCCTCCTCTGGGTCGTCTCCCCGCACTTGACCTATAATCTGTTCATCAGAGAGATATGCTGTAGTCTCTTCGTCGTCTTCGCATCTCATCCATTCTCTCACTTCAACTTCGGAAACGTCTAAGCCGAGTGATTTCGAATGAGCTAGAAGCTCCGTTGAATCGTCATCTTGAACTTCTTCCGGTGTTTCAACGCAACTTAACACTTTTATCCACGATTTATAAATGCCTTGGGATTTTACAGCTGACCAAGCTTTTTCTGCAATGTACATTGAGTCTTTTAAGGTAACATTTTTAATTGCTTCAGGAAGGGGCTTTTCATCGGCAAACAATAAATTGATTAGAAGCTCTCTTCGATAATTTGTTTTGAATGTAGCGATGGGTCCTTGATCCAGTGGTTGAATTAGACTCGTTGTATTAGCCGGTAAAAACATAGCTCTTATTTTACCATCTGACGAAATGAGTTCTTCCTCACAAGGATGAGCGCTGCATTGATCTATAAGAAGAACAGCCTTTTCTTCTAAGCCCTTATTCCTCAGATGAAGTCGGACCGATGGAACAAAATTTTCATGAAACCAGCGTTTGAATAAGGTTTGAGTCATCCAGGCATTTTTTGAATTCCCATAAATAACTGGTAGTTTTTTTCGATTCACGTTCTTTAAAACTCTAGGATTTTTACTTCGTCCAACAATAAACAGCTTCAGTTTATGATTTCCTGTCTTATTTGCTGCAAAGAGAAGAGTTATCCTGTCCTTTCTCTTTTTGTACCCGGCATTATTTTTACTTTTTTTAAAATCTTGCGTTCTGTTTGGCAACAACTTCCAATATAAAGCAGCTTCATCAGCATTGTATATCTGCTCGTCGTCTTCAATATTCAAATCCTTCAACTTCTTTGTTAGTTCAGCTGGAAACTTCAATGAGGCTTCTTTATCGGCTGATAACTTTTCTCCTTGAACTACAGTCTCTTTTATGCCATGCCGCTTTTGCCATCGCCAAAACCAACCATCACTAGCTTCAAACTCTTCTTTATCTGGATGCAGCTTTTTCGCCAAGACTTTGGCCTTTACCTTTATGATTGTGCTTGTCAAAGGAACTCCTAAAGCTCGTTGTTCTTTGAACCATAACACAAGCGCCTTGTCTAACTCATCGTCTTCTGCCAATCGAGCTCGTTTTCTTTGTAATCCTTCATCTTCGTCCATATTTTCTACAAATTTTCTAAGTTTTGATTCTTCTTTAAGCCATCCTCTAACTGTTGATGCACCTACTCCCAACTCATTAGCAACGGAAATTTGGGTAGCACCCTTTTTAATTTTTTCTATTGCGTTCAGTTTAACTTTAAATGATATACCTACTCTCTTAGCAGCCATTTTAATGTAAGAACCATTTGAAGCTAACCAAATCGAATATAGTCTGCAATTTTATAGTCTGCAAATAGTCTAGCCTCGCCGCGAGTCTCATAGCCTCGCCGCATTCCCTTAGCCAATGAGATGCGACTTACCCACCTGTTAACATTTTTAGCACTCCTTCCCCCCCTTCCCTCCCCTTTTTTCTTTGTCCGTCGGAGATCCTGATCATGTGTGTCTCGTGTTTATTTTTCGGAAAGTATATATTTGAAAAGAAATGGGGGGGGAAATTTGGGAGACATGAATCAATGCGCGATATATCCGAATGCGCGTTATAACGAGGCGCGTTATAACGAGGGGTTACTGTATATTGCAAAGAACTATCCAACTACTTGCCTTTGCCGATGATATTGACATTATTGGAAGAACAAAAAGCTCTGTTGTCAATGCTTTTGTAGCCCTTGAGAGCTCGGCAAGGAAGATGGGACTTGTTATAAATGCAGACAAAACAAAGTTTTTGATTTCATCAAATAATTCTCCTGATTTGTCCCCTTTAAAGATAGGTAACTACACTTTCGAAACTGTAAAACAGTTTACCTACCTGGGAACTCTGATCTCAAGAAGCAATGATCTAAAAATTGAAATAAATAATAGAATCTTCATGGCTAATAGAAGTTTTTATGGCCTCAGAAACCAATTTAAGTCTAAATTTATTTCTGTAAACACCAAGTTGAGCATTTATAAGACTTTAATCAGACCTATTGTCCTATATGGAAGTGAATGCTGGACCCTCAATAAATCAGTAGAAGAAAAATTGCTAATATTTGAAAGAAAATTGCTAAGGAAAATATTTGGACCTATTAAGGAGAACAATGAGTGGAGAATACTTTACAACTATGAAATTTACAGAAAATTTGGTAAATTTGGCGGGACCGACATAGTGAGAACTATAAAAGCATCCCGAATTAGGTGGCTGGGCCATCTGTACAGATGTCCCGAGGACTTTCCCACCAATAAAGTGACTTTTTCCAAAATTGAAGGTACAAGACGTAGGGGACGACCACCCACACGATGGTTAGACGATGTCGAAAGGGACCTCAAAATATTAGGAGTCAACCGATGGAGAGCCATTGCGGCTAATAGGGCCAACTGGAGGAGGATCAGCGAGTCAGCCTTGGCCTGCAAAAGGCTGTTGAGCTTGTGAAGAAGAAGAAGACTTCCTTTAATTTTGTTAATGTTTCATTAATGACATTTCGCAAGTAAATTTGTTATGCAAACATGAGCTTCCTGTTTAGTCTTTCTAAATGAATAAAATAGAAGAAAAATGAGATCTTAGCCCTAAACAATTAATACAGGACCAATTAAGTTTCATAAAAAACAAATTTTAAATTTTTAAAATTCTTAAAATTTTGATACGAAAATGAAGGTGCTAATGGTGTTCACAAAGTCGTTTTCAATGAATTAAAATACTAACATAATTATGACTAATAAATAATGTCATCATTTTTAGTATAACTGCTGATGAATTAATTTTATAAATTTGATATAAAACAAAATAAATATCTGTATATTATGAAAAATTCTTTTGCTTTTTGTTTTAATGTAGCCCCTCACAGAAGATGAAGCGCTGAAAATGGTTAACTATAGAAAATTATGGAGTGCACATTTACACTCGCTCAGCGGAACTATTCAGGAAGTAATAGTTAGCATGGCAGGTAAGTATCCAAAAGAGTTCAAAAGGCTAAGAAGGGTCTGGATTTAAATATACATTCATTATGTAAACTGACGTTTTTGTTCATATTAAAAAACAAAAATCGTTACCTTGATATTTGAAATTTATAGTTTAGAAATGAATGCTTGAATTAGAATGTTTTAGTTTTGGTCTTGAGTCAATTTTTTTTTGCTTTGTGCAATTAAAAGTTACGCAAAATAAAATAAAGTGTATTAATAATACATTGTTTAATATCAAAAAATCAGTTCATATATTACACATCTAATTGAAATATGTTTTTATTACCACAGTATCAAATCATAGTATTTTATATCTTTTAGCTACCAGTTGCCACCCACTGCAGCAACTTCTTCGGCGAGTTTGTGTTCAACTTGCAGATCTGGCAGCACCAACAGCTTTGTTTATTGTCCGGTTAGACATCTATTTAGTATCATATAGTTATATTCACAACAATGTATGATTATTATTCATTTGAAAAAAAAATCTTAACCCATGAAGTCAGGGTTACGCAAATAAAAGTAGCCCAGCTATGTAGGTAGGAAAAATATATAAATGCTGCCAAGTCAGAAACCACTGCAAAAGCAAGTTTGCTAAGTGGAACAATTGATTGCTTCAGTATTGAGCCAAAACAAAAGCTTCTCAAAGTATTTGCTGGTAACTGCTAATATTCACCTGTGTAATGATCTGATTAACTCACACCTACACAGCCCGCAATATGATCTGAACTTGCCAATAGTCCATGTGTAACTCTAGTTTAAGAATTAACCAATGAAAAAAAAAAGGTTTGCAAAGTAAAGCTATTGAACGCTTGACTAATTTAAGAATTAAAATTGGTGGCTTTAAGGCAGCTACAATAGTTTTTCGATTTCTGGGCGAGAGCATTCAGTTGTAATGTGGCAATAATGTTGAAACTAACTAATCTACCAATTTAAGCACCAATAAGATTAACAAATTTTTTTAATTTTCAAGCTAAAAGAAATGAAAAATTAAAAATGATTCTATATATTTTTCACACACATATTTTTGATTATTTTCATGGTTTAAAGAAACCACTTTTATGACTGTTTTCTTGAAAACTATCCGATCCTTAATTGGTTTAAAAAAATTAAATTTAGTTTTCTTTTCAACAATTTGCCTGTATAGAAGGATAATAAATATTTAAAAAAATACTTACTACGCATGTTTTTTCAAATTGTAGGTCAGTCTTGGATGCTCTTCTTGAAGCTCTGATCGTTCCACCTCCCGATCAAAAGGAGAATCTGGATCCTGGTGCAACATTGCCCCCAGAAAGGGCCCCAGTCTTGAAAAACCCCACATCCACCACTGCACGTATTTTGACCCTGGTCGCATACCTTGTATCACATGCCTCATTCAAAGTCCCCCTGATGCATGTTTTGAAGGGGAGCGTGAAGGCGGACGAAAAGTACCTTGACGTCCTCCCTCTCATGCTCGAGCTTTTCAACACCCAGTCAGAGAAGTCGTTCGTGGTCCAGTCGCAGGAATGCACAGTGTCCATCCTCCAGTCGCTATGCGACCCAGACGTCAGTTTCATAACTTTTGACAGCGGGGCGCCCGTGAATGAGGTTTTGTCCAGTAGCTTGCCGTCCAAAGAACACATGGCCTTGATATGCGGGGCTCTGGTCCAGCACATCGGATGCCACAAGCACAGCTATTCCTCTGTGCTGCCATCGCTGAGGACGTTGGTGATGCTGACGGAGCACGACTATGGCTACTTCCACGTCAAGCAGGGATTGGACCAGCACCCTGGGGCCGTCTATTCGCTCTTCACGAGGTTCAGTTCGTCCTTCAGCAAGGACTCGAGCGATTGCCTTTCGACGTTGTCAACGACCTTAGAGTTCCTCAGGCTCATGGTCAATGGCTACGAGGACGGGGCACAGACAGGGAGGACCATTCTCCTGACTGTCACCGAGCTTGCAGATCTCCTCAGAGGTGACATTAATTCGAAAGAGAAGGACATCAAGCCTTTCCAACCAGTGAAAGAACTCGAGAAACTACTGACCGAGTTTGGCAACGACGAGGAGGCGGTGGAAAGTCTCCTGGAGAGCATCTCCAGCCTTCTCACTCTGCTGAACAGTGGCAAAGACCTGAAACCTGAGAAGTCAGAAACAGTCGAGCCGGTGTTGCCAACTCCCGAGAGCCAATCTTCGCAGTTTTCGTCTCGTTCCGTGTTTGTTATTGGTGAAGCCGAGGAAGGACGTTTGTCGCCTGCCTACTGGCTCGCCCTCCCTGGAGCAGATGACGCCGATCAGGAACAAGAACATGTTTCGGTGGACTTGATGACCCTGTCGGAAAAGACCATTCCAGGCGACTTCAATTTGAGGTATCTAAACAAGTTGGAATTTTTAGGAAGTAAAATTCTAAATAAAATTAGATAAAGAATCAACAAATTTTTTTTAACAACATGGCTGATTTAGATTATGCCTTTAATATTCTTAACCACAATTTATCAATGAATAATTTTCCAGATCATTATTGCAATTTGAAATTCTAAATTTTTTACTTTTACTCATTTTGTGTAGAGATGCAATTTCTGCAATGATGCTTCTGTTTGATAAGTCTACCGAGTCCGCTCATCCTCATTTTTACTGTTGGATGATCGGACTTGGTAAGTTATTTTTTGTTCCTCTTTGTCTGGTTTCGGAGGGGTCTGTGAACTGCTGTTTTCTGCTAATAGAGGGCAGTCCCTTTCAGAAACGCCTCTGGAGATCTTGTCTGGCTAGACCCCCTGACGAGAAGGTCAGTCGGTATTTCTGTTCTTCATCTTATTTTCTTTTTGTATTTCAATTTGAGGTCTTCGCTGGAGAGCCTGTGTCTGAGCACCGAATCAGACGACTGGAAGTCGAAGAAGAGAGGGATCACCACCATTGGAAGCAAGAGGAAATACTCACCCATGATCAATCCTGCCATGGTTGACATGAACAATAAGAGGCCTTTCAGTAAGTTGTACATACATACAATTAGATTTTTTCTTTAATGTATTGAATTGTTTTTAAAAAAATGCAAGTTAGTTGTAATATTATTTAATGCTCCTACAGTATTATTAGAATTTAATTTTTGGCTGCTAATTTTTAACTTAAGAAGGATTGCAAATTATCAAATTTATGGTTTTTAGTCTTTATTTACCTACTAATTATTCGCGTTGAAATTGTATAATGATTTTAAACCATTTTGTACCATATATAAATAAAAGCTTGTGTTACTTAAGGAAGCCCCTGAGTTTAATAATCTTGTGTATTATTAAAATAACTGTTTCATTGACCTTCATACGATTATAAATTTTTGTCTATGAAACTAAAAATATATTTCTTTATTATATTTCCCAATTTGAACTTTTAAAAACTTTTAATGTATTTTATTTGTATTTAGTGTGTTTAATATTTTTCAAGATTATTATTTTCATTTTGAGTATGTTAGATATAATTTCTTGTTTTCTTTATTTTTACCAAAATTAATAAGAGTTTTGCCAATCAATTTAACGTTTGCCTTCAAAATTCTTTGGAATATTAAAATGTAACTGCATTAGTTTTTTTTTTTACTTATTAAACTTCTTAAATTCATTTTATAATTTGAAGGGTCACATCCAAAACTCACACTCTTAAAAATATATAACTAAAACATAGGGTTTGCATTTTCCATTAACAATTTCGACCAATGAATTAACAATAGTCAAAAGTCGCCAGTGAATGGAACATACCCTATAGGTATACTTTGAAGAACGGGAGTTTTATTTTAATTTGTTGTTATTGCTACTATACCTTGTCTATCTAGAATGCGAGCCTCGAAAGCATTTTCCTCCCTCATCCCTGCATGTGGTTTTCTTCGAAACGCCGTGAGCGTGTTTCCCCCGCCCTACTTGGGTTTTAACTGTTCGGATTGTTAACCCCACAACAGAACCTCAAACGCGTTAGGTTTAGAAAAACAATGCTCCCCCGTTTCCTAGAAAACCAAGTGAAGGGATGGGGGAGAAAAGTCTTTTCAAGGCTCGCATAGTAAATAGACAGACTTTAGACCCTTCCTTTACATTCCCCCCCCCCTCCAGTTGCCCCTATGCGTGGGCGTGGCTTCTCCAGAGCTTCGTCTCACTCCAGAGCGAACGACCCCTTCCGTTCCCGACCCCCCAACACCAGTCGACCCCCTTCGATGCACGTGGATGATTTCACAGCTCTGGAAAGTCACCACTCTGGGAGTGGCTCAAAGGTACAAGCAAACCGACAGACAAAGGTGACATGCATATATTTATTCTATTTTTAACTCATTTGATCATAATACTGTCAACCCTGTGAGGGATAGTAGTCCCGGCAACGAAAAGTTATAGAGGGAAAGTTTTGGAACACAATTTTTGACTTCTTAGCTTTGTTTGGACTAATTAGGAGGTAAGCATATCAAAAGTTATGAAGTCAAAAATTTAGTTCCAAAACTTTCCCCCTCTATACCCTTTTTTCAGCCTTCATTGCCTGGACAAGTTTTCACTGCATGAGTTTAAATTGAAATTTCTGAACTGAAAACCTAATTTCTGCAGGGGATGGTTATAAATGGTTCCTCCGTGCTTTTAAATTAAAAAATTTATTAACATGATTAAATTTATAAATTTTTCAAAATGATGTGTGCTGCTTGATAACCTGACAGCCAAGGTGACAGGTTTATATGTCAGTATCCTTCAGAGGGTTAAGCCTGCTTTTCGAATCTTTGTCATCTGCACTTTCGCTATCTTTTAGACGCATGAAAAATAATTTCTGTTGAATCATTTACCTTTTTTTAGATATTTTTGCCTTATGTATTATCCTATTTTTTTTTAAATATTAAAAAAAGAAAATCAGGGAACGAATATTTTCGTCTTTCCTTTACCACTTTCAGCTTTCTTAATAATTGTCAGCTAATTTTTTGCTTGTTTAAAAGATGCAGCATCAGATAGGTATGGTTTAAAACAAATTACTTTGTCTGTGCCTTACTTTAAGCTTTCTTTTAATTTGTTTTTTTACTTGTGGTGGTCTTTTCTTTCTGTTTTACGCAATCCTCAATTATAAATGACACACACAAATTTGTTATGTTATCCGTGAGTATCAAAATAATAAGAAAGTAGACTGTTTTAGTTCTTTTAGAACTCTTAATTTTGCAGTGGTTAATACAGGTTCCAAAATTGATCTGTCATTTTTAATAGTGGCCCTGTAGTGGCCGATGTTGTGGTTAATAAACTTTAAAAAAAAACTTATCTCCCTACATTCACAACCTTATTTTACTAGAACAAGAATACACTTCCTTAAAACCTTTCAAATTCCAAAAACAATCTTTTTCCCCATTTCTCTACGAACTGCTCCCACCACTAATATGCTTTTTTACACAATCATCTGGCATGGTTTCAATTATGTTTTTTTTTACACTATTGTTTGCAGATTTTCAATTTGCTTTAATTTGAGCTTGACCCCTTGCACTCCAACTTGAAAATTCCCAATCAATTTTGGAACACATTGCATTGTGTACTGTAACGTTAACTTCTCTTCCTAGGATGGCTCGCGGGGCCGAGGACGGGGCTTTGAAAGAAACCAGCCTTTCACTTCTAATCGAGGAACCGGACGGAGTAACTTTTTCAGTCCACCTGGCCTCTACAACAGGCGAGATTCGAATCGAGGTAAATGTTTTGCCATCCATGCAGGTTGAAGACAATAAAGTGATTTAACCAACAAACATATATTGCTCTTTCAGAACACTTCGCAGCACCCATTTAATTCTGAAGAGTATGTGTACTAAATGCCAATTTTTGAATGCTAAGAACAATTTGAAAACACTTAAATGTAAATCATACTAAAAGCAATCCCATATTTTTTTCAAACATTCTTTACTGATTTCTTGAAACCTACAATAAAACAATGTAACTACATAATTTATAGTTCATTCCCTAGCATTTCATGTAAAGTGTTTCATATTTAGCATTTTTCTGCAAAAAAATTTTCATATTAAGAAAGAGTTCTTGTGAAGCAGTTTCGTGTTAACTGACCATGTCTTTCTTTTATGACTGAATTATTTCATCTTATTTTCTGACCAAATTTCAGGTGGTAACCGTGGAACAGGCCGCATTTCCAATAATACTTGGAGCAACCGATCTAATCCAAATTCAGGGCAGAAACTTTCTCCAGGAGCAGGGCAAAGAAACAATTTTGGAAATCACAGGTTAAAATCCTTTAATCATTAGTCCCTAACAGATATACTTTTTCTTTAGTGAAAATTTTACCTGAATATAGTTACAAGTTGGATTTTGATACACGTTTTTACTCAAATTTTGTCATCGTAGTATATTTGATATTTATCTTATAAAATGATGTGTATTATTTAACTTTTTCAGAAACTCGAAAATTTACAATTTTGAAGTTCTTTTTGACCTTTAGTTTATTAATATTGAAATATGATCCCAAAATAAAAAAAAATCCATTAAGAACTAGCAAAAATATGATCGCAGTAAATAATTGAAATCTCACTTTATAATAAGTACATGCAATCTAACTTGATAGTTTTTTCCTGCCAGTCTCCTGATGTGCAAGGATTTCATAAAAGTTAGCCTATTGGGTATTGATAAACCTAAATCAGAACATCTTATTTGTGACTAAAATATAAACCATGGTGTACTTTCAATCAATGAGGCCCAGTGGCTCAGTGGTTTACCCATCCTTTTATCCCTTAAGTGGGTCGATAAAATGGGTACCAAGCATGGTTGGGAGCTAAACACTGGGGGTTCAGCGTAAGGCTAACCACCTTATCGGGATATATGCCTAGCACCCCAGAACCCTAGGATACAAATGCTGAAATGGGCACGACAGGCCTTGTCCCACTAATGGACTGTTGCACCAAGAAGTTTAGTTTGTATTTTCAATCAGCAACAATATCTCAACCTTCTTAATTATTTCAGGAATGACTACAACTCCCCATTCAACCAGCAAGACCGGCCAGGCCAAAGCCGTCGCGACCAGTACTCGGATTTGAGCCGCCCCTCCAACATTGTTCCGGTGAATCGTTTTTCGAGAGGTTTGAGAGCGGGAGGAAGCATGGGCCAGCAGAGCCACTGGCAGGATAACCGGAACAAATCTCAGAATCAGAGGTGAGCATTTCAGTGGAACGCTTGAGTTCATTTTAATTTATATCTGTGGATTAGTGCAATAGCTTTTGATCATATGATATTAATACAGTCATACCTCTTTAACGTGAACTTGCTCAACACGAAATTTTATCTTAAAATAAACTGAAAGCATTTCCCTGGCCTCTAAAGCTTTGAGCTAATGCTAAAATAATCTTTAGGCATGAGCTCGCAATAGGTGAAATCCCGCTCGGTTCAAACAAAACAAATTCAGAACTGCACTATTTCCCCCCCCCCCTTTTTTTAGTAATTTAATGTTTCAAAGAACAACTAAAACAAAACATTTAAAAGAAATGTCAGTGAACATTATAAAATAAATTGTCTCTCTGTTAAATCTGAGAAAATCACAAGATCTTCCATGATTCCTCAGTTTTAATTCAATGAATGAAGCAACAAGTGTTGGAAGATTCTTTGTTAATATGCCTTGTTTTTAATTGTACGTTAAAAAATTTCTTAATTTTTCTGTAGTATGTACTCTTCCAAATTAGCTTTATGAAACTTAGCCTTAATAGCTTAATTACATTAGAAACTAAGAAAAATTGTTAGATGTCATTTATTTAAACTATTAACTGGTTGAATGTAAAAAAATTCTTTACGGTTAACATAAAATTTGGTTAACACGGAATGTTTTGGGACTCCCTTTGAGTTTACATTAACTGAGTTTGACTGTACCAATATTGTAGTAAGCCACAAATATATGATTATGCATTTAAGAGTTTGCTTTATTAAATTGCTTTTAAAGTGATTAATTTGCTCAATTATAATAATGCTACTTCTATGTGCCTGGCACCGCAAAGGCTGCTTTTGCAAAAAGATTATTAGCAAGTGATAACTGCATTGCATGCAATTTTTTTATACTTTTTTTTAAAAAATTTACCCATTTTATTTTCTTTGGGTGGCTAAAATTTTTGAGTTTTATTTAAATTTTCAGATCTAATCTTTAAAAAAAAATCTACCTATGTATTAATGATAATTTATATATTTTAAACTAATATACATAACTATTTTTCTATTAGTATTTCATAAAAAAAATTGTAGTCCTGCTTTACTAATCCCAAATTATGATTTCACGTTTTATTTTGTTTCATTGCCTGATTATTTTCTTACAATGTGCCCATTTTCTCACACGTTTGTTTGTGCACTTAGATATAAATGGTAACCACGACTTCCGAAGAAGTTGAGAGAACTCTTGCAAGGCTATACTAAAGGACGTTTTGCTTACACACAACTGCAAGCATGTGCTAATTTTTTTGTCAATAATATGAGTTCTGTTGTCTTGTGTGGTTTAATGTCCGAAATGTTTATGCCGTTTAGATTTATCACTCCTGGAATACTAAACAGAGGAGGACGACGAGACATCAACAACCCAAGGCACAATCGGTCCTTCACTCGATAAATTGCAAATTCAGTATTAAAGGAAATTGTGCAAAGTGTGAAAAAGCACTGCATGATGCTAGTATAAATGAAATGTAAATTGTTTTAAATTTGACGGCACTAATAAACTTGTTTTACAGCCTTTTATTAGTGCTTATTTTGTTGGACTTGTTACTTTCAATTACTAATTTGAAATACAGGGTGAGGCAAATAAAAGTGGCCCCCCGGTCTAGAGATAGGAATATGTTTAAATGCTTGGCTAGAAAAACGCTTGAAGCCGCATGGAAACCTGTTTTAGCATTGGTTGGATCGGATTAGCTTCACATTAGAGCTACTCATAGACCAGTCCCATAATGCAAATTTTGTGTCTTGTAATCAATTTAGAATGTTTTGTATTAACAAAAACAAAAAGGTTCAATTTTCTAGGTTAAATGAGGACCGAAATAATCACTAGTGGGAACCTTGTTTATATTTCATTTCAACATCTTCTCAAACCATAGCGTAGTTGCAAGCAAATAAGTCACCAAGCGTTTGTTTGGGCTTAACATTGAAGCGCCCAATAGCTTCAGTTAGCAAACCTGTTTTTGTATTGGTTTTTCACTTAGCAACATTTCTGTCGTATTCTTATCTCCACGTTGGGTCCACTTTTATTTGCCTCACCCTGTATAAGGTTGGAATTGTGGTTCGAAAATCCTAAATGGAGATTTTGTGTTTTCTACATGTTTTGAACAGTGATGATTCTGAAAAAGTTGTATTTGAATTGAAAATTTTTTTCATCTGTCAGTCTGAAACCACTCTCTTGCACAGCTAAAAAAGAGCTATAGACTTCAAATTTGGCATGCGAGTTTCTAATATATGAAGAGAACACGGGAAAAACCGATTGATTTTTTAGAGAAGTTTCCTTAGCAGGCCACTTTGGCGATGATAGAGAGTGATCGCCTACACTTGTGTAAGGAAACCAGTTCCTACCATAGATATCATAGTTAAAGTAATATAGTGGCAGATCACGTGACCTCCAATGCTAACGACGGGACGCGCAAGGAGCTCCCAATGAAGTCGATGTTGTAGGTCACGTGATAAGCCACTGTAGTACTTTAACTACGATCTCTGCGGTTCCTAGCTACCAAGTTCAGGCGATTGGCGATCCCGACGCTTGGACCAAGCGAAGATGAAAGAGAGAAACCGGTTTCATGTCGCCAAGCAAACAATTGTGGGCGTCCGCCTGATAAATCAATCGCTTCTTCCCGTGTACTCTTCATATGTCTGTATGTCATAATAAGGTTTTCGAGATAGTCGCATATGCACAAAGAGTAGGTGCGGAAAAAAAGAAAACCTTCTTGTACAAATCGTAAACTGAATTCTAGCATAAAAAATATTTATTAATGACTGGTAATTGAAAGTCGTGTGAGCTCGTCACCTGACTGTGGTTCTAAAATACGACGCCCGTCGCCAATAGCCCTCGTGTAGCTCTAGTGCGACGATAATCCAAACCTAACCGAAAGTCGTGTGATGTTTCACACCCCTAGTTTTTTTTTCAATCCCAAGTGGAATTGTTTGTTAGAAATTAAGAGTTGAAATCCACATTATTTTTTACACAAAGAATGTCTGTACTGAAAAAAAAACCTTTATACTTGGGGAAACATGGTATTTTAGAAAAGAGCATAACCTACTCTCAGGAATGGGCATAAAAAATTTGATGTTATGCATTTTAACTGTAGACAAAAAAAAAACCTCAGCAAATTAATTTATAAAAAAAAACCTTTTGTACATGACACATAAAGGTAAGTTATTAGTAATATTCTTTTTTAAAATAAAAAATCAAATGTTGACTAAATAATACTTTTTATTAAACTAATTTACATTTTGTTATTTACAAACTAAAAGCAGCAATTGTAATGTAAATGCAAACAGTTGTAAAATTGTTCAAATATATACAATAAATGTAAAAAGCAGTAAAATAATCACACAAAATATTAGATCAAATAATCACATTTTAAAGAAATTGTTCTGAAAGTTCTAATTAATTTAATAATAAAGATAAGTATTATAGATTAGGACTTTAGTAATAAAATAGCCAATATACAAATTTAAAGTGCAACACAGGATATAATCTTTTTTCTATATATGAGATACATTATTGATAACCAAAACATTTTACACATAAGTTTTAAGGTTAACTTCAACCTATCTTTCAAAACTGTAATTTTTGTTAAATAAAAAATTACATTAGTGTGTTTAACTATTTCTGGAAAACGTTTTAGTTTTATGTTATCTAGCAATAAAAATTGTGTAACTGCCACAATACCAAAGTCAAAATATTAACCACAAATATATAAACTCAAACCATGTAAACGCAACTTTGAGTTGCATTATTGTTGCAGGGCTGCCAGTGCCAGAAAGCTTTGAAAATAGTTGCTTTAGTAGCCTCAGATGTTAAAAAATAGTAGCCAAAATAGTATCCTCTTTTACCTTAACTAAATAAACAACTTTTAATTGTTAGATAACACAAATGTATTTTTTTTAATATTTGCATTGAATGTTATCCGAAATGAAATAAAATTTCCAAAAAAAGTGATAAATTAGTTTAATATGCTTAGATGCAAAAATTTAAAAACTAAAACTTAAGACTTATATCAGTTCAGATCTTAGAATTGTAGCACCAACACTCGGTTAAAAGGATTGATAAAACTGCCAATAGTTTTTCGGATGTATTGCAACAGAAAATTTCATGTTAAATTATTAAACCAATTTATATATAACTGTTAGAGAACATAAATTTGGAGAAAACATTTTAAATCTACTCATTTGTATTGGAATTTAATTAGCAATTGCTTAAAAAATTTCAAAAAACAAAAACATTCCATTAACGATTAGTTAAGAAACAGCCATAAAAGTGCCTTTTCCCCTTCAAAAATATATATGTATGGCATATAAATTTATCTATTTTTAATTTTTGATTAGTATTTAGCTAAAAAATCTAAGTAAAACCAACATTCATCTATAAAAAGCCTGTCATTTCACAGAAGCGAGTAGGAAGAAGTTAAAATGCTAAATTGTGCAAACAAATTTAAGACCGCAACTTAAATTTACAAATTGCAGCACCAACTTTCAAATGAAAGGATTGATACTGCCGATAAAATTTACTTGAAAATAAATTTATCAAAAATATAATATAAAATAAAAACAAGTTTATTTTAAATAGTTATCAGTTATTCAAGAAACATAAGGATCAATACTAATCCATGTAAATATGTTTCACTGAAATATCTTGCAGCTTTAAAATACAAGGATGGCTGAATTAAAACTATTAAATGTAAGTATTCTTATTTAACACGATCCAGAATCATCGAAATTCACAAGTAAAATATAACTTTTTTTTTAAATATTTAAAAAACATTTCGATACGATTCTTTTAGATACCGCCAGATTACTTAATAAAAACTTCAAAATAAAGCAAATTAATAACAAACAGACAGATGTCAATCAAATCCCCAAATACAGTTTTAAAAAAATCTTCAGCAAAGCATACAAAATCAAAGTTTTAGTTTCAATATACTTTACATAGGCTGCTAAAAAAAAAAAAATCATAAGTCAAGTACTATTTAAAAAACACATGGTTTGCTTTTGTTTTGTGCAAAACGAAAGCAAAACTTTATGAGGACTTTTGACTGGATCAATGTGAGAACCAAACAAAAACTATAGGCATCATCTGCACTTCATGTTTTGCGTATCGGCAGTATCCTGGTGGCGCCATCTATGGAAAAATTATATAACTAAAAATAGTCGCCCAAGACTGAAAATAGTTGAAGGTTTAGCTTGAAATAGTCGTTTTAGGCCCTTTTAGGTCTTAAATAGTTGCCATAGTCGCCTAGAAGCTAAAATAGTCGCTTTAGTAGCCTTTTAAGTAGCCACTGGCAGCCCTGTTGTTGCACTAGAGGCTACATGAGGGATGATGAAATATTTATGTTTTTTTTTTTAAATATATATGCTCAAGAGAAATAAAGAACAATGTTACAAATACAAATAATATTTTTATAATTAGAAAGAGCTAAAAATCCTATTTTAATGCATTAAATCAAATGTTACAAAGTAATACAAAGATGCATTTTACACACACAGCGTTTATAAAACTGTTATTGCAAATGCTTAATGCTATAAAATTTTAAAATGGAAGAAAAGTTCATGTAACTGAATTTTTGAAAGACATTTAATGTTGAATTGAAAGTAAAAAAAAACTTAGTGCCAATTTACTTCAAAATAGATAAAATTGGTAGAATTATCCTTGAATATCTTATAACATCACCTCATAATGTAATTTAGTTAAAACAATTTGAATAAAACCTAAGGTAAAATGGACATCAATTGTACTATATTCGATGTAGTTTTTCTATGCACTACTTGGCGATTTTTATTTAAATAATTCTTTGTGAGAGAAGCAAGAATAGGTCAAATTAGCTTATAACCAATATTGCCAGGCATATTCGAAGGGAAACTTGAAATAATATATAGACTATAGAATTCGTTTAAAGGACTTTGGTTCAGTAAGGATTTAATCTCTTGTATCTTATATATACATTGTTTTAGAATTTACCCTTTTCACTCCTGAAAAATATTCTACATAAATATATATATATTCTTTATGTAAACATACTTTTCAAATAATTATGTAATTAAAAGCACAATTTGTAATTTTTAAAAAGTTAAGGTTTAACATTTGAGTGTAATAGCCCACTCTAATAATTGTTTTGATGCAAAATATCTTCGAAAAAAACTTCATGGCAAGATCACTGAAAGCTGCTTGACCCTATTACTATGACATTTTATTTTACATAACAAATCAGCTGATTTGTTAACAATATTTTTGGAAAGTTTGAACAGTCTAGTTTATAATAGAACAGTTAGTATTAAGAAAAAATAAAGAGCTTATTGGAAGAACGTACTAAGTGACACAAAGATGAAAACGAGCTTTAAAATTTTTCGTCTGTACTCGCATCGTTTGGAAATGGTACTTGCAAACCATAAAAAATATATGAAACTTAAAGTTTAGGGAAAAGGGTAAACTTGTTAAAGAAGTTATTTTTTGTTCATTCCATACAAAATCTAAATCTTTTCAAAAATGTCACTTAACACGCTTTTCCACTAACCTCTTCAATTGTAAAATAAAGTTGGGAAGAGAATTCTACAAAGGTCCACGCATGTGTTACCTCTGGAGCAAAAAGAATAAATTAAGGGTAAAGCTGTCTCTTATTATATGGCAATACAAAGCGCCCAACAAAGTTCATGGTGTCTATGCACCTTAAGAGGGATTGTCATCTCCATAGAGCTAATGCATTAGTTTTGGAATCACGATTTCTGCAGAAGTATAGCTTTGCCATGTCAGCCCTGGGAATCAACACAATGTCAAAATGAAACAAATTTGAAACAAAAATGTTTTCCAGTTAAATAATTATATATTTTTGAAGTTTTAAAATGCCAAAAATATAGAGCAGATGGCGACACTATTTTAAAACTTTAGCATTTGCTTATTTAATTTCAAAATGTTATGATTCCCATACCAGGTGAAAATGGGATAACATGGCAAAGCAATTGTTTTGCAAAAATTGTTATTTTAAAATTAATGCATTTAGCTCTATGGCACTGACGGAGTCCCTCTTAACTTATAAATGTTTGACAAGACAATTTCGTAAAAGAGGCATTGTGTCAACAGCAGCTGAGTTTTGTGTCACCAGAATCCAAGTGATGAACATCTTCGAAAAGGGGCTGCCTTTTCTGTGATTGGCTGTTGTGGAGGATTAACTTTTGGGAAACAGTTTCGAACATTTCATGGATTCCTTCACCTAAAATAATTTTGAAACTGAATAATTTATTATATTATTGAAAGGCTTTTATTTATAAAGCAGGAGAGAGAATTTTTTATGGCCAATTTGAAGAAATTTTTGGTGCAGAAATACACGAAATCATAGCTTAACAACATGCATCAAAATAACAGATATTAGATTAAGTTAAAATTGATGCAGGATAAAAATTTCGGCGTTCACTAGTTCAGAATTCTCAGCCCTGATAAAAGTATAAAAACAATTAATGAAAAAAGATGGGCATTGAACTAAAATACCCTGTAAATTGCTTTGAGCCATATAAATCTTATACACTACTGATAATTTAATATATAGGTATGGGCAATTTTAAACTCAAATGTTTTGGATCGTAATAAGTTCTTGAGAACCATAGGATACTCAAGCAAAGATTAAAATCAAGTAAATATAAATGTATCTATAAAAAAATGTTTGAGAAACCTACCAGTCTTTGCAGAAACATTGAATACAATATCACAGTCATGGTGGAGGGCGAACGCATTCACCTTGTCTTGGGAAGTGGAGCATTTTAGATCAATTTTGTTCCTCACCAACACTTTTAAAGCTAAAAAGGGAGAAAATTCAGGAAAGCCTTTAAATCAATAGTGCTTATTATCCTTAAAATGCTGGTCATTAAACTACAGTAGAAGTCCATACCTTTGCAGGTAAATAAAAAAAAATTAATAAAAATAATGTTCACAAAAATCCTCAAAGATAGTGTGCAATTGGTTTTAGTTTTTTTCAGTTAATAGCACAGGTTACTCCTAAATTTATCACATTTCTAACGCTGGTCAATTCACAGAAAAGAAAGATATTGCCGGCTGTGAAACATATGAAAATAGAATATACAAATGCAAAAGAAGGCAATTTCATTCAGAACAGATTGAAAAAGAAACAGGCGGGACAAAGGTAAGAGTAGAAACATGTTTCTGAACACAAGTTTTGGCTGCTTAGAATTATTTTTTAACTGTGCCATTTGCAGAAAAAAATCTTTTAAGTATGCAATGTTGCAAGTTATTGAAAGTAGATGTCAAAATATTCACAAAAAGAAAATTCTTTTTGCATTTTGAAAAAAAAAAAAAAAAGAAAGACGAGAGCTTGAACAATGTAGTGCAATGAATGAAATGGAATAGATATGATGTAAAGACTGATTTGTGTGTTATGTTACCAAAAAACTAAAATGTCCAAATGTGGCTGAAAAACTCCACTTCGAACATATATTATACAACTTAATGGGTACAACAACCCAAGGCCCAATTTCAAGCTCTCCAGTGAGCAGATGGGCCATTAAATCACCAGTTGTAACTATAAATTTTCAAAATTTAAAATGACTTCTAAGAAAACAATTAAGATAACATTCAGTGCAACAAAGATTATCTGCAAAGTACAGTCATTACATTAAGTGACAATTGTATTTAAATTTAAAAAAATAAATAAAAAGCAGAATTGATACTCACAGCCCTCTGCAGAGTTGTGCGCGTCTGCCACCCACTGGCTCAGGCTAGCAAGCGAATCTGGCTCATCAGAGCTGAATACAAGAAGACAAGCATGAGCATTCCTAAAATAGTTTCTTGTAAGAGTTCGAAATCGCTCAGTCCCAACAGTATCCCAAAGTAGAAGCTGGAACAGAAAAACACTAACAATGACAGGAGATGGTAAAGTATTTCATTTCTTCTTAGACTTACAGTACAGTCATCCTTGTACTGATTTTTTCACATTTAGTGAGAAATAATTTCTTCTGGCAACCATTCTTTGAGTTGGTGCAATTAAGATAAAGGTATTGTTTATTTTACATTATTTTCGATTTTGGGGATTTTTTAAAATCTTTTTTTCTCGCCCTGCCACACTTTTTGAACGCTCTTTTCTATAGATCATGGTTGTTAAAAAAGTCGAAAAAATACCAACATTTCGGGAGATTTTAGGAATATTCGCCACAGGTGACCGTAGAGTAAATTTTGACCGATATTGCGACTTTAATTCAGAACAAATATGGTATAATGGCTTGTATCGATTTTGTGTTTGTGTTATGTTTGCAAGCAATGAAAACGGAACATACTACCTTAGAATTCCTAATAGTGGATGTGCATGGCAACCCTACGTTGAAATTGCAAGTACTCCAAAAGTCACCAATGAATATACTGTCCCTTATATCATAGCTGTTCCTTTAATACAGAATGGGTCTTACCCCAAGCTTCTAATTCGTCTCTGACCAGTTATTTTACAAAGATTGCATTATTTGGTTAGTCGAACTGATTATTGGCAATAAATCAGGAGTACGAAAAGTTATTATTTATACATCTAAAATTTTACTTCCGAATCAGACAGTCAAGACTAAAGGATTAAAACGTTTGAGTTTATAATGAACAAAGCAATAAAAGTACTTCAGAATAAGACAATCAAGATGAAATAAAGAAAATATTGGCGTATATGAATCAAGAAACAAAACGGATATTTAAATTTAAGCAATGCTAATATGCTATGAATAATGATAAATAACAAAAACTTACGGTAGCATTTTGTTGGCCTACTTCAACAATCTTTCCGTAATTATCAGTTCCAACTGTCAACTTTGTGTCTTCCTTAAATGTATTATCTTTAAATCTGCGAAAAATAGACGATTTTCCAACATTATAGTCACCTAATAAAATGAGTTTAAAACAAAAACTTGATGATCCTGCTTTGTTTACATTTCTAGCCATAATGGGAAAATGATGCCATTAAAAAGTATAAACTTCTTAACAAACTATTGGCGACTTTCATGTGACGTTTTTTTTTCTTCAAATTTTAGGCAACGCTGCGTTTATGGTGTTGTTGTTGTTGTTGCCGATCCCCAAAGTCCAGCGGAGCTAGACTAGGTCCATGAAGCCAAACACCCCGAGAAAGTCCAGGACCAGCAATGGGCTCTCCAGGAGATCTTGATAATTGAGCCCCAGGCACTCCAAGATGTGGGATGGTGAAGCCTGCGCAGAGGAGCACTTGGTGCATGTGTCAAAAGTTCTCAAGCCATCTGAAAATGTCATAGTTCTGAGGTGCCCACTGAGGAAACGGGTGATTGCAGTCTGACCCGGCCTGTCACATTTAAGCGCCAAGGAGCCGCCAGGTCGATGGCATCGATACCATTGATGTACTGGGGGGGGGGGGTGGACCATTTCGTTTTTTCCCGCGACTTAGCTCTTGAGTAAGCCTCTGAGTAGGTAAGAGGCTCAAGTGGAACCAATACTTCACTAGCTCCCGCTTTGGCCAGCGCATCTGCCATTTCGTTCCCTTCGAGATCGACATGAGAGGGAATCCACTGTATGTGGATTTGATGATCTATGGACAGTTCTTTTAGCTTTTTGAGGATAGAAACTCCCACTTTGTCTCTAACACCGGACCAATTAGCCAAGTGCTGGACAGAACTCTTGCTATCAGTTAGGATCCATATTTCTTTCCCTGCTGTAGCAGTCGCAATATATTCAAGACTTTCGTTAATGGCAATAAGCTCGCTACGAAAGACAGAGCAGCCGTCGGGATTTCTTCTCTGAATCTTCATGTAGTTATCATTTGAAATTATATAGATTCCACTGCCAGTTTCGCCCCTCTCGTTTTTACTGCCGTCAGTGTAGGTTTTAATAGCGTCAGTCGGGATGTTGTTAATAATTTCGAGTGCCAGTTTGTCTCTAACACCGGACCAATTAGCCAAGTGCTGGACAGAACTCTTGCTATCAGTTAGGATCCATATTTCTTTCCCTGCTGTAGCAGTCGCAATATATTCAAGACTTTCGTTAATGGCAATAAGCTCGCTACGAAAGACAGAGCAGCCGTCGGGATTTCTTCTCTGAATCTTCATGTAGTTATCATTTGAAATTATATAGATTCCACTGCCAGTTTCGCCCCTCTCGTTTTTACTGCCGTCAGTGTAGGTTTTAATAGCGTCAGTCGGGATGTTGTTAATAATTTCGAGTGCCAGTTTGTCTCTAACACCGGACCAATTAGCCAAGTGCTGGACAGAACTCTTGCTATCAGTTAGGATCCATATTTCTTTCCATATATGGTTTATCCCTCTAGTGCATACTGCTGTCATTTTACAAAATAATACACTCTGATCAACTTTATACGACTCTAAATATTGTTGAAGTTCGGAAACTCAGTAATTTGAAAAAGGAATGAAAATAAAAAAGAATGAAAATTTTGTATTTTTAAGGAGACTTGAGGATGTAAAAAAGGAGGGAAGATCATTGAGGATGCAAAAAATATTTAATTGAGTTCCAGCGCAAAGAGATTTTTAAAAATTATTTTTCCTGCATGTTATATGCTGCTGTAACCATCCATAATGAAAAAATACATTTTTCATCTTTGATGGTTCTCCTTATGATGGTTTCTTCGATGATTTCACGTATGATAAAAATACATTTTTCATTTTTTTTAGTGAAAACTGAAAATCACACATTAGAGGGTAAAATAGCCACTATAGACATTAAAAAAATGATTGAAAATAGTAATATTGTGTTCTACTTAATGGGGAGTCCGATGGGCATTTGGATCAAAAATGTCGATTTTCTGTTTTCCTTTAATTTTTAATCTGCATATCTATAGCTTTATTCTAAGACGGAGAGTATCGATTTCTGTTTAGAAGTTTTCTTTTTAAAAGCAACTTTTAGAACATCTGTCTATCAGTTCTTACCTATACTTTAATTTTCTTTTGCGTTTCCTGAAATATAAGGTTTTTCTACAGTTAGGAATATTTTTCTCAGGAACTATAAAAATTATTAACAAGTTTTGTTTTATTATTTCTTCCTCATTAATAGTTTTTTCATTTGAACTGGGGAATTTCAAATGTCTCTGCTTAAAAATAGTTATTTAACTTTGAACCAGATTTTTTTTTGGTTTTTTTAATACATATTTTTTAAAAATCTCCGTAAAAGTGTTTTTTATGCTGTGAAATATCCCCAGTTTAAATCAAAGAACTATATGTAAGAAACAAACTATAAAAAATTCTAAAAAATCTTTAAAATAAATCTATGTAAGAATGTGCAATAGCTTTGACTAATAATACTGCTTCGTTTTTTTTTTTTTTTTTTTAAATTTAATGGTGGATCGGGTACTAAACAAATATTCGTGGAAATAAATTTGTCCAACATTGTGTTTTATTTGTAGGAATTTTTTTTAAAATCCCCAATAATTTTTTAACGAAACGTTTATAAAAGTTAACGGGGCACCTATATATTGTTTTCCAATGCTAAGAGGGGATCAAATGATAAATTACATTTTTCACGTCAAAGGGCTCAGTGGCTGAGAGGTTTAACGTGTCTTACTCATAAGCCCACGATCGCTGGTGCGATCCCCGGCTGAGTCGTCGGATTTTTTGGATGGGAAAATCTTGGGCACGCATGGCATACGTGACATGTAAGCCCAGCCCAGCGGGCACTAAAGATCCATTGAGTGCCCGCTGGGTTGGGTTGTCTCTGCAAAATTAAATCTCGGCATACTTTAACACATGCACTACTAACAAAAACAAAAAGACCCGATTTTCAAGAATAAATAACAGCCTTAATAATCACTATTGGTAACTTTTTTTTCTTCTCAGCTGTACAAACCTTCAGTTTATATTGCATTTCCAAATAACTTGTCAAACAAATAGCGTAGTTGCCGGCAAATAATTCGCCAAGCGTTTGTTATTGATGACTTTGAATAACAGTATTCAATATCCTCTTGTTCTCTCATTAGCAATTTTTGATGAGCTCTAAAATTACTATTCGCATCTTCGTTGCTTGTCAATGTGACGCAAATGGCCAAATCGAGCCGGCCATTCTATCTAGCTGCTCCGACTGCCCCTTCTTTCTTAATTAAAGTTTTATCGTGCTTTCACGCAGTCAGTTGGTCCGGAATGAACCTTTCGCTTCGGCTGAGCTGTTTCCATTCCGCCGCCACAATAAAACAATGACGTGTGACGGCGGGAAGATGAAATAAAATCCGAGATGAAGGTTCCGAAAATTCCGCCGCGGGAAAGGGTCGTAAAGCCAACGCGGCGTGGATTTAACGACCTCACAGCTCATATCTTAGAGATTCCGGCGAAAGCCTTTTTATGGGGAACTCGCACACTGACCCTCCTCTGAAGATGCCAAAGAAGGAAACACGCCTTTTTATGTATCTATTATTCAACCATATATTTTGACCGACTCTACTAATAAGGTTGTGGCGGTTCACCACACACGCAAACTCAATATGCAATCAACAACTAGGTAGCGCTGATTTACCGCCGCTTTCCTAGCACTATTCCAGATTACAAGGTTAATAGTAGTATATAAGCTGAACGCCGCTGCTCAACGCACAGCGAAGCCACCCGCGCAGGGTTCCTTACCTCGTTGTTTCTAGGAAGGGAGTGGTGTGGCGGTCCACCACACACGGAACTTCAATATGTCATCAACAACTAGGTGGCGCTGATTTACCGCCGCTTTCCTAGCACTATTCCAGATTACAAGGTTAATAGTAGTATATAAGCTGAACGCCGCTGCTCAACGTACAGCGAAGCCACCCGCGCAGGGTTCCTTACCTCGTTGTTTCTAGGAAGGGAGTGGTGTGGCGGTCCACCACACACGGAACCTCAATATGTCATCAACAACTAGGTGGCGCTGATTTACCGCCGCTTTCCTAGCACTATTCCAGATTACAAGGTTAATAGTAGTATATAAGCTGAACGCCGCTGCTCAACGCACAGCGAAGCCACCCTCGCAGGGTTCCTTACCTCGTTGTTTCTAGGAAGGGAGTGGTGTGGCGGTCCACCACACACGGAACCTCAATATGTCATCAACAACTAGGTGGCGCTGATTTACCGCCGCTTTCCTAGCACTATTCCAGATTACAAGGTTAATAGTAGTATATAAGCTGAACGCCGCTGCTCAACGCACAGCGAAGCCACCCGCGCAGGGTTCCTTACCTCGTTGTTTCTAGGAAGGGAGTGGTGTGGCGGTCCACCACACACGGAACCTCAATATGTCATCAACAGCTAGGTGGCGCTGATTTACCGCCGCTTTCCTAGCACTATTCCAGATTACAAGGTTAATAGTAGTATATAAGCTGAACGCCGCTGCTCAACGCACAGCGAAGCCACCCGCGCAGGGTTCCTTACCTCGTTGTTTCTAGGAAGGGAGTGGTGTGGCGGTCCACCACACACGGAACCTCAATATGTCATCAACAACTAGGTGGCGCTGATTTACCGCCGCTTTCCTAGCACTATTCCAGATTACAAGGTTAATAGTAGTATATAAGCTGAACGCCGCTGCTCAACGCACAGCGAAGCCACCCGCGCAGGGTTCCTTACCTCGTTGTTTCTAGGAAGGGAGTGGTGTGGCGGTCCACCACACACGGAACCTCAATATGTCATCAACAACTAGGTGGCGCTGATTTACCGCCGCTTTCCTAGCACTATTCCAGATTACAAGGTTAATAGTAGTATATAAGCTGAACGCCGCTGCTCAACGCACAGCGAAGCCACCCGCGCAGGGTTCCTTACCTCGCTGTTTCTAGGAAGGGAGTGGTGTGGCGGTCCACCACACACGGAACCTCAATAAGCAATCAACAACTAGGTGGTGCTGATTTACCGCCACGCTCCTACCGATATTCCAGAATTCAACGTCAAATAGTAGTATATAAGCCGAGGTAACTCATCTCAACCTTGAGGATCCTTTTGGTAGACTGTGGGTTACTGAGGCAGCTATAAGCTCCCGGACTGGGCAAGGTTGACTCATCCTTTCATCTCTTTTGCGGGTGGATAAAATGAGTATCAAGCATGCTTGTTAACTAATCAACGAGGGTCTGGCGTAATGCTGGCCACGTTACCGGGACATATGCTTAGCACCCCAGAGCCCTTGGTCACGTAAGCTGGAATGGACGCGGCATGCCTTGGCCCTCTAACTGGCTGTTTCGCCGAAGAGTTTAGTAGAGTTCTACTAATAAGGCTGGAGAAGATCTTAAGTGTGTCTTCACACTATCTTTTCGGTTCGTGTTCTCTGCTGTTTTGAAACAGATGAACGAGATCTGTTCATAATCGAAATACAGTATGGAGTGGTATGAACCGTGCCCGGTTTTGATTTCGGAGCCTTGTGCGTGAGATCCCACAATACTGAACCGTCTGCGACAAATTAATTACTCGGTCGCGAGGGCTAGTATTGTCTATTTAATGCAGACCGCCACAAGTACTTTTCCTACGGTAAAGCCAGCAATCGAAACGCACGGTTAGCGTGACATTGCAATGAACTTAGCCATATGCACCAACTGTGCGTAAGAAGTGAAACCTGCCAGACTTCCATGCTGTCGATGCGCTCAAAGTATATGTATGTTGAATTCTCATTGATAAAGAACCCGGTTCTAAACATAGCCATAGCCATGATATAAACGCATTCGGGGTATGGGGAGCCCTGTGGTCAGAGTCTCGATCTCCGGTCCCGCGATCGAGTCCTGGTCGCTGAAGACCCACCGAGTATATGCGGAGTACGTGCTCGTTAAATCTGTTGGGTCCGAAAGTCCTGTGGGCGGTTATTTCGCAGTTTACCACGGGTACAGGCCCTGGAGACTATTTCCCTCCCTTTCAGGGACACGTCTAAATTGTGGAGGTGGCAGCATCTGTCACGTATGTGTGTGGGTCTTTGGTGAGAAAAACTTTAAAAACCCTTTGTTTGTATGTTTGCAGATCTGTAACAATCAGAGAAAATAAAGATGGGGAGAAGGAGATATTTTTTGGGATTAATGAGATAAGGAGATCATTTGTTTCTTTATTAGTTTTAGTTTGAATTGCCTTTGCACTAGAGCTACACGAGGGCTATTGGCGACGGGCGTCGTAATTTAGAACCACTCGCAGGTGGCGAGCTGACATCTGAGTAGGCACCCAACGCAACCGTTAAGGGCGACATTGTACCCAGCGTCGGGACTTTGGAGCATATTTAGCGTACACTCCCTCTACACGGGGTATTATTGGTCAGTCGTTTTTGGATGCACGGGCCGTTTAATAAATAAGCGAAAAAAAGCGATAGTTATTTTGGCGATACCCGGACCCGAACCGGAGAACTTCCGCATGCAACGCGAATGCCTAACCAACTGGGCTCCCCAGCCCCCTTATTAGTTCCGTACATTGGATTGGACAAGCTTCAATCAGCTATTCATATCTTGAGTGGATCAAATAAGGGTCAAGCTGATGTATATTTTGGACATGAAACATTAACATTGAAGGCTTCTTCGTGAGATTGACCACCTTATACCTGTGTGCAGATATGATTTGTAACCATTGAGCCTTTTATCTCAAAAATGGAGATTGTCACCGATTTTTCTGAAGACCTCCTTTACGAAAAAAATATTTATTAAAAATTCTACTGTTTGAAGCGTAGTTCAGTATCTTGACCCTTTAAAACCGGCGCGGCGGTCAGATGGCGCTGATTTTAAATTATGAGACTAAATTTGGAGTTGTATCGAAAAAAAATTGCTAAATAGCAACAAAGCCAATTTCTTGAAAACAAAGTAATTTTTTTATACAAATAAAGAATGGTACAAGTCAGCTACTTCGGTATCGATAGTTTTTGAGGAGCTTGAACATTCTCCTTTTTCCCCCGCACGATCGTGATAGCTCGGTCGGAAAGGGTTAAAGCGGAAGTTGCGAAGAGATGGATAGAAGACGGAAATCTTCAGGATGTCAATCAATACTGAATTACTGACTTTTCGTTTTTGTATTATTTCAAATTAACAAGAAAGGAAGTCAATACAAATAAATATCGATTGAAAACTGTTTTAAAAATCATGAAAGTTTTAAATCACGCACACTCTTAAAATGAACGATTAACTCAGTCTGAGTAAATTTTCACTCCTCCAGTCTAGAAAATGCAGTTCTCTTAGAGGAGTGGATCCTTTGTGTGTTAAATCTCCGACAGGATCACTCCAAACGAGTGATTTTAACTCGGTCTGAGTTAATATTCACCCCTTTCTTGTGTTGAAAATGCACTTCTCCTACTAGAGTGGATTTCACTCTTTTGTTTTAAGAGTGCATATGGCAGATTTTGAGTTAATTTTGAGATTTCTCTTATAGAGTATCAGCTATTCATAGGAAAGACAATTGCATTTAATAAATAAATAAATAAATAAATAAATAAATAAATAAATAAATAAATAAATAAATAAATAAATAAATAAATAAATAAATAAATAAATAAATAAATAAATAAATAAATAAATAAATAAATAAATAAATAAATAACCCTGAAAATTAGCTAAAATCACAAAAATAAAAATTCTATTAAATTAATACACGCTTCGTAATAATAAACCCAAGAGGTAATCGAATCGCGAAGACAGTATATACATTCAAGCCCAAACGGCGCCAAATGGCGAGTAAATAAAAATGCGCGAGAGTGCGTTTTTATTGCGGGTAATTCCTCGGGTAATGCGATTGCCTGAAATTGTTTACCACGGTTTTGTTTTTACATGGACAGTTTTTACGGCACTTTTCCACGTCATAAACGCCGCCGCTTTTAGTAGCACATACTTTGGGTTGTCGCTTTAGGACGATAGATGGCGCTCTGTCTCCGTTTTCGGAAGAATTTACGAAAGTCTTCGATACTCAGACGATATACTCCACAGAAATATGCCACTCAGTTATTTTATAAAAAAAAGAGCAAAAAAAAAAAAAAAAATCTTATTGAAGATGACATCCAATTTTTTTTTCATAAATAGACTGTATAAGTTGTAAAACTTTTACATCTTAAGTACAATAGAACTAACTCCAACTTCACAACTAGTAGTAGTTTTGGCGAATTGGAGAACGCTTCCTTTCATCACTAGAGGCAATTTATTGTTTTATAGCTCTCCACATAGGCCAATAATGGCTCCCTTACCTTTATCAGAACACTTACCTCAAAACTAAAATTAACGAGCAGTAAAAATGAATAAAAATTTACGAACTAGCAAATCTAATGTGTCTCTTGTTAATACTCTTCATGGCTAATGATCGATAACTATACGGAGACTACGGTTAAAGAGATAACTGCAATTGCTCATTTAAATACAAATGTGTTCCGTACCTATTGTCTTTTGTCTTAAAAATACTTGTAGAGTTTTAATAAACTCCACACAAACATGAATTATATTTTTAAGTTGTACGATGCTTACTTGGTAAAATAAACTCTGTAAGAATTTTTATTCAAATTATATGCATACAACTCGAAAACACTTCAAATTTAATAACAAATGCTTTCTGAATTATCAACTGAATCTTATAGATCGGGATATTTATGCACAGCATATAAACGGTTTACTTAAATTATGTAAACATGCAACTCGAAAACAAATTAAATACAATACCAAGTACGTCTTGAATTATAAACTAGGCCTTACTAATAGGGATATTTATACATAGCATACAAACGGTTTGCTTCAATTATAAACATACAACTTTAATAATAAACACATACAACTTTAATTATAAGCTTACAACTTTAATTATAAACATACAACTTTAATAATAAACACATACAACTTTAATTACAAACATACAACCTACAACGTTAACTATAAGCATACAACTCGAGAACAAATTAAATCTAATACCAAATACATTTTAAATTTTAAACTAGAGTATCGATATTTATACATTGCACACTAAGTGTTTGTTTCCGTATACTACGGGCAATCCGAAGGAAGTACACATTTCCCCCCACTTTCTTTGTAAGGACTTTTGCAAAAGCATCCAGCCACACATATTGCTTGGCATACAGAGGGGGGATCCTTTCCACAGGCAGCAGGGCATGCTGTACCGCAGCTTTTGGGCGCAGAGTTGGGATCAGAACAATCGACTTCGGCACCTGCAATAAGTAACAATGATTTTTGCAATAAGGAACATATAGGGTGGTTATAATATAACGCTCGCTATTCGGAGTGGTCTGCAGCTCTAAGGAATAATCCAAATGCAAAAAACTTTGAGATGATTCCATTCTTTTTGAAAGAAAGAAACTCGTCTCTTGACCAAGGTTCTAAATTACGAGGCGTAATTAGCTGTGTTGGCCGTAATTGGCCATAATTGACGACGTCTCGTAATTTAGAACCCCTGTCAAGAGACGAGTTTGCTTTTTATGATTATTCTTTTTTAAGATTATTTTTAGGATTCTGTCCTTTTTATGATTCCACTCTTTTCCCCCCTTCTTGATTAGTAAGTGGCTCAATTTTTGATGCATTTGGATTATTCATCAATCTACAGACCACTCCGAATAGCGAGCGTTATTTTATAACCACCCTGAATTTTAGATGTTCGGTTGTCGTTTTTGTTGTCGCGTGCCTCCTGGCCTCACCTGGAAGGCAAGAGGGGGTGCTATAGCATCCGATGGCACAAGGCTTTGAGTACCCGTGGGAGGGTGGATATCTGATTTCTGCTCTGAGGTGATGCCACATCCTCAATTTAGGCACGTCGCTGGAGGAAAGGGGCATTTTCCAGACAACCTGCACCCATGGTACTGCGCTATAACCTCCTACAGGACTTTCGGACGCATTTATTTAACGAGCACGTTCTCCGCATGTTCTCAGGATAACACAAACATCCATGCCTTATTCGGGACCCCACTCGCTAGATATTCGATTTTGTGTCGTACTTTCAGGCCCTAATCTTTCATAAAGCTCTTTAAGGTAGGCCAATACCCAAAATTCTAAAATTTTTACTACTACTTTAATCTTTTCCAAATTTGGCATATTTATTTCAAATATAATGAATATAAATGCAGATATGATTTAAACCATCTTAACCCTTTAAGACCGGCGGTCAGAGGGCGCTGATTTAAAATTATGAGACTAAATTCGGAGTTGTATCGAAAAAAATTTGTTAAATAGCATCAATGTCAATTCCTTAAAAACAAAGTCATTTTTTTTACAAATTAATGTAATGCTATTTAGGCATTGCTTTTTTATTTAAATATAGTTTATTTATTTTAAACGGTGTTTTTCTACTAAAAAAAAGAGGTTTGAGCTAACAAGTCTACCACATTGAATTTTCCTCCTATAAACATTAATTATGTGTTAAATTCTTCGTTTTGACCCTCTAGAGTCACAAATTACAAGAAAGGATGTTATTAAGAAAAATGTTATAAATTAACCACAAAAAAGATTTTTTTCGATTAAGGGGGTTCAGTACCCCAAAATCGGTGAAAAAATAAAAATACAAATTATTGGCTTAAAATACTATGACAACCCTTATTAATAATGTCACTAAGTATCAAGACGATTGGAAGAATATTTTTGACATTAAAAGCCATTTTATTTTACCCTTTCCTTACTGAAACGGGTTAACAATAAAAACTTTAAACGCGTTTTTCTCAGAACTTGATTTTTTGCACTTCGATGTACCATTTCTCAAAAACTATGCTATGTCTTCCCGCAAACTTTTTTTATTTGATGTAATACATAGTATAGATTAACCTAAGGTTATAAATTTTAATAAAACTAAAGTGAAAAAAATTTCATGGGGCAAAAAAGTGAAAAATTTCATGATTTTTCGGGTTCTTTAAAACTTATTTTTATTTAAAAAATCTAACAGTTATTTAAAATTTTTGTTAACCTCAGATTAATATATAAGGTTGGTATAACACACACACAGAAAATTTTAAGATGATCTGATCAGTAGTTATTGTAAAAAGGTACATTGCAATTGGCCAATTTAACATTACCGATATAAAACATACCGAACACCCGTTCATTATATTTGAAATCGCTATGTCAAATTTGGAAAAGATTAAAGCAATAGTAAATTTTTTTAGAATTTTTGGTACTCGCCTACCTTAAGGTCGGCTTCCCAAATGTTACAAACCCCAAATTTTTAGTGATTTTAATGTTAAATTGTGTTACCTCCTGAAAAACTTCAGTACATTGCATTATTATTCTAGCGTAGACTTAACCACCCGTGTCATATGCTCACAGATAGAAAATCCCGAAAAGCAGGGCTTTTGCGTACCATAGTTTTCGAGCCCCTCTCCCCGTCACTGAACTAAGGCAGCGACTAAAAGAATTCACTAAGATTTTCCTGTTCTAAGTTTTTTTTGGATAGGTTTGAATATCGTCGCACTAGAGCTACACGAGCTCTATTGGCGACGGGCGTCGTATTTTAGAACCACAGTCAGGTGACGAGCCAACACCTGAATAGGCACCCAACGCAACCGTTACGGGCGACATCGTACGCAGCGTTATGACTTTGAAGGATATTTAACGTGCACTCCCCCACACGGGGTATTATTCGTCGGACATTTTTGGCTGCATGGGTCGTTTATAGGTCGGCAGCAATTTTTGCGATGCCCGGACCCGAACCTGGGACCTTCCGCATGCTAAGCGAGTGCTCAACCGACTGGGATCCCCAGCCCCCTCTTCCTGTTCTAATGTTGTAATATAGGACTCGCGTAGTTTAGAATTTTTAATATAGGGGAGACCGGGGCAGGTTTTCTACGTTGCTTCGTATTGGAAAATATTATGAATCAACATTTATACACAAATGAAGAGCTTAGTTGAAGAACGTGCTGAGTGACATTTTTGAAAAAAAAAAAAAAAATGGAGATTTTTGTATTAATGAACATACTATTCCTTCTTTTACAGATAAAAAGTTTTCCCTATTTCAGAAACTTAAATTTAAGTATATTTTTTACTGTTTGCAAGTACCGGGGGATTTTAATGGATTTAAGTATGAACAAAAACTTTAACCCTCTAATGCATACTGTTACTGTTTGGTAACAAGTAGCATAATCCCCTTTATTCTATTAAATTAGAGCTCCTCCTAGACAAATCTGTGTTTTTTCATCTATTACATTTCATTTTAAAGTTTTAGTTACTAATAATCCTCATAGATGACAGTAGTAAAAGTGCATTCAAAATTAAAGAGTGAGGTTATAAACTTTTGTAAAATTACGTTTTTGGCAGTATTCAAAGAATAGTAATATTAGTACCAAATACCAATAAATTGTTTTGAAAAATTAATCATAGTTAAAAAGGGTTATTTTGAAATATTTGTAATAGTTTTCTAGTCATCATTATCAAAATTGGAGTTTTGCAGTTGGTTTTTGTCAAATGGAAGTTTTTTTTTAAAAAATTGAAATTATTTAAATTCTAATGCAGTTAATTTTTTTCAGTATTTTTCCCATAATGTATGTGCATTAAAGATTCATATATATATTTTCGAGATGAAAAAAAAATTCATGCATTAGAGGGTTAAAGAACTCTATTCACACACAGTAACACGAATAATGAATTGCATAATAACTCCAATACCTATGTTATTCATTCGAGCTCTTTAGATAGAGGAAGTGCTATAACTTAAAAAATAAATTAATTTTGTTTCATAATCAAGTTGCAAACTTTAGGAACAACGCAACACAATTCATTATACAATTTATAATTTATTAATAAAATTATGAAGAAAGCTTGTATCGTAGGATATTTTATTTGATTAATTATTAAATGATGCTCAAATACTTACTTGTTTGGTGAAAAACAAATACCACCAACAAACATACTACGAAAATTGCTTTCATAGTCTTTTTCTAATGTTTTGAGATTTCTTCTATGAAACGTAAGCTTGCACAAGTCTGTCTAGTTTACGAATGATCCTTGAAAATTTGAAACTGTAATTTTCCGCATCTATTTTAAACTGTTTTTACGCCTTGTCACTGCTTGTTAAAAGATAAATTGTTACTTAGTCATTTAGTTTTATGAAATGCAAGATAATATATATTTTATGATGATTATAGATTTTTACTGTATCATAGGATATTGTATTTGGATTGTTCTGGAATGGTTGTATTTAAACAAATAAATTCTGAGGTGTTTGGGCAACACCGGAATATTTTATTCATTTAAAAACGAATGAATTACAAATTGTAAAGCTTTCATTTTTTTACACTTGGGCTACCGATTACACTGTAATATGGACTTTCATCTCCATTATGCCGATGCCTACTTTTTTTCGAATTCTTTCGAATAAAGAAGGAAAGTACACTCCTTGTCGACCTAAGTTGAGTAAATAGAAAAATGTTATGGAGGAGATCCTTCCACGGATGTAAAGAATTCCATAAATTATTTGCGAATCCATCAAGAAAACATGTTTAACACTTTGGCTGCGGCGATAACGATGGAAAATGTTCATCGATAGAGGCTGATGTGAAGTAGAAGAACATACTGTTTCTAAAACCAGTTCGTTACGATGGAAATAAACTAACTCTTCTTCATTTTCGAAAAAGTAAAAATCTTAGTTTGAGATTGTAAAATTACAAGGTTAGGTTGAATTAACGTCGCTAACTGAAGCTACCCGGCAGCTAGTCAAAAAAAAAAAAAAAAAAAAAAAAAAAAAAGAAAAAAAACCGAGAAAATGTTCCTGGACTTCTCCAACCAGATAATTATCTGTTTCTAATTATTGAATTGAAAGCCAATAACCAGACTCGTTTCAATGATTTTTTTTGACTATGAAATATCAATAAATTTTCCTAATTCTTATTTTTTGGGGTTTTTTTTAATAAAAAAATGTAATAGACTAGTTGCCTTTTTTTATAGCTAGATAGTTGAAGAGGGGGAATTGCAAAATTATCCTGTCTAATGTGATTCGACGCTTGTAAAAAGTGATTATCACTACAACTTTTAACATTAAATGAAAATTGTGGAATAGTTGATCTACACCCATTATAACTAAATAATGTAATGCACTTGATTTAGTTTGTTTTTTTAATTAAAAAATCTTTTGATCTCTTAAATCGTGACTTACACTACAGTTACGTGGAATTAGCCAATTACAAACTAGGGTAGGGTAGGTACATATACAATTCCGGCTTGTGTGCTTGGTCATAGACCAGCTTATAAGCCTTTGTCAAGTGAGACCGACACAAAAAGGATTTTTACTGACACAGAGAAAGAAATTAAACCCAGGGCAAAGGTGGGAATCGAACAATAACAAACTAAACTGCACTGTGAAATGCAGTATGTTTGGTGTCTGGTCGCCCTACACTTGACACGATATTGGTTACAAAATTAATAAAAAAAAAATTGAAAAAGGAATTTTGTGATGAGTCGTTCAGATGGTGGTGCTGGGCCTTCGCTTCCCAAAAGAAGAAAAAATCACAATAACAAGGCTATTACAAGTAACGAAATTGTAAATTTGTTGGCTGAATTATCAGACGAGAACCCAAGTGATTTTAGTTATAACAGTGACAGTGGCGAAAAATTTGACCTTTCAGGGCCAATCACGCGCTGGCACGTAATTATAAAATTCTTCAATGAAAAGCTTAAATAATACTTAATCACATATTTATCTTTATTACTATTTTTGAATCATATTTCTTATAATAATTATGTTGGCATCTGGGTATAATCTAATTCCACGTGAGGACATTAACTATAAATCTAACTCAAAGTGACTGGCAGTCAACGTGTTAACATCCCTACAGAATTTGGGGCTGGGGAGCCCAGTCGGTTAAGCACTCGCTTAGCATGCGGAAGGTCCCAGGTTCGGGACCGGGCATCGCCAAAATAGCTGCCGACCTATAAACGGCCAGTGCAGCCAAAAATGTCCGACGAATAATACCCCGTGTAAGGGAGTGCACGTTAAATATCCTTCAAAGTCCTAACGCTGCGTACCATGTCGCCCTTAACGTTTGCGTTGGGTGCCTATTCAGGTGTAGGCTCGTCACTTGACTGTGGTTCTAAAATACGACGCCCGTCGCCAATAGCCCTCGTGTAGCTCTAGCGCGACGATATTTCAAACCAAACCAAACCCTACAGAATTATGGCTGCATTATTATATTTGTTATCAATAGGAAAAATATAAACTTCGAAATAACACAAAAGCTGCATAAAGCTTTAAAATTTATGTCTGGAAATTCATCAGTAACATCTGGGATTACTAGTTCGTGTAACCACTAGACCACCATGTTTATCAAGTAATCAAACGAACTTGAACTCTTAAGAACGGTTGGCGAAATAGTACTACAAATTTTATCAGAATGTGCTGTTATCGATGAATCAGAACCACCGGACGCGCTCGCGCGTCCTCAGCATCCGACGTGTTAAAACATTAATTTCGTTTAGGTCTGACAGATTTGAATATTATCAGAGAAAATTTGGCAATTTTATTGGAATGAAAAGTGCATTTTGGTTAAAATCTATTCAGATCAATTCGTATGCAAATATTACCTTACGAGAGTTTCCAACTAACAGACCAACCGTGCATTTCTCTCTGCCTTTTTATTCTTTGTTTATACCCAAGTTAGGTTGGCATGGAGTGTAGTTTATGAATATATGTATTAAGTAGGCCCCTATACTCAACCTTTTAAGAATGGAAGCGTCTGGACTTGTGATTGTATTTAGCTTATGCACTCCCGGAGTCGTGTAGAGGGAGTGCAAGTCATTCGTTGGACCTTTTATTTTTTAGCTGCACAGACTGTTTAAAGGTCGGCAATTGCTCGGGCCTGAACCTGAAACCTTTTGCATGCAAGCACGGCCTACCCAACTTACAAGTCCTGAAACGCTTTACCAAAGAGTTGCGTTGACGGAAAGTTTGACGTCACTTTTCCTCGTATAGTTGTTTCGAAGATAATGAAAATTTATTTTGAAACCCATTGGCAACCACTCGTTCACGGTTGACTACATATTAATGTTCTAAATGGTACCGAATAGAGAAAATTTCCCTCCCCTTTAGGGACATGTCTAAATTGCGGAGGTGGCGACAGATGGCATCATCTGTCATATGTGTTTTTGTGTGTCTTGCATTGTCCTACTTGACGATGGTTTATAAGCGGGTCCTTGCGACCAAGCACACAAGCCTGAAAATATATGTCTACCAACCAACCAACCAATGGTACCGAACATGTTTCTTCATCTTTGTCGCTTGGAATAGTTATGTCAGAATTTCAATCCACTCATCGTTTCTGGGAGAGATTTTCGAATTTTGTAAGTTGTGCCTTATCTCTTTCTCGACTTGGCTTCTCAGCCTTCTACTCAATTTGAGACTGTATTAATCCTTATTCTTATTATGGGGTTCTTATTCCTTGTCACCCCAGTACATGTCCAGTGGGGGCGTGCACAAGACAACAAGGAGAAAACCGGCCCCAAAAGAAGAGTTCACCACGAAGTGCAAAATCCAAATTATCCACTGTTTATAGGCGAAAGAGGGAAAGGTAGAAAGTCACCAACAAGCTTGCGATTTCGCCACTACTTAGGTGTCTACCTCGTCACTTGACCAGACCAGGGTTATAAATTATAAAGCGTAATTGGGTGGAGGTAAAGATTCATGTAATCTAGAAATTTATCACAGGAAAACGTGCAACCTGATGGCCTAGTGGGTTGGATCGCAGCCTATTACGCTAAGTCTGCGAGCTGTAACGGGTGCTGGCTCGATTCCGATTTCGCCCTTGGTGCAATTTCTCTCATTGGACCAGTAAAAATTCTCTCTGTGTCTGTCTTACTTGACGAAGGTTTATGAGCGGGTCTCTGATCAAGCACACAAACCAGAATATATGTATGTACAAGGTGGTTATAAAATAACGCTCCCTATTCGGAGTGGTCTGTAGCTTGAATGAATAATCCAAATGCATCAAAAATTGAGACACTTACTAATCAAGAAGGGGGAAAAAGAATGGTATCATAAAAAAAAGACAAAATCCAAAAAAAATAATGATAAAAAAGAATAATCATAAAAAAAACAAACTCGTCTTTTGACCAGAATCTAAATTACGAGGCGTCGTCAATTATGGTCAATTACAGCCAACACAGCTAATTACGCCTCGTAATTTGGAACCCTGGTTAAGAGACGAGTTTCTTTATTACGAAAAATAATGGAATTATAACACAGAAACTCGTCTCTTGACCAAGGTTATAATTACGAGGAGTAGCCAATTATGGCTAATTACGGCCAACGCATCCAATTACGCCTCGTAATTTAGAACCCTGGTCAAGAGACGAGTTTGCTTTTTATGATTCCATTCTTTTCCCCCCTTCTTGATTAGTAAGTGTCTCAATTTTTGATGCATTCGGATTATTCATTCAAGCTACAGACCACTCCGAATAGCGAGCGTTATTTAATAACCATAATGTATACTCCTTTTGATACTGTATCAATCCTTATTATGGGGTTCTTATTTCTTGTCACCCCAGTATACATGTCCAGTGGGCGTTCACAAGACAACAAGAAGAGAAACCCTACCCCAAATGAAGAGTGCTCACGAGTTAAACCACGTAGTGCCTATTCATAGTCATGGCTCCCTGTTCATATGCGAGAGAAAAATGAAAATTCACAAACAAGCACATGATCTCGCGACTGCTTTGCTTTGGGTATCCGCTTAGGTGCCTACCTCGTCACTTGACCAGGGTTCTAAATTACAAAGCATAATTTGCTGTGGCTCCGTGTAGGCTAGAAATTGACCACCGGAAAAAGTACAACCTTACATCAGGGTGCGGGTTCGATACCCGCCTTTGCCCTGGGTGTACCTTCTATCTCTGTGTCAGTCAAAATTCTGCATGTGTCTGTCTTACTTGACGAAGGTTTATAAGCGGGTCTCTGATGAAGCACTCAAGCCGGAATATATGTGTACCAACCAACCAACGTGGATTGTATATTGTACAGGGTGGTTATAAAATAACGCTCCCTATTCGGAGTGGTCTGTAGCTTGAATGAATAATCCGAATGCAACAAAAATTGAGACATTTACTAATCAAGAAGGGGGAAAAAGAATGGAATCATAAAAAAACAACTCGTCTCTTGACCAGGGTTCTAAATTACGAGGCGTAATTGGTTGTGTTGGCCATTATTAGCCATAATTGGCTACTCATCGTAATTATAACCTTGGTCAAAAGACGAGTTTCTGTGTTATAATTCCCTTCTTTTTCGTAATAAAGAAACTCGTCTCTTGACCAGGGTTCTAAATTACGAGGCGTAATTAGCTGTGTTGGCAGTAATTGGCCATAATTGACGACGCCTCCTAATTTAGATTCTGGTCAAAAGACGAGTTTGTTTTTTATGATTATTCTTTTTATGATTATTCTTTAGGATTCTGTCTTTTTTATGATTCCATTCTCTTTCCCCCTTCTTGAATAGCAAGTGTCCCAATTTTTGATGCATTTGGATTATTCCTTCAAGCTACAGACCACTCCAAATAGGGAGCGTTATTTTATAACCACCCTGTATATACTCTTTTTGTGAGACAGTATTAATCCTTATTCTTGTGTTGTTCTTATTTCTTGTCACCCCAGTACATGTCCAGTGGGGGCGTGCACAAGACAACAAGAAGAGAAACCCGCCCCCAAATGAAGAGTGCTCCCGAGTTAACCACGTAGTGCCCATTCCCAATCACGGCCGCATTAGTAGCCCGGGCAGTATATATATGCGAGGAGGCATTAAGTTAATCACTGGGCAAGTGAGAAAGCAATTTTATCACTTCCCGCTCTGCACTTAGGGTGACGACCCTGTCTTGGGCTAAAGGAACGGGGTGAAGGCAGAAAAAAAAGAGAATCCTTTCAATTAAGGAGACCGAGGACACGTTATCAAATTGTCAGCGTTAAAAGAGATGGTTTGACATTCATTGGGACCCTTCGGAGGGGCATTTGTTTATATTAGTTAGTTGAAGGGATGCAAGATCTGTAGAGGTTTTTTCCTTGGTGAATTGAGTTATGTGTAGATAATTCCGTATTATCTAAGATAGGAAAAAACTATAGATATCATAGTTAAAGTACTAGATTGCCAGATTCCGTGACCTCCAATGCTAACGATGGGACGCGCAACGAGACTAGAATGTGAGGGCAGTGGGGACAGTGTTGCCACCACATTAAGGCGAGAAATACTGTGGCGTCACCGCAAAAAATATTAAATGCCAATTATTATTCGTCGTATTTTTTGGAACAGGTCGTTCATATGTCGTATTGGTATTTTCGGAAAACTTAAACGTTCTAGTTAATAGAGTATTTAGTATAAGAAAAATTGTAAGATGAAATTGTGAAGTGAATTTGACGAAAGTTCCTGCATCTATATCTCTGGTTAGGTTAACTTGAATGATCGTGGCACTAGAGCTACATGAAGGCTATAGGTGACGGGCTCTATTTAAAACCCCAGTCGACACCTTAGTAGGCATCGTAAGCAGCGTTGGGAGCGTATATAAAGTGCATTCCCCTCTAACGTGCACTCCCATATCCCTCTACAAGAGATATTATTCGTCAGATTGGCTGCACGGCCCTGTATAGGTCAGTAGTTATTTTGGTGATGTCCGGACAAGAACCTGGAATCCTCCTCAAGCAAGGCGAACGCCTTGAATGACTGGGCTCCCCACCCCTGTGTATCTACAGACTGAATTGATTCATTAAAATGCGCGTTTGTGTCATTCATTGCGTAAAAACATGAAGACGTCATTCCGAATGCAGCGATTTATCGCTCAAAACAACATAATACCCAGTGCCAACTGTAGCTCTAATGTCATGATGATTCAAACTAATCAAACCAAACTCGGTTACCAAGAGAGACGTTTTAAATTTCTCTCATGATTAAAATTCATAACGCTGGAGACCCTTAAGCTATCATAAATACTATATAGATACAGAATCATGCCATTACATGACACATTCAGTCAACCATGAGAAACTGAGAATTGACCATCCTCATCCACACAGTTTCAATTTGACAAAAATAAAGCAAACGATAAAAGAGAAAGTGGGGGGGTTCTAAACCTCCCCCTTTTGCAAACCCTAAAGACTAGACACTTCTTTCCAATTCTTCGTCCCCGGGGGGGGTTCTCAAATTGAATTTAATGTCAACAGAGTCCGTCGGGGTCCGACTGTTTACCGCGTCGGAATCGCTGGAGAATACTAATTGTGGGAGAATTCGCTTTTTTATTTTATTTTTCGTTTTCATTCTTTTTCAAACTGTGAGTTTCTTTTTCAATCTCTAATCCAAAGCATGGAATGGAACTGCCATATTTGGCGAGACATTTGAGAGGGTTATTTTTTATAAGAATTTCGTGGGTTTTATTGAATATTAATGAATATTAATACTATTTTCGCAGGTATTTTTCTCATTTTATGGTAAAATTTATTTTTAAATCTTTAGAAAGTGTAACATGCATCTATTTCTTATAAAGTTATATGCGCAATAGCACTATTATTTTAAAAAAGTTGCCTACATAGTTTTTACAGCAAAAAATAAGTCAAAACATTTCAGTTTGAAGATGTGTCCCACATGTAGGTGTAAGTTTTCGACGCTACTAAAAAAGCATTTAACAATTGTTTAGGGTCTAAGCGGATTTTGTGACAAGACAACTTAACTTGAAAAATAAAATATGCTGGAATTTATTACTCTAAACTTCTCTCTCATTACCACATCGAGGTATCAATCATTTAATTATGGTTATTTAGCACATTTTATAATGCAGATTAGGTTTTATTGCACAAAAATGTAGGATTAGGGATGTGTAGCATTAAACGAATTACGACTACTCAAGGAATCAATACATTTCAAGGGAATTATGAATCCTATAAAATAATTTTAATAACTTTAAAAACCAAAAAGCTCTTTGCGACTTAATTCTTAAGACTTAATTTTTTATTTTTAAATATTCAACGGTTTATATAGTCCTTTCAAACATTTAATTCAAGGAAAGCGTTTTCCAAATTCACTGCTAAAATAACTGTTATTTCAAGACCTCCGAAATTGATCTTGTTGTTCGGGTTAAAAGTTTGAAGTTACTTTAATATCAAATATATAAAAATAAGAGCGTAACTAAAATTTGTATTGAAAAGAGCTAGATTGTGTTATTTTTACGATCTTCCTAATATCTTACTATATCCTTGGTTGCATTGTGCAAAGAAAAATTACAAATAAAACTTATATTTTCTTCCGCATATGTACTAATTGATTTTTAAAAAAATTCAACCTAGTTTCAGGTAATTTTTTTTTGAAAAATCATATTAATGGACTCCAGGTCCTCCACTTAAATGGACTCCAGGTCACTGGAGGTCATATAAATTTGTCATAGTTTGGCGATTACTGAAAACCTTCACTTCTGGCAGCCCCTCACTTGTATTTTCTTTTTGAGAAGTTTTATAGGACGAGGGGGCACACACAGCGAAAAAGATGACTTTCTTGTGTTTATCGGCTTTTAGGGGTGAGTTTGTTGTTCCTTATTTTCTTTTTTAAACTCGCCTCTCCTTCGTGTGCTTGGAATTCGACGGCAGTCCGAGCAGGAGAGAGAGGTTTTATTATAACCTTTTTTACGACTTCCTTTTGTTTGTCCGAGGCCGTGTCAGGGGTTGCGCAATTGGGGGCCTTAGGCGCCTCCCAAATTTCGGTTTAACAAAGAAAAGTTTTCCGAAGGGAGCGCTTTTTATTAGATTGTGATGAGAGGCATCAGATGTATTATTTTCAGAAATCCAGTTTATACTTTAAAAAAAAATTCGGTTCTTTTGTTTACTTGGGCGTGTTTTTCCTAAAAATTAAGGTGAGAAGTTTTAAGGGAGAATTGAAAGAGTAAACGCTCATTTGTGTGTGTGATACAGAGAGACGTTATATTTGGAAAGATCAATTAAAACATGTAGTTGAGTTATAGAAAATGTGATTTACTAACTCTTTAAAATCAAGAAAACAAAACTAATTAAGCAGAACTATTTTGTTAAAATAATAATTAGTGTTGCAACGAACATGATATCTTACCAATTAGTATACCTGCGTAAGACAATATATAAGTTTCATGAGTAGGTATATATGGAAATGAAGAGTCAGAACTCTTATCAAAAACAGGAATTCAAGAAACAAGTGATCAAACTGTAAAATTGCCCATGACTCAATAAAAAAGTATAACCACATAAAAATTTAGAAAATTCCTGCAGAGACAACTTAAAAGCCACCTGTAATGATAAGAAATGACAAAACATCCATAACACCTGGAACAAGTATATTTTAAGGCAAGGGAAAGGTGCCGTTGCCCCTTTCAGACTAAATACAGGCCAGGGCCCGACTTACAACTGTAGGAGCCCAGGGCACGAGCAAAGGCCCTCGCCAGATAAGACGGTGAAAAATGCCCCCATTCCAATCGGGCTAATTTTTTTTCTGAAAATACCTCATAGTATGGACAACTTCTCAGCCAAGTTTCAGCTCAAAAATATGACGCATTTTTGAGTAAAAAATTAAAGTTTTTTTTCTTTTTAAATTGATTATTCCCTGAATATATTTGATAAATCCAAAAAACTACTCATGAGTTTTTAGATATCATTGAGTAGTATTCTCAGAAAAATCCGCTCATAAATCTGGTCGAGCGATCATTCTTAAAAATGCAATTTTATTTTTCAAAAAAAAATTTCATGCCAAAATCGTTTGGTCACAACTTAGGATTTTGTCTCTACATATTCCTCTATTATCAATCTATAATATATATTTTTTTCAGATTTTTAAAATTATTGGACGATAGTTTAAAAAAATAATTCTTAAAGCCTGATTTTTTTGCTCTAAAATCCATAGATTTAGAAATAGCATGCCCACCGATTGCGCAATCCCGTACAACGCAATGATGCGTGATGAATCCACATTTCGTCGTTTTCGCAATGCATCACGGGATACTGATTCACAAAAATGGTTTTTCCGAAGAGTTACATACAATAAAAACTGCATTTTTAACTTGCTTCTTTTGTGAATATATACCTCATGCCTTACAGAAACTATCAATACGCATGCAGCTATAAAATTATGCTAGCGAAACTTGTAAAAAGTTTTAATTAGTTAATATTGAATATATATCTTTTATTAGTCGAATTATCTCATGGTGCCATCTGGTGGCGTATGGCATGCCATGTGCAAGAGCTTGCGAACTGCCTTATGGGATAATGGTTAACAAATGGCTTCACCTTTCCCCCTAGAGGCAGATCTGCTACTTTCTAAATCTATGCTAAATTCTTTAGTCCGAAAGAAATTCTCCCAGATTGAATTTCCCCGCCTTTGTTAGGAGTGCCATCTGCCGAGTAAGTAGTGCGAAAAGTCAGGTTTTAAGAATATTTTATTTTTTTTAAAGTATCGTCCAATAATTTTAAAAATCTGAAAAAAATATATATTATAGATTGATAATAGAGGAATATGTAGAGACAAAATCCTAAGTTGTGACCAAACGATTTTGGCATGAAATTTTTTTTTTGAAAAATAAAAATGCATTTTTAAGAATGATCGCTCGATCAGATTTATGAGCGGATTTTTCTGAGAATACTACTCAATAATATCTAAAAACTCATGAGTAGTTTTTTGGATTTATCAAATATATTCAGGGAATAATCAATTTAAAAAGAAAAAAAACTTTAATTTTTTACTCAAAAATGCGTCACATTTTTGAGCTGAAACTTGGCTGAGAAGTTGTCCATACTATGAGGTATTTTCAGAAAAAAAATTAGCCCGATTGGAATGGGGGCATTTTTCACCGTCTTATCTGGCGAGGGCCGAAACATTCATCGATAAAATATTTGCGTGTATTTTCCTACCTTACAGTGTTCAAAAAAATAGCTGAAGTAATTATGACTTATGATTTTCTTGGTGGGAGGCAAGATCGCCAAGCACTGCGACTTTAAGTAAGTAATTAGATAGGAAAGCATACTTAATCCCCCCCCCCCCCTTTTCATAGTAAACTTTTGTTTGTGAATTTAATTTTTTGGTTTACTCCAGATTAACAAATTTGGGGCAGTTGTATTGAGCATAAATGATAAATGTTCATTGAGAAAATTTGGGGGCCCCCTTTTAAGGGGACAATGGGCACGTGCCCCGTTTGCCCTGACGGAAATCAGGCCCTGCTACAGGCCACGACTGTATAGGAGAACATCCACACAAGATCGGTATCATAGATACCAATAACATACGTATGCACAATCTGCAACTCTGAAGTTATGAACTCTGACCACACTGTTAAAAAAAATTCCCTGAATTAACGGAAAAACTACTGGCAGCAAGTTGCCGGGATTTTTCCGTTAATTTCAGAATCTTCCGTTTTGGAATTTTTCCGTTATTTTCAGGAACTTCCATTTCGGAATTTTTCCGTTAATTTCAGGGTATTCCATTTTGGAATTTCTCCGTTAATTTCAGGATCTTCCATTTCGGAATTTCTCCGTTAATTTCAGGATCTTTCATTTCGGAATTTCTCCGTTAATTTCAGGATTTTCCATTTCGGGATTTTTCTGTTATGTTCAGAATTTTCCATTTTAGAATTTTTCTGTTAATTTCATGAATTTCAAATTGGCATTTCTCTCTTAAATTCAGAAAACTTACATAGTATTTTCTAGTTAATTCCAAGACATTTTTGCTTTTTTCTTGTCAATTTTGTTTCTATATACTATTTAAAGATCAATCATTCTAAATATATCCATTTATATATGGTGTTATAAATATAAGTTAAGCATAGGGAATTTTAAACATGCATCCTGTTTGTTATATAAAACGTAAGCATATAATGTCTTCATACTTTAACCTTAAATCTATTCAAAACTAATACATTCTAATCCTTTGATAATTTTTAACCATATTTGATATATTATCAGAATAAAAAGGACATTGTTCACATTTTTGAAATTTAAAAATATTCACTCTTCATATATTTAAAACAATTTTAATGTGGCAGAAAATTTTTAAGAATTTTGATAATTTTTCTGTCATATATTTTACAATGTATACATTTAGTATTGTTCTGTGGCTAAATGGTGTCGTACTTTACAGTTAGCATATCCAGGGCAAAATCATCGGTAGGGGATAATGAGTCGGGTCTCTTGGGGGTTGAACACCCCTAAACAGAGAGACTCGTTAAGACAGTAACATTTGTAGTTAAAAACAATAAATTTTTAAATGTCTTCATTTGTGGAACACATACATGAATTTGTATAGTCACTGATAGTAAAAAAAAATTAGTATATGGAGACGAGAGTTATTATCCCCCCCCCCCCCCTCCTGGATACACCACTGATACAATTTAACAATATGTGAATAACAAAAGAATTACAGAATATAATCAAGTTTTATTTTTCTTTCAAAATTGAAAAGGACTGTTATGGTATTTCAAATCCTCAACTAATTTAAAAATTTGTGCAGGAACTACAGATTTAGTTTTCTTCTTTTTCTGAACTTTTGACCCTCTTTGGAGATTTATGATAAAGAAGCACCTAAAAAAATAATATATTAATATATACAAATCCAATTTTGAATAAGTAGATCTAATGTAAAGAAGCAAGTGGTAATCAGGCGTTGATCAGACAAAATCTTCTTAAGCCTTCAAAAATTAAACAATTTGTCAATCAATTTGTCATTTCAATTTTAGGCTTTTTTTCGAGCAAGTCTTCCATAGTATCTGCACCGTAATAATTTAATATCAGAGTTAAAAACGCTTTTTCTCTTTTTTGTGAAGTGGGGGGATGGGGAAGACAAGGCATGAATCTTAGAGTACCTTTAATGAATTGATTTATCCATATCTTACATTACAAATTTGAGAATTGGAACACTGAAAATATTTTTTAATAGGAGGGGGTAGAAACAGAACTGAAGTGTTCTTGAATAATGTATATCAAAATTAAAAATACAATTTTATAAAAGTATTTAGTAATAAAATACAATTTCATATGGCATTTAGTAATAAAATACAATCTTGTAATTAATATTCTAGTAAAAGCTAATAATTATTGCTGTAGGTGTAGACGGTGGGCCGAAAATGAGATATCACTTAGCAGCTATATCTAAATGAACACTAAAATAGCGTTCTGCGGACACTTGCAATTCCTAAATTTTGAATTCGTTAGAAAATTTGCATTTAATTGGAAATTGTGTTTTTCTTAGTGCAGATTTTTCAAAACAAAGAGCATTGACAATAGTGTAAGTAACATCTGAATCGAATCAAAGCATGTGATCTGCATACATCCGTAATCACTAATTGATTCGTTAAATTAATCAAAAGAGTATTATTTATTGAAGAGAAACTTTACGTTATGTATACTTGCATAGTTTTTAAAATAAACCATGAGTGCTGATAGCGATAGCGTAACCGTGCTTTTCAATCGAGGTTAGGTTAGGTTCTGAATTATCGTCGCACTAGAGCTACACGAGGACAATTGCTTTTCAATCGAATTTAAATGTAATAATTTCATTATTTTTTTTAATAATGTGCACTTGTTTGTAGGTGAAAATTGTTTATTTCATACATTTGACAGCTTTTTCAAACTTTTAAATTAAATTTACCTAGTTAAGCGTGTTGGTAAACAAACGGAATTATTAATTTCAGGAATCATCCCACGGTCAATTATAGGAATATAAAGATTACAGAAACAAATAAGAAAGAAACAAGAACTGGATTATATAAATCTATATATAGAAAAGAAAGATAGAAAATATAATCTTTAAATAAAATCTAATTTTATTAAAAGAAATGAACATACCTGCATATTTATCTTTCTTGCTTCAGATGTGGTCAAAACAAACAAACAAAAAATATGGTGGCTGAGTCGGTCGGCGGATGTGTCGAGGCTAAAAGCTGTTGGGTGCGAGGTTATATGGAGAAATTACGTTAATACGGGTCTTACAGTCCTGCACAAAAGTTTAGGCACAGACGAAATTCATCAAAAAATCGTCAATGTTACTATTTTCAGTGGTTTCTTTTTTAAATATATATTCTTTAGGCAGCATGAAAAATAATAGGGTGAAAATTTTTGCCAAAAAAAAAATAAATTTGACTTCCATCAACAAATTAAAAATATCATTACTTTCCTTGCCACAAAAGTATAGGCACAATTTTCAGTTTTATGCAAATTCTTTACATGAAGTGATTGCGTCATCAAAGTTGAGGGGTTTTAAGTTGATTTAAAAGGTTGAAGGTAATTTTCGATGCTTAGAACCATTCTGAAGTCAATAGAATTTTAGTAGGAAGAGATTTTAAGGATATGGAGATTAAAATTCAGAGCTAAATCTGTTTCTGATATTTCTACTGAATTAAAGCGTTCGAAACGAGGTATTTATCGAATGTTAGCACGTTGCGATCGATATCTACCAAAATCTCGGTCTGGAAGACCTCGAATCACCAGCAAACGAGGGGACTAACAAATAAGAAAATTGGCTTCAGACAAACATTGCTCTTCAAATCTAATTAAAATCCCAATTGTGGCTAACTTTTCACGTAAATCTATCATTAGGTGAATCAATGAATCTTTATACTTGATAAAATCCAAGCTGAAGCGCAAACCTAGCTTGCTATCTCATCATTAAGATGCAAGACTGCAATGGACTATACAACACATGTGTTACAGCTATCCATTGCAGTCTTGCATCTTTATGATGAGAAAGCAAGCTAGGTTTGCGCTTCAGCTTAGATTTTAACAAGTATCCATGATTCATAGATTCACCTAATGATAGGTTTACTTGAAAAGTTAGCCACAATTGGGATTTTAATTTGATTTGAAGAGCAATGTTTGTCTGAAGCCAATTTTCTTATGTGTTTGTCCTCTCGTTTTATGGTGATTCGAGGTCTTAGAGACCAAAATTTTGGTAGATATTGATCGCAACGTGCTAACACTCGATAAATACCTCGTTTCGAACGCTTTAATTCAGTAGAAATATCAGAAACAGATTTAGCTCTGAATTTTAATCTCCATATCCTTAAAATCTCTTCCTACGAAAATTCTATTGACTTCAGAATGGTTCTAAGCATCGAAAATTACCTTCAACCTTTTAAAGCAACTTAAAACCCCTCAACTTTGATGACGCAATCACTTCATGTAAAGAATTTGCATAAAACTGAAACTTGTGCCTATACTTTTGTGGCAAGGAAAGTAATGATATTTTTAATTTGTTGATGGAAGTCAAATTTATTTTATTTTTTGGCAAAAATTGTCACCCTATTATTTTTCATGCTGCCTAAAGAATATATATTTAAAAAAGAAACCACTGAAAATAGTAACTTTGACGATTTTTTCATGAATTGCGTCTGTGCCTAAACTTTTGTGCAGGACTGTAAGTGAAATTCTGCAATCAGAAATGGTGTTTTTCCGTTTTCGCTTGTAAAGCGTTTAAGGAAAACGGAAACGATCTGTTTATTTCAGACAAACCGTCTGTTTGTTGAAGAAACGCAATCTTTCCGTAAATTCCCGAAAATAATCACAGAAATATGCACGTAAAATTCAGGCTTTTTTTTAACAGTGCATGTCCTGGACTGTGCAGGTCGAAATAGAGTTTCACACGAACAGAGAGACTTTGTTACACTGTACTGGGATTCAAGGGATACATATCATGGACAAATGAATGATGGCCATCTTCTCTCCAGCATTCATCTTCCACCCTTATTCCTTGTGACTTTTTGTTATTATTTTGTTTCATTTATGTTCTACTGTTTCCTTTCTATGTTTGTAATCGTTTGTTGTTTGTTTTGCCTCTAAGGGATGAGATCCTGTATATCATGTATGCTTTGAATTTCAATAAAGCCACATTTAAAAAAAATATATAAGTTTTATTTGTAATTTTGCTTTACACAACGTAATCAAGTATAAATTAAGCTATTAAGCATATCGTAAGAAACACCGAATGTACACCGAAGAACACCGAACATCGGGGCTTTGAGGTATATGTTTCTTTAATCTAATTTTATTTCAATTTTAAAACGAACGTTAAAATGCCGAATCCGCCCAATATCCAAAAAGAGATTTTTTTTTTTTGTCGTGTCCATGAGAGTCGAACTTTATATGTGTCCGTGAATTTTGATAATTTCTTCTACGACTTGCTTGATGTTGTCTTCATACGGATCTATCAAAGTCGGCAGTACTCCAATCTTTCTCAGGCTGGCGCTCATAGCCGGACACTCATAGATGTGAGTAGGCGTAAGCTGTGTATCAGGACAATGTTCACAGCTTCTATAGATCTTCTTTCCATCTCTATCTATCTTCATACCCCTGTGGTGTCCTGTTCTTAGCCTAGTTATGGTTTTAAGAGTAGATCTGTTCGCAGTTATTTCAGAGAGAAGATGTTTGGTCTGAATGGATTTTTCTCTAAGCTTATATCTGGCCACTGCATTCGCATCCTTAAGAGAAACATCATTACAGCTAGTGTTGAGGTCTCTGCCCTCCTTGGCCAGTCTGTCCGCAGTTTCATTATCTTCTATGTCGACGTGCGCAGGAATCCACTGGAGGTTGCAGGTCTTGTTTATAGTCTGAAGATCTTTAAGACCTGAGATGATTTCTTGGGTCCAAAAAGAGATACTTGACCACATAACATGAACTCACCAACCTGAAGTTACCGAACGCAACAGCTTTGCGACATATGTCTCTTAAATCTCATCTATATATTTAATACTCTTCAGTGGTTCCCAAATTTCCTTATATTTCTAACCCTGCAATAGCGGAGTCGAGTTTGTTTGCACTTTCGCTTACGGTGCAAAGCAGATGCTCTTGATTTACTCTAAGCGTTATAGAAAATTCCTTATTACTTTTAAAAAAACAACAACTCAGGGATAGAATCAGCAAGTTTAACTTTAAACATGCATAATATTAAGGATTTTTTAATGTATGAAAGTTTAAATTATTATTTCTATCGACTGATCTACCAAACACTATTGTTAATAAAACGAAGAATTCGCGAGGTCAAGCGAGCGATAGCGAGCCGTAGGGCTGCCTCCTAGTATCATTTAAACTTCGAAACGAACGTTACAATGCCAATTCCGCCCAATATCCAAAGACACATATTTGACCACATACATAAACCTGAAGTTACCGGAGCTTCGCGGTAGATGTTCCTTTCATCTAATCTAGTATAAAAGGGTGCGGGGAAATTAAATGACCTGCAAAGGGGATTAAAACAAGTTCATCCTTTGATACCAAAGCATTGTGCGTTGTAGAAGGGTTTGGCCGTGTTCGTGTTTGTCCACGGCCAGTTCGCCCGAGATGGTTTCTGCGTCAATATTTGCAGTGAGTGAAATGTATTCGAGCAACATTATGATGTCGAAGGCTAAAAGGGTTGGGTGGTAATTAAATATTCCGTTTGCGCAGCGTCATTGCTTTTAATTAGTTTTGGCTGTTGTGTTGGGATAGGTGTTGGATATTGGGTAAACGTTTGCACATTTTTATTAGCAGACACGAGTAACTTAATAGCATATATCAAGAGTAAAAGTGGATCTTTCTACTAGACCTAAAACCTACGAAACGAAATAACTAAAACTATTTAGCTCAAGTTTATAAAATTTTCGAAGACTTGGTCAGGAAAATAGTTCTTCTTTGATGTGAACTAATCATAAAGATATCAGAGAGCATAAATTGGGTTTTTGGAACAATTTAAAATAACTTTTTCGAAATTTTTTGAAATAATAAATTTGAAATGAATAAAAAATTGAAATATGATTTTGCTTTATGTTTCAATAATTATTCACTTTAGGCCTGCTCAAAAATGTTCGCAATATCCTAAATAGCTACCAATTCTTATGTGTTTGCTTGGCTGTTGGGAGCTTTGTTCCCAGGATAGTGTTTCCCTACCTCCTGGAATTGCTAGGTGATTCCTTATAAACCGTTTCGCCGTCTTTTCCCCAGTTCTCTCAACATCAACGATACCCAGTGGCTTAGTGGTAGTGCTTCGCATTGACACGCTACAGGCCCGGGGTTCGAATCCCGGATTGGGCGAGGTTGACCCATCCTTTTATCCTTTGAGTGGATCGATAAAATGGGTACCAAGCATACTTGGTAACTAAACACTGGGGGTTCCGAGTGAGGCTGATTACCTTACCGGGACGTATACTTAACACCCCAGAGCCTTAGGTCACGAAAGCTGAATTGGGCACTGCAGGCATTGGCCCACTAATGGGCTGTTGCGCCGAGGAGTTTTGTTTTTCCTTAACATCAAGATAGCGGGTTCAAGCCCCAGCCAAGTCGACATAATTTCAAAGTGGGAAAATTGTGGGAACCCAAATAGTGGCCAGTAATAAATCTTGAATAAATCAAAACTTATGTTGCCGTTGTCGTGCGCCTCCTTCTATAGCCTGGAATGAAAGAGGGGTGCAGTAGCATCCATTGGCACAAGGCTTTGAGTACCTGTGAGAGGGTGGATGTCTGACTTCTACTTCGAGAGGGCACTGCCTCTTCAATTTAGGCACGTCGCTGGAGGGGAGGGTCAAATTTTCGCAAGAGAACCTGCACCCAAGGTACAGCTGTGGAAATAAAAAAGTACCCACTTGAGGTTATTTCATCCGTTAGTCACCCTATAGAATCGGACCTTTTTGAGATTATGTACAATAAACATTCTGAGTTAATTGCACGATACAAAATTTGCATAAGGGGCCGTCTTCATATTAAAAATATTACGATCTTTGAAATTTCCAATAGCAACACCCAATTTTAATAACTTAGAAATGTTAAGCACTCTTGGAAACCCCTAAATCTAAGTTTTTGTTATATTTGGATGAATCTTTGACGAGTTATTCAATCGAATCACTTGTGGACCTTTTGGGGACCATCTCTAAAATGACAAGCAAGCATGCATGCAAAGCCGTCTTTATTTATCAATTACACACGTAATCTTATACACAGTCCCCTAAAGGGTAATTAAAAAGTATTTTGTGATTTACTCAGTAAATTATGAATAAAAAATTTTAAAAATTGGGATTTCGCTTAATCTTTTTGTCTTACATTTATTTCCTTAAAAATATTAAGGGGTTTCCATTCATGTTTTTTTAAAAAATTAATATAATAATTATTTAAAAATATAAAAATTGTTTTAAATACCCCAATATTGAATGCATTTTGTTTGGGTTATTGTAATTTGTTTTCAGTAAAAAATTCGCTTCAAAATCTTAATTATTTATAGATCGGGATAGTTTTTTATGTGCAACTCAATTAACATTATGGGACCTAAACTTTGTACGTCTCTAATTCCTCTAATAATGTTTAAAAACTTACAAAATTTGGTATTTCGTATTAACATAGGTCAGAGATTTGAAATATGGATTCAAAAAGGGGTGTTGCTATTGGAAATTTTAAAGTTAGTAACATTTTTAATATGAAGATGGCCCCTTATTCAAATTTTGTGTCATGCAATTAACTCAGAATGTTAATTGTTCACAATCTCAAAAAGGTCCGATTCTATAGGGTGACTAACGGAGGAAATAACCTCAAGTGGGTACTTTTTTATTTCCACAGCTGTACTACGCTATGAGCGCCCACGGATCTTTCGGACCAACAGATTTAACGAGCACGTTCCCATCTAAACTACACTCTTAAAACAAAAGAGTGAAATCCACTCCAATAGGAGAAGTGCATTTTCGACACTGGAAAGGATTGAATATTAACTCAGACCTAGTTAAAATCACTCGTTTGGAGTGATTCTGTCGGAGGCTTAACACACAAAGGATCCACTCATTCTGGGGAAGGGCATTTTCCAGACTGGAGGAGTGAAATTAACACAGACTGAGCTAAAATCGCTCGTTCGTTTTAAGAGTGTAATTTATCCAATTAAAGCAAAAAGCCAAATGTTATGTTTAAGTTGATAAAAAAAAATCCTTAAAACCCAACTATTTCTGTACATTGTGAGTCGTTCCCTTAAAAAGAGGAGCACCCCTCCCCTCTTCCCTGTGACAACACTCCTCGCGAGTTTGCCCAGAGAGAGATCGTCGGAAGTATCCACTGTTTAAAAGATGGGCTCGAACTCTCTCCAAAATCAACTTCGCATTAATAAACACATCACGCACTATTAAAAAGCCCCTTCATATGCCCCCCTCTTCTGTTTGAGGAGGGGGGGGGGGATGAAGACAAATAGTTGTAACGGACGGAGATATCCCGCAAGTGTATCGGGGGGCGCTCAGAGTGGTTGGGAGGTGCTAGGTTGGCTCACTTATCGCCATTTAGTCTTGAAGGTAGATAGGTAGGTTCGTACGAATATTTTCCGGTTTGTGTGTTTGATCAGAGACCCGCTTATTAACCCTTTCTCTACGAAATATTTTTGCTTAACCGTAATATTTGATAGGAATAACATTATCGAATCCTTAGTTGTTCCGGCGTTTTGGGGCGTTTCGTTAATGAAAGGGTTAAGCTTTGTCAAGTAGGACAGACATACATTTCTTACTGACACGGCAGAGAGAAAATACACAAAGGGTGAAGGCGGGAATCGAGCCCGCACTCGGTACGATTGTCGTAATGGTTAGAGATTTTAACCATTAGGCCACCCGGGTCCCGCCATTTTTAATATTGTAGTTTCCGGCTGCATATTTCTAGCCTCCTTTAAGAGCTTTAACACAGCCAATTACGCCTCTTAATTTGGATTTCTGTTCAAAACGAGGTTGACACTTGAGTGGGCACCTAACGGAACTTCGAGCGACATCAGACGCTAACGCCGTCGGGTCTTTCGGCTCCATAGATTTAACGAGCACGTTTATCTTACTCGGGCACTCCGGTGATTTATAGAGGTATTTTTTCCACCACCGTGAATACGCTATAGCATGGCTAGGACAAGGAAAGAACCAAGAACCTTCTTGGTGAGAGGCTCATCCCTTGCAGCACTCGGCCACCGGGGTGGGGTGGGGGGTCCTACTAGGGCTTGGGACTCCCCAAATGTAAGGAGAATGTATGTATACTCGGAAACCCAATATATGAGCACTCAATGTGTTTACAATAAGTTGATATTTAAATAGTTAAATATTTAAAAAAAATCGCATACACAAACGAGATTTAGGGGAGAGTAGGGGCTATTAGGACAAATTTTTTTCAACCTCTGTATTCCAGAAAAAATAAAAGAATTTTGATTAATTTTTTTACAAGCTCATAAACTGAACATTCATTTACTTAAAAAGTCATTCGACAAGTGTTAAAACATTACCTTATTTTTGTCGCTGAGCATTTTAGACAAACATGTAAATGTCCCATTAGCCCCCATATGTGGGGGCTAACGTGGGGGCTAACGGGACAGGGTGCAGGGCTAATGGGACATGCTAAATTTTGCCTCAATAAAATAGTAAAAAAGGAAACATAAATTAGAAAATGAAAATAAAATATTAAAGCAAATACCATTTACATAATATATACATAACCACATTTTATTTTTAAAAACAATTATTTCCCATCGAAAGATGAAATATCAAGGTTAAAACTCAAAATCGTAGATGTTGAATCACTGGAAAGGATAGTTTTATAATTAAATCTTTCGTTTTATAACTAAATCTTTAGTTTTATAACAAAATGTTTAGTTTAATAATTAAATCTTCTGAAATTTTCCCCATACTTGTCATCTTTTTTTCACGGTACAAGGATTTAAAAGACCGCCTTCTTCTACAAATAGCTTACTATCGTTCGCCATTTTCAGATAATTCTAACGAACTTTTTCAGTTCATCACCTTCTTTTTTCAGAAATAAATCCAACGAATAAAAAATAGCTTGCTTCCCAGCAAAAATTACCAACACCAATTTATTTGTCTTCCCCAAACTATGTTCAGATGTAATTAATGAAATTGCAGGTGGAGATATGTCACCAATAAAGCTACTTGAATCTTCACTTATTATACGATGAAAAATGTTCAAAAAGTTTAAAAAAAGTTTTTGGCAGCTTGACTGAATAAGATATTATAGATTTATATAGATTCTTCGAGAGAAGCATACAAAACAAGTTTTATTCGTGTCCCATTAGACCCCACTGTTTCTGTCCCATTAGACCCCACAGTGTTTTTTTTTTTTATAAATGACCCAACACAGAAGCACTTGAACTTCACCACAGTATTTGACATATACTATCTTAATCTAGGCTATTTAAACAACAAAAAGACTGTAGTTTAATTCATAGAAAGTTTTTATTCAATACTTCAGAAGTGAAAAACAAGGTACACTTTTAATTAACTTTCAATTCTCTAAAACAATAATTCTTCTCTCCACTTCAGCACATGCGTTTAATGGCTGATCTTTGGTAGTTAAAATGTGAAGGTAACTGTTACAATGCTGTAGTGTAGAAAAATTTGTAAAAAAAGTATATATTTCCCAGCCTTAAAGCCTTTGTCCCATGAGCCCTGCGTCCCAATAGCCCCCACTCTCCCCTATGTTTGGTTTCACTAATAATTGTTCGTCGTAGCTGCAACGGCTGTGTGGTGAATTGCTTCAAAATATATTTTGGGTATTCTGTTAAACTATTTTTCATGTTTTGGATCTGAAACCTGATAAGGGTCAACCCGTACCAAAAATACATTAAAACATTTCACCACACAGCCGTTAGAACTACACGGTACCATATTTTTAGTGAAACCAAAAGCGCAAAATTTTTGACAGTGTACGCGCTTCTATGAAGAGCTGAAGATGTCTTGAATCCTTTTTTGTAAGTTTTATCATGCTGAAATTTCTGTATGATTTTAGAAAATTACAAAATATTACAAGCAGAGATCGTAAGTTTTCGATTATTGATAGGTCAACGAAAAATATACGTATATTTAAAGTTATATTTAATGTCTTAATAAACTTTTACTGGCCTCCAAGTGACCGGAGTGGTAATCGACAAGCCTCTCACTGAGAAAGTTATTGTTTCTGTTATTTTCTGAGCTATACTATAGACGTATTCGTGCTGGAGGAAAAAATCAATCTAAAAATCATTGGGGTGCCCGAATACACTGAGATAGACGTACTCGTTAAATCTGCGGAGTCCAAAGTAGTTTGCTTAAGATGTCCCTCAAAGTTCCGTTGGGTACCCGCTCAAGTGTCAACCTCGTCACTTGACCAGGGTTCCAAATAACGAGACGTTAAAGCTCCTAAAGGAGGCTAGAAATAGGCAGCCGGAAAAGACTACACTATATTACAATACACGTCAAAGGTTATTAGAAGTTTTCCTGCCAATTCCCTAAGAGCAACCCTACTTAGAAGGTCTATAAAGCTGGGATAAAAATAAAGCTTCACTTCTGGAACACGTCCGGGCTTTTGACTTTGTAATGACCCCTCCCCCCACCTCATCTGAACGCAGAAGTGTTGGTCAGCGAATAAAGAATTTTCTAACTTCCACTTTCATCCGCTTTATTTATCGAATCTTTTCTGTTTTTTTATTTTGCTCTTCTAAAATTTACTTTTAGTCTTCTTCTTCTTCGAGTTTCGTTTAGGAAGAATTGCTTTTAAAACTCTGTGTGTGTGCGGATAAGAATGTTTTTTTGATTCCTCAGAGTGGGAGGTTGGAATTATGAGAGAGACGCTGAGTGCTTGGGGTTGGTCGGGTTTTTTAAAACCGTTTGTTTAAGAAGTGCAAGTTGAAAGTAGTAGGTTGTCCACTATTCAAGTTGGCGCACTAGCTGCATCACCAGCTAAAATATAACTACAGTAGAACTACGATTATACGAAGCAATTTTAAGACCCTACCATATTCGGTTCATTACACTCTTAAAACAAACACTCCTAATTTAACTCAGTCTGAGTGGATTTCACTCCTCCAGACTGGAAAATGCACTTCTCCTTTTGGAGTGGAACCTTTGTGTGTTAAACCTCCGACAGGATCACTCCAAACGAGTGATTTTAACTCAGTCTGAGAAAATATGCATGCCTTTAGGGTGTCGAAAATGCACTTCTCCAACTGGAGTGGATTTCACTCTTTTGTTTTAAGAGTGTAGAATTCCGTATAATTGGAGTGAATCGGAACAGGATATGTATTCCATTCAATTACTTAATGTATTGTTCTTCTATGAGTGATGGTGAATAGAACTCCATGTTATTACGAACTCAACTTAAAGCATATTTATTACAGCACTAGCAAATTTATACCCGTACTTCGCACGGATTAAAAAAATATCAAATAGATCCTAGTATGTGCACCATATAACCTGTTGTAAGATCATAAACTTAAGTTATTCTTTCCGCTCATTATCAATTATAAAATCCCGATTCATTGCCCTAATAGTCTAAAATCAAAAATACACTGTAAAATGCACTCATAAATGCCATCACAATTCCCTCATAAATACATAAATCCTTTTAACTCTTTTGGCACGTTTTTGGAAATAATTTGACGAGAAAATAGATATAGCTACAAACACACCCATCATACAGCTCTAACACAATGACCTCAGCACAACCAACCAGCCTATAAATTAATAAAAAAAAAAACAGTTTGCCCATTTGGCGAGTTTTAATAAATAATTTGGCGAGACTGGCAACATATTTGGCGAAAAAATAAAGAATAAAACCCTTATATGCAGCACTAGTGCGATGGCCTTTATCAACCATCATTGTTAGCAATAGCTTAATAAACATTTTGCCCATTTGGCGAGTTTTAATGAATAATTTGGCGATATTGGCAACGTATTTGGCGGAAAAACAAAGACGTAAAACCCTTATATGCAGCTCTAGTGCGATGGCCTTTATCAACCATCATTGTTAGCAATAGCTTAATAAACATTTTGCCCATTTGGCGAGTTTTAATAAATAATTTGGCGAGATTGGCAACGTATTTGGCGAAAAAATAAAAACATATATTAACCATCATAGTTCAGTAATAGCTTAACTTCAGTTGTAACTACACATTTATTTTAAATATACATATTTGCAGGGCTGTAAGGAGCCTTGTGGTCACGATCTCGGACTCCAGATCGGAAGGTTGAGAGTTCGAGAACCGGTGCCACTGAAGACTTACCGAGTATATATGCGGAGTACGTGCTCGTAAAATCTGTTGGGTCCGAAAGTCCTGTGGTCGGTCATTGCTCAGTTCACCATGGGTACAGGTTCCTGGAGAAAATTTCCCTCCCCTTCAGGGACATGTCTAAATTGCGGAGGTGGCGACAGATGGCAACATCTGTCATATGTGTTTGTGTGTGTCTTGTGTTGTCGTACTTGATGATGGTTTATAATCGGGTCCTTGCGACCAAGCACACAAGCCTGAAAATATATGTCAACCAATCCATATCCCATCCATATTTGCAATCAATAGAACCATCAATGAAAAAAATCATCAACTAAACCCACACTAAATCTTGGAAGGAAGACTGGTCGGAATACGTCACTTGAAACATATCAATTATTTTACAATAATGAATTAAGTTTCTGAAATTAATGGCAACACAAAAATAAACATTTTCAATTTTATTTTTGTTGAAAGTTTTATTTATTTTTTTCAGCAGATGGCATCAGGAAAGTAAAAAAATGATCGGATTTGAGCCAAAGTGGTGTAGTTTTTCCAGAAAATTTGAATTTTCTCTGAAAATAGAGCATTTTGAGCTCTGAAAGTTCTTATTTTGCAACTCAAGTATGAACTACGCATTTGTGCCAAGTTACAAGGCAAACAAATGTCTAATTTGTGAGTTTCAGAGAGACATACACACACACACACATACAAAACTTCATTTTTAGCCTACTTTTCTTTTTTTTCCCCGAAGAATTAAAAAAAGAATTAAAAAGTAGGTATTGACATGCGGTCGATGTCCGTCCGTCCGTCCGTCTGTCCGTCCGTACCCCCCTTCCGAAATCAGTTCTATCAATCCGATCTTAAAAATTCTTTTTTTATTAGAAAGGTATAACCTCAGACACCCAACTTTCATACTTTTTGTCCGTCTGTCTGTACAATAGAATGGACATAAATCTACTATTTGACGACGAATTTCCCATTGAATTAGCATTGAAATTCAATTTCGAGTCATTTAAATCGCTGAATTTAACTACAAATGCCACGGACAAGTGAGATACGTCGAAAAATTCAGCGCATCGAAATTAGGATACATTGAAAATTTCAGAAAAGAATTCGAATTCGAAGTACTTCAAATATTTAAAAAACTTCACAATTTAATGCTCTTTTAAAAAGCATTGAAAGCCATTTTTATTAGAATTAAATCACCATCGCCATCGCAACAATTGCTTGAGAAACTTCTTTTAGACAATAAACTAAAATAAATTTATTTTTGAGACATCGATCAATTTAAGATGACGTCAAATATATATTTCACTACGAGATCTTTGTATGTTGATATAAATTGTTTTCATTCTATTTAAAATTGAGGAATATTACATATTTATTCTTTGAAATACAAATTTTTGCACACGATTTAAGTTATAATTATTTAATTTTCGAAATAAAATAAATGAAACTAGCCGAATTTAGCAAGTAAATGTTTATTGAGGAGTATTTTTTTGGTTTTTGTTCTACGAAAAATTAAATATTTATTTATGTCTGCAAATAAAGCTGTGTTTAGTGAAATTTATTTTAAATTTAATGTGGAAAAACGGTTGTTGATGTCACTTACTGTTACGAACCTAGTTTTTTCAAGATAAGAATTTTAGTAAGTATTTAAGTAACAGGAAAGTAGGCTATTTTAGTTCTTTAAGAACTTCTTGTTATTATTATAGATTACTTTACAGCATATTTTGAATTTTGAATTTTAAGAAAGTATAAGTAACGGGATTCTATATACTCGAGTGGGAACTATAAACATAAGCTTATTGTCCTATAACGGATTAAATAGTACATATACTAGAATCGATTTGAATTTTTTAGTACTTGCGAAGAACGGGCATTTATTTTAGTTATAAATAAAAAAGACACAACTCCACTTGATATTTTATATCTCAATTTCAACTTCAATCTCCTATATCCGAAGAGCGAAAAAATAGAAACCCGATCCCGTCACGTCCAACTTCCACTAATAACTCGACAGGAAAAGGGCTTAAGTCCATCCAACAAGAAGTCAAAACGTCAGACGGGAAGCAACAAAAGATTGCACGCCATCAGATCTACTTCCATACACGGGGCTTTAGTCTTTTCGGATGGCTCGAAGTTCGATCCCACTACAGAAGCTAACTCATATCGTCGATTGGGATATTTTAGGTCCAAGCTTTTTAAATTAATAACTTCTCATTAAATACGAGCTTTAAAAATAGTCTTGTCTTTTTTTCAATTGGGGGCAACTCTGTATGGTTCTATAAGTAAAAAATATTCAAGAAGAAAGTCCGTACTATAGGTTTATTATGCTTGGACCATATAGTTATCCTCCAGGGCTAAAGTTACCCCATTCGACGGTAGTGAAGTTAAACTTTGGACCAGAAAACAATGGTCATCTTCCAAAATGTCATGGGTAGGGTAGGGGTAGGGTAGGGTATTTTACATATATATTCCGACTTGTGTGCTTGCTCAGTGAGCCGCTTATAAGTCTTCGTCAAGTAAGACAGACACAGAAAGATTTTTTACTGTGACAAAGAGAGGAAATACACCCAGGGCGAAGGCGGGAATCGAACCCGCGCCCGTTACAGCACGCAGACTGCTGGCCTGCGATGCTTACCACTCGGCCATCCGGGCCCCAAATGTCATGGGTGTTTGTTTCCGCATAGTTTTCTTAGTTCACTTTTAAACTAGCACTTAAGGATTCAATCATTTTCTAGACCCCGGCTAAAAACAAGTATCGGCTAAAAGCATGTATGACGGGCTATAGGAACTCATCTGGTTGGTAGACATATATTTTCTGGCTTGTGTGCTTGGTCAGAGACCCGCTTATAAAAATTCGTCAAGTAAGACAGACACAACACACTTGCGTGACAGATGCTGCCATCTATCTTGCACCACCTTTGCAATATAGACATGTTCCTGAAGGAGAGGGAAATAGTCTCCAGTTACCTGTTCCCGTTGGAAACTGTTCAATGACTGCTCACAGAACTTTCGTAACCAGCCGATTTAACGCGCACGTACTCCGCACATACTCGGAGGGTTTACAGTGGTACCGAGACTCGATAGCGGGACCTTCCGATCGTGAGATCGAGATCATAACCACAAGGCTCTCTACAGCCCCCTTATCCGGTTATTCTGCCTTGCATGCAAAAGCTCACAGTTTTCGGTATTGCCAAATGACTCACGGCCTTTATAGTTTAAAGTCTGATGAATAAAATACCCCTTGTAGAAGGAGTGTGCCTTAAATACGCTCCTAAAAAGTTGCGTTATGCGCCTTCTCAGGTGTCTACTCGTCACTTGACTGATGTTCTAAAATATGACTCCCATTGACAATAACCATCGTGTAGCTCTAGTGCGACGATTATCCACCAATAAAGTTTTGATTTAAGGTTCCCCTGTAGTCGGATTGACTTTTCGTGGGTCGGCATCAGAAATGTGAAACCTTCGAAGGAAGGGAGTTATAATAGAAAAGAATTGGACGGACGGAAGTTATGAGGAAACAGTAATTTCCGCCGTGTGGCGCCTCGGTAGCCAGATGGGGGGCAGTTGGGAAGTCGTAGGAACGTGGGGAAGCTCCCCTCAGTGATTGCTTCGGATGGAAACACTTACGTTTTTATTTTCAGAAATACGTGTGAAACCAACACATCTTGTAAAGAAGGCTTCTCCTGGGTGGTAGTTGAGCTAGTGACACAATAGTTTGGTTTTCGGTGAATTATCGTCACACTTGGGCTTTTGGTGATGAGTGGATGGGGGTGAGATGTAAGACGTGCTTCTGAGGAATATGGCACAGGAAACAAATTGCTAAGTTCACTTTTACTTTAACAAAATTCTAAAATAATTAAAAATGGATAAACAATAAAGCTCGCACATAGTGAGCCTGAGCAATACCACCTAGATTAGAAGGCCGGGGAGCTAAATGCTTGACGTCATATTAGTGGACCGATTCTGTTGTTTTGACCAACGATCATTCGTGACTAGATCTTGTATTTGAATACATTTTAAAGATAAGATGAATCAAGATGCGACGTTATTGGTCAACAAATCGAAATTGGTTTATTAGTGTGACGTTGTGTTGATTGGTTCTTCGGCCTTCTAATCTAGGTGGTATTGGCCTGAGCAACTTGCTATTACAAAATTTAGTTCGTAAAGTTCGAAAAGACGAGAGTCGAATGTGTCGAATCTTCTCGAGAGAGCGAACGAGAGTGGCGGGAAAAAAACGCCCACCTCGGACATCAAATGAAAAGTCTTAGAGCTAATTCAGTTCACTTCAGTTGCGTGATGATTTCCATGTTATCTTCTCCGCAACTGGTGGAGTGAAGCGTGGGTTGTGGATTCCAGTAGCTCTTGTGATGACCTATGATATTGGTAATTTTTAATGGCTGTCAAGTGACCGATGCCTACATCTGAGATTTCATCCAATGTTTTAGCAATCTCCCACAAGGTTTCAGAAATTTTGACTTCGACAGTTAATGTGCACCAGTACCCATAATCATTTATTGGCGGTTTAATTCTTTTGTCCAACGTGAGTGATAAATAGATATGTGTGAGTTAAATAATCAATTTAGAAATCAATGAATTATTTTCACATTATCTTTTTACAATTGCCATAAATTAGTATGATGCCCCCCCCATCCATTTCTAATCTTTCAAAAGTCGACAATGATGGGAATTATGGAGAATAATACTCTAACACTATCACTTCTAAAAGTTTCTTCCAAGGGATATAACTATTTTTGATACAATGCTTCAAATTATTAAACTAATCCCTCTTCAATTTTAATGAACAAATCTCGAAATGAGGAACTTACCGAAATAACAACCTGTTCTAGTTTATTTGTTATCTTCAGTGACCATGAACACTGTAGACTTTTATTAACTATGAAATATATGTTCTTTTATACTTACTCTTGCAACTTGATAGCATTTCACGAATAGTTAAACAAAATAGTTTGTAAATTTGTTGGGTGCATTCCGGTCAGTTCATGAAATTGGGATATCAACCTCATTGCTTAGTTTCCAAGCTGGCGTGGACCTTATTTTATTGACCCAGGGAAGGAATAAAAGGGAAGGAAAGTTGGCATGACTTTCCTGCACGTACAATATAGGGTAAGGTGGGGTAAGTGGGCCATTGGGGCAAGTGGGCCACCCCCCCTGGCATTTCCCGAATTATGGACGTAAAAAAAATCTGTTACAATATTTTTACGTATTTACCCCAATAGATGCAGGAAATATTATGGCATCATTTTCATTTAAGTATGTAACAAGATACAATCCTTTTTGTGAAAATTTTTACAATTGCATCTTTTCGTAATTCACGCCATCATACTATTTTTTTATTTATTTCCAAACGGTTCATGATACAAAACAAAATGTTATATATTTTGAAAGTGTATAAAACATAGTATCTTTTTGTAGTGTCATGTACTTGTGATGTTGATAAGGTTAAAAGAAAATTGGGGTGGCCCAGTTGCCCCGCGTTTGGGGTAAGTGGGCCACCACAACGGCGGGGTAAGTGGGCCAGGGGTGGCCCACTTGCCCCAACTCTTTAATATACTTAAAAAAAAAGTCATATTCACTGATTCATAGGGTTAGTCCTATTCACTATTCATAGTCCTATTCATTGACACAGGCCAGTTTAAAATCTGTAGCCCTAACACTTTTTTTACGCTACATGCAAAAATGACAAGATGAAAATTAACGTATTTTTTCTTGTAGTAAGCTTGCATGCCAGAAAAAGTTGCTATGGGGGAACTATTCGAGATACGTCATTACTTTTTTTTTTCAAACACTCAAAAAATCATGTAGATTTTTCCACTTGCCCCGCCATATCTCTACCAGTTATGTGTAAAAATATTTTTGGGGGGTGGCCCACTTACCCCACCTTGCGGGGCAAGTGGGCCACTCGGATGACCAAAAAGAAAAACATATTTTTTAAATTTTTTTTTTGCCAATTTGGGTTAAGGTTGCCATGGGTACAGTAATAACATATGAGAGAATGGACCACAAAAAGAAATAAGTTGTTAGGCCGATTATATCCAGTGGTATGAGGGTCTAAAGTCGAATTATGCCAAAAAGGTGGCCCACTTACCCCACCTTACCCTAGTTAAAAATTTTAGAGAAAGATTGCACCGGAATCCTAAACATTTCTATGTGCCACCACTATTTGGAGTTGACTTACCACTTTTGCGGTGTTTTTAAATCATGGTTTTTACTACAAAATTGATAAGTTCACGCTCCAAATAGTGGAGGCTGGTGGAAAGTTCCAGCATAACCTTGCACCAAGTTTATTAATAGACATATATTTTCAGGCTTGTGTGCTTGGTCGCAAGGACCCGCTTATAAACCATCGTCAAGTATGATGGTTTATTAAAGGATATAGCAAGGGAATCTAATTTAGTTTAGTTTGAATTATCGTCGCACTAGAGCTGCACGAGGGCTATTGGCGACGGGCCTCGTATTTTAGAACCACAGTCACGTGACGAGCCGACATCTAGCAAGGGACTCTAGACGTTATAGCAGATACAGAAACTACCCTTTTTCTCTACTTAACCTCTCTCTCTATAACTTCATGTAAAATCTCCTCGTATCGCCAATACGGGAGCCCCCATAAACTCGATTAAAATCCGTCTCTTTCGAGTCGGTTCCGGCAATGCCTCCTAAATTAATAAAGAGCCTTCGTCGTTAGCTCGTGATTGAGCAGCCCTTCCCGCGGTAATGGAGTTATGGGCACGAGAACATCTCGCATATGCAAGTGCGGCTTTAAATGGAATAGTGACGTAAGGGCTTGGGCGGAAGGGGATAGTGGTTTAAGTCACCAAGGTTCAGACAGTTAGATTGGTTTGGTTTGAATTATCGTCGCACTAGAGCTACACGAGGGCTATTGGCGACGGGCGTCGTATTTTAGAACCATAGTCAGGTGACGAGCCAACACCTGAATAGGCACCCAACGCAACCGTTAAGGGCGACATCGTACGCAGCGTCAGGACTTTAGAGGATATTTAACGTGCACTCCCTTACACGGGGTATTATTCGTCGGACATTTTTGGCTGCACGGGCCGTTTATAGGTCGGCAGCTATTTTGGCGATGCCCGGACCCGAACCAGGGACCTTCTGCATGCTAAGCGAGTGCTTAACCGACTCTGCTCCCCAGCCCTTCAGACAGTTAAAATAATAAAAAAACCCTCCTATAATTAACCATTTTAGTTGGTTGGTTGGTAGACATATATTTTCAGGGTTGTGCGCTTGGTCAGAGACCCGCTTATAAACCTTCATCAAGTAAGACGGACACAACACACACACACATACGTGACTGCCATCTATCGCGCACCACCTACACAATTTAGACATGTCCCTGAAGGGGAAGGAAATAGTCTCCAGGGACCTGTACCCGTGGGAAACTGCGCAATGACCGCCCACAGGATTATTCGGATCCAACAGATTTAACGATCACGTACTCCGCATATACTCGACAAACGCAAACATCCATGCCTTATCGGGATTCAAACCCGAATCCAGAGGCTCCAAAGGCTAGCTCCCTAACCATTGCGCCACCGGGTCCGCCACCAGCTCAGTGTGATGGTAAAAGTCAGGGATTGGAAAGATACCTTTAAAAGTAACTTATAATATTAGTTACGTTATTAAAAATTTAAACTTTTTTATAGTTAGAGTAACTTAATATGAAAAGTAACTAGTTGCAGTTACTCTATACAAAAAGTAACTCATTACAGTTGCTTTTAGAAATTTCAAGTTATAAGAAAAAATGCAATTTAACCATCTTACTGTTTTTCAAATTGCCCAGATTAAAGAAATATAAACACAACTAAAACACTGCAACTACAAATAATTATTGTTTATATTTAATTTCAAATTAGTTTCATTTTGAAATTGGCATCCGATAGCCTTCAGAATGTAACGAAAATTCTCGTCACTTTGTTAACGCTAAAAGTAACTGAGTCACAGTTACAGATATTTTCTGAAAAATCTAACGGCGTTACTCAGCGTTATCTAAAAAAGTAACTGTTAGAATTATCGGCGTTACGTTACAAGTTACGCGTTACTTCAATCCCTGGTAAAAGTGATGCCCTGTGCTGTGAATTTACATATAAGGAAAAATGTATGGTGTGGTTCTAGTATTGAAAATGTTTGCTTCACTGGCAGTTGTGGGATGCGCCCATCTTCTCTTTAAACGCTATTGGAGTAAGTTCTTCATGTGAATTTGTATGTCGTGAGAACATTAGTTTGCTGTAAAACAACAATGTAAAAAATAACACTTTCATTTTTGAAGATTCACGAATCCTCAAGCCTCATTTCGTTAATTTTGAGGATTGTTTCGTCAAACTATCAGTGACTTTTGAGTAAACGCGAATCTTCACTTTTACGATCGTGATTTGACGATTCTGTACCCTGATTTTGAGGACACTGAATCTCATTGTTGTACTCACATGCTCAAAAATGTTGAAATATTTCTTTAGATTAGACGACATTCAAATCCTCATAAAAATGAATTTCCTCACTTCGAGTAAACGAAAACTCGGAGCATCTGCCAGTAATGGGATCGTCAAAATTAAGAAAAATTTCGTCGTTTTTGAGCATTCATTTTTAAGAGTGAAACGTTACAACACCGTAATGTAAAATGTAGCTGTATAATGTGCTGCACTTTTATAGAATTTTTTTTTGCATTGCAGATGTTCTGTTATTTTATTTTTGGTTTTGTACACAGTTATTATTTTTTAATTATAGAACAGCAGTATTGTAATGTTTGTTTTACACAAAATTGCTGTTCTCAAGACGTACCGAGTCGCATGATCATTTTATCTAAATAGCGTTTAAACAGAGAATGTGGGTTCATAAAATCACTTGGAGTGAAAGAAACGTTTTCCCCGGAAGCACACAATAAATTTAATACCATGTGCAAATTCACAGCACAGGATTATGGCCATGACTTTTACCATCACACTAATAAGATGGTAAATAAAATTGATATTTTTTATAGTGAATAAATATTCTCCAATTTTCAATCTATCTATTAATGGTTTAAGAAAATACCGTGTTTTAATCTGAAAAGTAACCGTAATTTTTTTTATTACGAATTCATTGGCAAATTAGTTAAAAGAATATTATTTACATTGAAAATATTACAGTATACAACGATTTTATTGAAACTAATACGGTAAAACATTCTCTGACAGTTTCACAAGTGCGTAACAATGTACAATAACACAAATGTGTATGACTCATGCCAGTTTAGATTTCCTTCGAAACTCATTTAAAACATTGTATCTTTAATTCGTTCCAAATTCCTTCAGCATTCTGTCCGCTCATAATGTCGTCTGCTACAGTTTTGTTTATCGTATTCTATTATGGTAAAAGGGGGAAGAGGAATAATCGAACTTGGATAGCGGGAATATGGAGTTTTGGAAAAGGAACTTCTAAATTATGTTCGAATTATGTTAGCCTCTCTCTCGTTCCTAACAATTCTGAAATGAAATGGAGTTGGTCCTAAAATACGTAATTAATACTTGTTTGTTGGATATACTATTCACAGATGATATGTCTCCGAACAATTCGTAATGTGTTAAATTTTGCATTATTAAATGCTGCTTAATTAAGATATGCTTGCTAATTGTACATTTTTAAATGAATATTATTGCTGGTATGTTATTAGATAGTTAATGATGAAATTTTATTAAATTATAATGATTATATTAATAGTACTCTTTTAATTGCTCATTAACAAGAGGTTATTAAATTTTTATTAATTGTGAATGAATACATGATTACTCTGAGTTTAGTATTGAATAATTTTATACTACTTTATTAAACGCTCACTAAAAGTATATTAGTAAATTTTTAAATGTAAACGATTGATACTCCTGAGACTTGGTTATACGTTTAAGGAGATGTTTTGTTTTACATCGGTAAATATTGAAAGTTAGTTTTTTAGAAATTCCTAGCAAACCATGATTTAAAATAAATGTTTGCTTGAAAAAATATTTTCATATAAAGAATATCTGAGTGGGATTTTTCCGGGGTCTGAGGTAGATAAACAATCATTTGGGTTGTGAATTAGTAGTATTAATTGATTAAATCGTAATTATTTCATTAATATTCTTTCTTTTCCAAGGTGTAGCAATGTTATTTGAAATTTTTAATTTTTAATTTTTTTAAAATAGTATATAGTGACATAAATGCGGTTTTTTAAATGCACTTGCTACCAAACTCTTATATTATACACAAAATAAATTCCTTCACTGGAAATATTAAGACGTCCCCTCATATATTTTTCTCCTTCGCATTTCGTCTTGTGCCGAAAGAGGTTGATCCCGCCGAGAGATTATATTTCTCCTCTTCTTCTTTTCTGGCGTCGGGATGAACAGGTTGCTCGTCTCCCATATCCAAATAACCTTAACAAGTGCCGCATCCACAATTAGATGATTGGAGGTGGTGTGCCTAGTTGCAAGAGTCATCGCTCAGTTTGGCGTATCAACTATTGTCGTCTTCCAAGAGCTTTTTTTTTAATTCTCAGAAACACTTATTTGGCGTAAGTCAAAAATGTTGAAATCCATTTCAAATAGAATGCGGCCTTAATCCAACTAAAGCAGCAACCTGGCTATTGTAGTATCGTATAAAAAGCTTATGTATTGAAGAGAAATACAAGAACGTTCTGTAATACGCAGTGCTTTAACTTATTATTATTATTTTTTAAAACTTATTTACTATAATTTAACTCTTCGAATGATTCACAAGTGCTCAGAAAATATATTTTGTTTGTGGAAGGTAATTGTGGCTCATTCAACAAAACTCATATTTTATTTTGTTTTGGTGGTTTTCGAAAAACATTTTTGGATTTAGAAACAAAAATTAAAGTTTTTTTTAACACAATGGTGACAACATTACTTATAGTGTTTCTGTAAAAGTTGTTTTTCTACGAAGGCACTTTGTATGCAAGGAAGCGAACAAAAATTATTATGTTGATTTTAGAAATAGAATGAAAGTATTTTTTTTAAAGGTGATAGAATCCTCATAGAGTTTACTTTTTTTTTAACTTCTTATGTTTGGTTTGGTTGAATTAACACTGTAATCGAGGTATACAAGGGCTGATATGTAACCAATAAAATTTATTTTATTTTATTAAAACTGATCAAAAATATTTGCGTTAAGGAAATGTATTCCGGTAACGTGATCAATAGGTTGCCTTTAAAATTCAAAGAAATAGAATGATAAGTTTTTGTCTTAATTTAAAGTTTTAGATGTTTATAAAAGAATTTCCAATAAATTGAATATTATTCATAACATTGTTTTTTTTTTTAAATACAAACAAAACAGTTTAAATTCTGATTCAAATTCAAAGTAAATGTGTTAAAGTTTGAGTCGAGCTATACTTTTCTTTTGATGTCTTAGCATAATAAAGGATGGAGAAAAGTAATGTACTATTTTATACCTATGTAGCTTTATACTTTATTTTCGGAAACTGTTGTATGCGTCGCCTACTTTTCTCTGTAAAAGTGGAAACTAATATAAAACTTGATTCTACCAATACGTTGATACCTGAAGAAAAAGGGTCTCCCACGATTCAATTTATTCCATCTCCAACGGAAAAAATCCCACTCCATCAAAACTCCCCAAAAACTAATTCCGAAAAATTTAGCTTCCCCAAAAAATTTGGCGCAGAAACAAATCTACCAGAACAAACTTCTCGAAAATTAAATCCCCCCTCCCACCATATCCAATTCGTTTCCACGCCTTTTAGACTGACGAGCAAGACATTTCTTAAGGGGGAATGGGCGCGCAGGACCGGGGTTCTCCAAACTCAAGTACCTCAATGTTAATCCAATGGGGAAAAACTATTTTCCTTGCCACATGTCTCCGGCTGTATTGAATATTTTGACAAGCGGACTTTTTTATGTGATAAATGTAGCTGACTTACAGGTCTCTATCTTCCCACTTTTTGAAATTGCTTCGAATATTTTGTGTAAAATAATTTATTGAATATTAAAAAAAATATTCGTACTAATTTCAAAAATTGTCGGGACCTGTAAGTCAGCTACATTTATCACATAAAAAAATTCGCTTGTAAAAATATTCAATACAGCCGGAGACATGTGGCAGCGAAAATAGTTTTTTCCCATTGGATTAACATTGAGGCACTTGAGTTTGGAGACCCCCGGTCCTGCACGCCCATTCCCCCTTAAGGAAAAGAAGTTCCCTTTTATTATTCTGCGGGATATCACGGGCCGCGTAAAAAGCCCCTCCAACAAAGCATCAACTCCAAAAATATATTTAGCGCATTTTATTTTATTCCAATTTCCATACACGGAAGAGAGGGGAATAAAGGAGAATCAGATATACAAATCTCTTCCCTTCCTCCTCCAAGTTTAATGCGTCAAGTATTAAAAGCGAGTTCTTCCCTTTGAGAAGCAAAACGAATTTCCGATGCAGCAGCAAACAAACAGCCTCCATCCATAATACAGCCGTGGCAATGCGCGAATTGACCTGCATTAGGTCTGCTCTATTCTCGGTCGCAAGTGACACATGTAAATGCGATTGGGGATTCGACGCACCGAGCAGGTACTCTTACGATAACAGTTCTATGCTTCTAAAAGGATTTTTTGTTACAGAAACTGTCACATAACCCTTTATAAGGAAAGCTTATGATGCTCCTTGCTGACAGAATTGCATATCTTTGAAACAACAACAATGTCAGAAAAATGAAGAACATAATATAACTACCCGCCTGTCGTTTTCACAACTACACATTTTTGTGTTTTATGAATAAAATAGCTATTTCTGTATTTTTTTTTGTAATATATAGCCCCGTTTAAAAATATTTCTTTCAACGAAAAAAAATCTTTTAATTTTCTGCTCTTAAACGTAATTTGCAAAATTTTTGAAATAATGCTTGATCATTCAGTTACATATTTTTTTCTGCAATTAATAAATCAGTTGCTTTTTGAAAGCTTGAACATTCTAGTTTATGATAGCTGGTTGGTTGGCAGACATATATTTTCAAGCTTGTGTGCTTGGTCAGAGACCCACTTATAAACCTTCGTCAAGTAAGACAGACACAACACACACACACACACACTTGACAGATGCTGACAAATCTATCACGTGCCACCTCCACAATTTTTGACATGTCCCTGAAGGGGAGTAGTTTATGATAGAAAAGTTACACTCTTAAAACGAACGAGCGATTTTAACTCAGTCTGAGTTAATTTCACTCCTCCAGTCTGGAAAAAGCACTTACTCGGAAGGAGTGGATTCTTTGTGTGTTAAGCCTCCGACAGGATCACTCCAAACGAGTGATTTTAACTCAGTCTGAGTTAATGTTCAATCATTTCCAGTGTCGAAAATGCACTTCTCCAACTGGAGTGGATTTCGCTCTTTTGTTTTAAGAGTGTAGTATTCAGAAAACATATAAAATTAAGTTGCGAAGTGAAATCTATAAAGTTTCAGGCTTGTGTAATTGCGTGCCTTTGAAACCATGAGGTTATAACCTCTTTTTCTTCCTCAGTATCGGACAATTTGCAGATTGGTTTTTACTGCACAATCCGTTTATGAGCTCTGAAAGTATCAAAGACGTATTGGACCTTAGAACATCTTTGTATGACTCAATTGAATTGCAGCTGTATATAAAGTTAGTACTCCATTTTGCTTATGTAGTTAACCCTTTCAGGCCCAATGACAATATGACAATATGGCATCATCATTTTAGAAAACAATTTCTGATCGTCTATAGCTATCTATGATATAAAAAAAAACATCATTCGATTCTTCAAACCTTTTTCTATTAGAAAATATTTTTTATTAATCCCAATAGATGTCGGCCCTATTAATGTTTAAAAATTATGATAAGAAACACGATGAAGCCAAATGGCATCACTAGGACTGAAATTGTTAATGCTTCTTCTTTCACGAATCAGGAGACTCAGTTGGTTTACCAAGATAGTTGCTTTTGAGAAAAGCAGTGCTTATTAAGTCAACATTGAATGACTATATGGATATGGTAATTGCCTATTGCACTCAGCTATGAATTTTCTTAACTCCTGCAGGCTAAGAATGCGTTTGGGGTTATCCTGAAATTGTTGAAATTTTCGACATACACTGTGAAAAAACTTTTTCACCTTCTGAGAATATTAGACATTACAGTTAACCATTTGCAAGTCGTGATAAGCTGGTAAACGAAGACCTGCTACCTGGAGGAGCGAGAATTAAACCCGATTCCATCACTGAGTACCAGTTGTAGAAGAATTAAAAATTTTATGGCACATAGCTATTCAAAGCCTATAATACTATTTTTAAAATTTTAAGTAAAGTACAAATTCAAATAAATATCAAGTCTGCTAACTTTAAAAACATGGAAAAATATGCTGGCACACAAGGCTACTAAATGGAAAAAAAAAATTTCGAAAATTATTTCGGAAAACTATTCTTTTTTTCAAAATTTGTGTATTAAGTACAAATTACTATTAAATAATCCACCAAACAAAAACAAAAAGCTTTTTAAGTACCGAAAAACACAGATGCGAAATAACCCTTTTCATCTATTTCCCATCCCGATCGGATACCTTTCTCAGCGCCCCCTACCGGAAACGGCGGGAAGCCGACATATGCCTCATAGAATTACCGTTAGACGCGGGTGCCGATGCCAGATTCGTAGAATCCAATTTAGTTCATAAGCGCGGGCATCATTCACATGCAAATGCAGAAGGAGATGAAGCGCCCCCTATGCACTACAGGGTGGGGTGCTTTGTCTACTATCTGCGAGATATCATTTGAAGAGCTTAGTGGAAGAACGTGCTAAGCGACATTTTTGAAAAAATTCAGATTTTTGTCTCAATAAACATATTACTAACTTCTTTAACGATAAAAAGCTTCCCCTTTTTCATAAACTTTAAGTTTAGTAAATTTTTTACCTTTCGTAAGTGCCGTTTTCAACCCTCTAATGCATGAATTTTTATTTTCATCCCAGAAATATATATATGTATCTTTAATATTCACACATTATGAGAAAAATACTAAAAAAAATTTAACTGCATTAGAATTTAAATAATTTCAATTAAAAAAAATTTCCATTTGACAAAAACCAACTGCAAAATTCCAATTTTGATAATAATGGCTAGAAAACTACTAAAAATATAACCCTTAACCCTTTAACTATGATTAAACCCCTTAATAACCCTTTTTAACTATGATTAAATTTTCAAAACAATTTATTAGTATATTTAGTACTAATATTATTATTCTTTGAATACTGCCAAAAACGTAATTTCACAAAAGTTAATAACCTCACTCATTAATTTTGAATACACTTTTACTGCTGTCATCTATGAGGATTATTAGTAACTAAAACTTTGAAATGAAATGTAATATATGAAAAAACACAGATTTGCTTAGGAGGAGCTCTAATTTAATAGAATAAAGTGGATTATGTTACGGTAACAGTATGCATTACGGGGTTAACATATCTAAGTGCAAACAAAAAAAACTTTAAATGCTCATTTTCTCGTTTTAACCTTTTTTGTCACTTAGCACGCTCTCGCACTAAGCTCTCCATCCTCAAGGGGACACTGGCGCAGACTGCCAATGAGGAATTCTGATTGTTTATATAGCCGAGAGGTTATACTAGATAAACAAGAGGCGATGTAGGTGTGAAGAGGAATGCTGGAAAGATAACGACATACATTGGGATTTCATTGTTCAGAAGTAGATATGATAATAAAGGTCTGGCCGATTGTAGTGACTATGGACGAAGTGATTAGCAAGTTTAATGGTGTTTGATTTACAAATAACAATGAACAGAAGTAGAATTACATAAAAGTGCTTGGTAAAATTGCAATCACATCCTAGTTTGTCATAAAATAAATTGTAAAGAGAGTCGTAAAAATTTCCCATTCATAGCGATAATTTTTATAGTAATCACAAATAATATTTTGAACTATAGTTTAACTCATAGCCACGGCAAACTGAACAGCAAACTGAAGCCACGATCATGAGCTGAGCTATAAAACGTGAGGAACAATCAGATGAAGACAAAATAAAACGGCAGAAATTTTCTCTTCTTCTGATTGTTCCATGCGTTTTATAGCTCCGCCATGGTCGTGGCTTCGGTTTAAGTAAACTACGAGTTTTGCTATACAATTATGTTTCCCCGTAAAAACAAAGAAATTCTTTTATTACAGAATATATTAATTGTATATCAAATTGAACAATGGTGTATCAAATTAAAAGTAATTTAATCTTTATGAGGACCACTGTGTGCTGATCACTGAAGCCGTCTATGAGACCTTTGGTCCCATATAATCTATATCCATGAACGCAACATCATCATCATCAAAGTAATTTAATGTAGAATTAAAAATAAATACAGTATTACAATATCTGTATTACGAATAAGTTATGCAACTAATAGTATGGTCTGTCTTAGTTTTGCGAGTCATTGAACCACTAACTTGTATCGCAATTTCAGCATAAGAGAATCCATTGGTTGTGCTTGTTTGTTCAACTAAAATGACCATAACTTAATTTGTAATACACATACTTTAATTCTGCTTTTTTTAATGAAATTCTACATTAAATTACCTTCAACTTAATATTTAAATGTTTGTATTTAAGCCAAATTTAATAGATGCAAGAACACAGGTAACAGTTGAAACACATGAAACTTTCAAAAAGTGTCCACCACTGTATATTTAACTTTCATTCTTAGTATGTAACAAAAATGGGATTTAAAGCTTAATTCAGCATTGCCTTTAATTATATAGTTGAGGAAAATAAACAAATGTACTATTATACTATTAGCATTTTGTTAGAAACGCAATCAAATAATCAATAATGAAAAAAGTTTTTTTTTTCCCTTGGAGTACTTTATCTTGGAAATTATTTAAATTTGAACCGTCTCTCTGCGTTAATTCAGGGAAGATAGATATTTCGACTTGTGTGCTTGATCGCCGGCCCTGCTGGGCTCGGGTTCGAATCCCGGTAAAGGCACGGATGTTTGTGCTTGTCAATAAATGTTGTTATTTGTTTATGTGTTTGCGTCGTCCTTCTTTGTGTGTCTCTTGTGACTGCCTCTTCTGGCGAGCTGGGTAATGGGCTATTAAGCCTACACTCACCCTTCTAGAGGGCGCAATCACTGTCATTTGCCATTTCGCGCTTGATCAGAGACCCGCTTATATAAGCCTTCCATCAAGTAAGACAGACAAGGAAAGAATTTTTGCTGTCACAGAGAAAGGAAAGTGCACCCTGGGCGAAGGCGGGAGTCGAACCCACACCCGTTACAGCGTGCAAACTGCTAGCGTAATGGTCAAAACCACTCGGCCATTCAAATATTTAAAAATCCATTTTTGTTTGTTTGAAAGGTTTCGAGACCTAATTTCTTTTCTTTTTCACCCCTTTAAAAAATTCTGTGACTAGCAAATTATCAGGAAAGTAGTAAATTTTAGATAGTTTAGAAATTCTTTTGAAATTATTGATTAGTTTGATATCTCATTGTTAAGCTTAAGAGGTTTCAAAGTATATGCGTCAAGTTTTGAAAAAAATTATTTTGAACTTTTCTTCATTTATCACCTGCTTTTTGAACAATACTGTAAATATTTTCAATTTATTGGTATTTTTGGTGGCGCCATCTACTACCTAAATGCTCAACTAAATTAGATATTCAAAAAAGTAGATGAAAAATTAATATCCATAACGACAAATCAGTTGTATACCATACAACAGGAGTATTTAGACTTAAACAATAAAATTTCAGAACTTGAAATCAAAATATTTTTTAAAAACAGTAGTTAAACTGTCAAATTTCAACATTTCAGCAAAGCACCAAAGTTCTGTAAAAGTTGTTTCTCGCGCATTCTGCAACTAGCACTTTCTGAAATTTGCTATTTAATATATTGTACAGATAAATATTTTTAAAAAATTACATTTTGCAATTATATAGTGGTTGGAAATTATTTAATATCGAATTCTTTATATTTAAAGCTGATAGGTATTTAAATAAATAAATAAATAAATAAATAAATAAATAAATAAATAAATAAATAAATAAATAAATAAATAAATAAATAAATAAATAAATAAATAAATAAATAAATAAATAAATAAATGAATGAATGAATGAATGAATGAATGAATGAATGAATGAATGAATAAATGAATAAATAAATAAATAAATAAATAAATAAATAAATAAATAAATAAATAAATAAATAAATAAATAAATAAATAAATAAATAAATAAATAAATAAATAAATAAATAAATAAATAAATAAATAAATAAATAAATAAATAAATAAATAAATAAATAAATAAATAAATAAATAGCAGCAATGATGATAAAGTTGCAGCAATGATGGATTGTCAACGAATGTGGTTTTATTAGAAATGTGACACGCGCAATCATGTGTCCTAAGTAGGTACCCAGCGCATTCGTTAAGGACGACATCGTACGCTACATTGGGACTGAGAAGCATATTAAACATGCATTCCTTTTACACGGGGTATTATTTGTCAAGCATTTTTGTCTGCATGGATGTAGGCAGTTATTTCGGTGATGACCGGCACCGAACCCGGAGCAGGATTTTCACAGCATGCAAGGAGCCTTAACCGACTGCTCCCTTCCCCGTATAAATTTGGGATTTGCCTATTATTTCTAGCCTTGATTCGAAGTCCGACGAATAATACCCCGTGTGGCGGGAGTTCACGTTAAATATCCTTCCAAGTCCTTACGCGGCGTACGATGTCGCCCTTAACGGTTGCGTTGGGTGCCTACTTAGGACACTTGATTGCGCGTTGCAGCAATGATGGATTGCTAACGAAAGGGTTTTATTAGAAATGTGGGATCTGGGGAGCCCAGTAGGCTAGGCATGCGCCTTGCGTGCGGAAGGTCGGGCATCGCCTAAATGTAGTTTTCAATTGGCCATAGCCCAAATTGTGGACTACCAGACTGTCTATTGTTCCGAGTCCTTTTTGCAAGATCTCCGGCTTCAATCGGCCGAGGTTATGCAAAAGTCGTGTAGTTGCACATTGATGTATGAGGAACTGACGTACGAGAGTGTTATTCACAACATTGAACAGTGCCTAAAAACACACACTCAGGGAGTCGGCTCGTCACTTGACTGTGATTCTAAATTATGATGCCCATCGCCAATGGCCCTCGTGTAGCTCTAATGCAGCGATAATTCAAACTAAACTAAAGGGATTTTCGCATCTTCTATCGAAATATCGAATGTTCAGCAAAATCCATTTATGAAACCTCCACGCACTTAACCACCTAAAAAAGTACTACCATTTATTTATTCATTTGTTCATTCGTCCATCCGACGACGCCCCTCTTGTAGCTCTAGTGCGAAGATAATTCAAACTAAACTAAACTAAACCAGCCCAGATCCAATTTACATGATGACTGTCAGTAGCTGGGATGCAAACTTGCGCTGCTCACTCCTGAGAAGGTTGAATTGCTAGGCTGATGCCTTAGCCACTCGGCCACGGTAGACGCATATCACGCCCCTCACTTTTCCACCCATAAAGTGATGCCACATAACATAAACAAGTCAGAAGTTTGGCGCAATTCACTTGCCATTGGACAGGGACCCGCGGCCCCTAACTGAAATATCCGCACCGGAAATTAATGTTCCTGTGAGTAATGGTTAACAGGCCCCGATTCCAACAGACAGCCACTTCCGGCCGTGTAGGGAAAAAACTCATGCTTTTGCCCCATAGTAGGGGAAAAGGGGAATAAATAAGATCACAGTCAGGACGTGTTGCCAAACTTGGAAAGACAAGTCGGAGTAGAATTTCATCGCTTGGAAGAAGGTGTGGGATGGATTTGAAATAAGTAGAAAAATATTTAGCTTTATGTAGTAAAGATATATTTGTGGATTTGACTTTATAAACAGAAAGTTTAAAAAATTGATAACTTAAATTTAAGTAAAATAATTATTCAGTGATTATAATAAAAAAACGATTCAAAAATTATTTACATTCGATAACCAGTAATTATTGTTGTATGTATATCGATGAGAAATAGGAATATTTATAAAGGTGTTTATGACCTAGATATGTTGAGAATATTTGATAACTAAACAAGTCAAATATAAAAGTTAGTTGTAGGAATCAAATACCGTAACATCATCAATCTAAATCAAGAAAAGTATATTCGGTAAAAAGTTACAATTTCCCATTTTATTTCTATGATTCATTACTTTTAAAAGGTAAGGGTACGTGCAGCGAATAATAAAAAAGGAACAAAATAATTTCAAAGGAGACTCAAAATGAAATTTCGAAGATTTGCTCAGGAGAGAGGAGAAATACCTTCCTTCGCAATATTAGCTCTGTCGAAAAAAGGGAAAAAATTCCCTAAGTGGAAAGGAAGCAAACGTGCGTGTCAAACTAAATCCCTTATGGCATTTATCCAACAAGGGCATATCAACAAAAGGAAAAAAACAAGAAAGAAAAGTTTTTGAAAAACTTAGCAAAACCCTTCACCAGCACTTCTCCCTACTTTATTCCCTTTTACGTCACCAGCGCCATCTAGGGAGCAGCAGAAATAATGACGCGTCTCCTATTTTTCATCCCACCACTTTCTATTTTTTTTTTCAGTCGCTGTTTCTCTCTACACCGAAATACAAAACCAGTTTAATTCATCATTGAGGTGTCATAGCGAAAAGGGTTTTGTTTTTTTATTTCGCAGGAAAGTGTTCGATCCCTGGTGGTGTACCCCCCCCCCCACTTTCTTCGGGGACATGCATTAATCATCATTAGTGGTAGATTAATACGTTGAAAATGAATCCCCTTTTTGGTTTTCATTTGCTCGAAAATGAATCTTTTTGGTTTTCATTTGGTAGAGGAGAGGGATTTTTTATATTGTGGGGGGGATGAAAGTGGGGATTAAAAAATAAATATAAAAAAGGCGGAAATGGAGATGGAGGCATTTACCTAAATCAGTTTAAAAAGTTTTCGAGGATGAGATGTGATAATTTACCTTTTCATTGAAATATGGGGGTGATTCACAAATTGAATTTCTTCCTGATATTAAACTACATTAGTACAATACAAATATGTAGTTTAATAATATTTAACGAGAAGGTAATTCAAGTTTTGCATGTATACGTGGAATCGTAAATAAAATATTGATTTTTTTTAGCGATTTCATTATTTTAAGTTAATTAACACTAGTATTAAAAACAACTAATCAAAGTTTTTTTTAGAGCAATGGTAGTTTATAAGAAAAATACCATAGATATTTGTCAAAAGCTATTAAAAACACTCAAAATGTTAAAGACCATTTTAATATTTGTCTATTGAACTTCAGTCTTAATTGTATTATCTACATTCGAAAAAGTACTCTCCCCATTAAAGTACTTTTAGTTTTGTTTATTCAATTAATGGTCGAAGCTGAAATTACGTGTAAAGCTTGCATATTTTAATATCATTAGTTCTGCTAGTTGGGAGTTCTGGTGCATTGCATTTCCAAGCAACTAAAGCGATACGCATGACCACAGTTTATGACCTATTTAATTTAGAAGTATTTAGTATCTGCAATTTGTTTCTCGTATCTTAAACAGTTTTCAAATCTACAAGAAGTTATAGTTTTCTCATTTAATAATAAATTTTAATAATGAATTCAGTTCAAGGTTTTTTATTGCTATTTTAGTTTAACCTTTGCTCCCCAGATTTCAGAGCATTGGCGGAAAACTTAAATAAATTCGAAATAATCACTGAAGTCTAATTATGTTATAAACATTATTAAGAATTATATTCAAAAATCATTTCAAATTCTGGCCTTCTAACACCTTTTAAGGAACGCTAAAATATTGTGTCTTCTCATCCCTATAATTTAAATAAGGAAAAGTTTAGTTGATTAGATTCTATATTTTTCTTTGTCATCACAGTTTTTAATTCAACATTAAAAAAGTTAGATTCAGTTTAAAGTATGTCTGAAATGAAAAGGAAATAGTTCATAATAAAACAACATGAGCATTTCTTATTTATTAGTGTGTTCATTACACGTTAGTGAACAACAGCGAGCAAAAATTAACTACCTGGTATAATAAAGCTTAATTCCTTTTATTTTATTTAAAAAGAACACAGAAGATTCTACCCAATAAACTTTTCTTATAACTTGAATGCCACAAAGTTCCTTTTACGCAAACACCTACAAACAAATCAAGATCTTTAAGACCCCTTTAAAAATCGCGCTGTCTAACCAGCCACTTATATATTCCCAGTCGATAGAATCTCGAACAGAAAACAAAAACGTCGTCTTCCGCTGCCAAGCACTTCAACTTACACCACTTCCCTGTCAGCCAATGATTAATCGGCTGCAGGACCGTTGCCATTGGCAGGCGAGAAACTTCCACCAGAAAAGATAACAGCTCCCAATATTGAGAGTTAAAAATGCAAATTCCGCTGCTCGATAAACCATCTGGGAAAAATACTTCCTCCGGAGCAGGTTCGACATTTTTTCCCCTTAAAAATTCTTTTCTTTCCAGGTAAGTAGATAGATGAGGAGTTGTTGGAAGAACTTTTAAATTCCATTAATGAGCACGGAATTATCCATTAAGAATGGAATAATTGCGAAGCCCCTGGGCCCCCCCCAGGACAGTTCGCCTTGTCATGGAAATGCGCGCCTTGCAACAAAACAAGCGGCCCGTACAAAAGGTGTCAAGGGGTTGCCGTTATTTAAGGGGGGAGTTTATTATTGGCTATCAGCGGAAAGCGAAGAGTTTTTGTCGCCAAAGAATGCAGGGGGTGTAATTAGAAATTTCAATAGTAACTACCAAACACACACAATGTTGTCAACATTTTGAGTTCTGAAATTGCATTAAGGCTGTCCATTTCAGTGAGGTCAACTTCAATAATTTAATACAAAGTTTTCAATCAATAATTCCCCACAAAAGTTTTCAGTACATTCGAATTATTGCCTTATTATACATGTAAAACCAATTTTTTGAATTTATACTAATGTTAAATAGTTTTGCTAAATCAAATTGATTCTAACTTCTTACGGAGATAGCAAGGTCATTTGGTCATTTTCACGGAGATATGCAGTTGAAAGTTTCAATAAAGTCACTGGAATTCAAACGTTTGTGTATTGGTGTTACAAGTTTGAAAGTGTAACTTCTAATTTGGTCATTTTCACGAATTTCAATGCATGCTTTTCGCTGGAAACTTCAAATGCTTAATAACTAACGGGAGAGTTTTACAAAAAAAAAGAGACTTGTTGAAATGAGCAGTGATGATTAACAAAAAGTTATACTCCACCGCAGTCACTTAAGTTAGTAAAAATAAACGAAGTGGTTCAAGAATTCAAATAAATGGCCAACTATTTAACGGCCATGATTGGTTAGAGTAGTGTACCCTCGTAAAATCATATTTAAAATGATCATACCCGTCAATTTTCCCAAAGTGAATTCACAAAAAACATAAACACATTTCCGTATTCATTGCTTTTTAGTTGTAAGAATTAAAACAAAGATTAAACAAAAGATTAAAATGAAGAAACAAAAGATTAAAAGAATAGATTAACAAAAGATTGTATCGACAAAGTTATGAAATTGAACTATTTAAGAGTGGATTTAACTCTTATGATATTTATTTGTTTGAAAGAATACAAAATAGAAATATATTGATTCGCATTACAATGAAGAAAGCAGTCTGAATTTACCCTGCATACAAACTACCTTCGTAGTAAAACAACCTTTACAGAAACACTTAAGAGTTTAGATGTTCCATGTCTTGTATTAGTAGAGTAAAATGTATGGATTGATTTATGAAATAGAACGATTTTAGTGCAATTTAACTGATTTGATACTTATTTGATTTCATAAATAGAAAATTCAAATACATTGCAATTCTTTCCGAATTATGATAAAGGGAGCAATGTGAATTTATCCTTCATACAAAGTACCGTAGAAAAACACCTTTCAGAAAAACACGTATACGTTTAGATATTTCATTGCTTGTTTTGGTATAGATTTAAGTGTGCAGACTAATTTATAACTGTTGAACTGTTTTTGTGCTGTGACAATATTTATTTGATCTGAAAAATACAAAATTGAAAGATATTGCTTTTATTCTTGCACTACAATGAAATAAGTAGTGGGAATTTACTCTGCATACAAACTACCTTCGTAAAAAAGCAACTTTTACAGAAACACATATTTATCACTTGTTTTATTGCTTTTTTTGGAATATAAAATTAAAATTTATTGACGGAAACAATTTAAATATGAAACTAAAATTAAATTTTTGATATTCATTTGAATTTGATTTATAAGAAAGTTATTTACAGAGAATAGAAACTATCATCGCAAAAAAAATTGATTGAAGAATTGATTTATTAGTTGATTTTTATTCGGTGTGAACGATTCAATTTTCTGATTGATTACTTAACTTGCAAAAATTAGGTTTTCCCTTGAAATTATCTAAATAAAAAAAATACATAAGATAAATTAAGACTTAAGTCATTATTTATTTATGCGGGATAGATTAAGTAACCAGTAAAAATTACTTAAAAAAAACTTAAATTCAACGCTTTAATTCCGAAATGTAGGCGTTAATGATATTTGCAAAGTTTCTCTTCAAAATTCGTCGCAAATTGGGGTCTTCCGCGTGCAAGGAGAATGCAAGGTTCCTTAACCGACTGATATCTCCAGCCTCCGCGCTTTTAAGACCGTTTTCTTGTATGGGATCAAATTATCCGATCGTTAAAGGGTTTAACTACCCAAACCGAATCCGCTTACTTATGAAAGAAAAGCGTAACAGCTGTATGTCCATTATGCAACCAATTTATTGAAGTCAATGTACAATATCTGTGTCCGGCTGAGCAAAAGTTATTTAGTGACGAAAACAAAATATATGCATGCAAATTGCAAATATTGTTATTAACTTTCAAACTCTTGATGAACACAACTGCCCAACAGGCCCCAAAAACCAAGTTTAAAAAAACAGTGAAAAGCGATAAACAAAGAAATATGAAACCCCACTCTCTTTTCCAATGTTCACGGGAGTGTGAAAAAGAACAAAGAAAACGATAAAAGAGTTCTAAAGAGGGGTGTCATACAGGTGCAAAGAAAAGCCCCCCTTTCAGACGATAGGAGTGACAAGGGGGGGGGTCCGTGGACCCAGGGGCAACAAACTTAATTATTGAATGGACCACGCGAGATCCGAATTATTCAGGAATATTTTTAATCAACGTTGCGACTCAATTTAAAGATTAATGTCGGGAAAAGGAAAGATTTTTAGATGGGGTACCACATCTGGCGGTTTATCAAACATTTGACATATTTCATTGGAATTGTTTCTCAATTGGGTTGGTTCAGGGGTTGGCTTGTCACTTGACTATAGTTCTAAATAACGTCACCAAGAACCATAGTATTGCTCTTGTGCGATGAAAATTCAACTCAACTCAATTTTTTGGCTAAATTGATATCGCGCTAAAATTTCACGTTGGCTTTTTTTTATCATTTTAAACAGTGGCTAAGTTATGAACCCCCCCCCCCCCCGACACCTTATTTCACACTTGGGTATTGGACCACATAGGGGACGTACATAAATTACGTCACGCTCATAGTGGGGAGGGAGGGGTATGCGACAACGTGACGGATCGTGACATGGAGGGGGGGAGGGGTAATCGCTTGCGTGACGTAACGATTCAAAATTTCCAATTTTGCAAGGAAAATCTGGTTTTTATAAAAACGTTTTTTAGAAAGAAATCTGAAATCTTTTTTTTTATCATGAGATCATCATAAGAAACACTTAAACACACACACAAAAAGGAAAATATTAAAATCAATTTTTTTTTTAAAAAAAAAGGGGGGGGGTGTGCGACAAACGTGACGTAATTTTAGGGGGAGGGGTTCGACCAAACGTGACGCAGCGTGACATAGGGGGAGGGAGGGGTCAAAAAAGTCACAATTTTGCGTTACGTAATTTATGTACGTCCCCATATCGATAAAGCATGTATAGCGGTCCACCACACACGCCACTTTAAAGTTATATCCACGCTAGATGGCGCTGATTTCCTAGTGCGTTATCATCAGTCATTTAAATTATAGTAATTATTATTGTCGAAGCAACCTGGTTTTCACATTGAGGTACATTTTGGTGTATGCGTTTTTGCAGTAATATCTTCTTCAGTACTACACTTATTTGTCTCAGTGTGCTCATTTCCCAAACCAGACCGTGTTTTATATTTCTGATGACTTTATAAGTCCTGGAACATAAAATATTGTTGTTCTGCTATCATATTTAATTTTATAAAATTTCAGTCATAATTAAACCAATTACACCAAAACATTTAGTGTTGAGTGATTTAATACACACCAACACAAACTTTTAAACAAAATATACTATCCTTGGCGACCCAATTGGCGCCTTTCTCATTTTTTACCGGAAGGAACTTTTAAAATAGGGGGAGGAGGGCATTCAAGTGTGTAGATTTTATTCGTAGAGGGTGGAGTGGGGGTCACCAGAGACCCCTCAATGTGTGGTGGGGTATTTGAGGTACTAAATGGGGGGGGGGGGGGTATTCGTTCGACGTATCTTATTCCGCGCCAAGTGAGAGAGGTATTTCCGCCTTTTTTTGAAGAAGAGAGGAAGAATTTAATGAGAGATGCAGTTTGAGAAAAGTGTCGCTTTGAAAGGGGGTTAGAAGGCGGGGGGGGGGGGGGCATTAGAATTAAAAGTGGAGGTTCTTCTTCGGTCTTGCATTTATGGATTTCCATTTGATTTGATTCGTGTTGTTTGAGGAAGAAGAAGAAAGGGAATCGAAGTTTGGTTTCGCTTAGTTTTGATGGAAAAGTGTGTTAAGGTTTTGTCTTTCATTAAAGGCGGATTCATTTGAAATAAGTAACCATTATTTTCGAAGATCTTATAATTTATGGATGGGGATACTTATGCAGAATTCTTTAGTTGCATTACAAATGAATAATTTTTATTCAAAATTCCTTTTGTATAATGTTTCTGTTTGTAAATGTCTTAATATTTGTTATTGTTGTCATGTGCCCCCTGGCCATAGCGTGGAAGGCAAGATGGGTGCAGTAGCATCCGTTGGCACACAAGGCTTTGAGTCCTCGTGAGAGGGTGGATGTCTGACTTATACTCCAAGAGGGTGCAGTCTCCTCAATTAAGGCACATCGTTAGAGGGGGAGGGTCATTTATACACACAACCTGCACCCATGGTACGACCCCTCACTGGACTTTCGAACCCACAGACTTAAAGAGCACGTTCTCCGCATGTACTCAAGACAACACAAATATTCATTTCATACCTCATCCGAGATTTAAACAAGGGCCCACTGACTTGACAAGCGAGAGTCGAAATCTACATACTGGCTGGGCGACTTATAAACATTTACAGTTGTTTAAACATTATTAATACTGTATGTTTTACTTTTAAAATACTTTTTCACATATAAAATTTCTGATTTTGCGTAGGCTGGCACGTCAAATACCAGTCAAGCATAGTATTGAAAAGAAAAGATTAGAGATAGAATTAACGGGCAGTTAACATACCTCCTGAAACAATGCTTGCACAAGAGGCCACAAGGCTGCCACGAAAGGGTTTGTACTGAGTACGAGCACTTCACTAGTTGCCAGTATAGTCTTTTAAATTTTGAATACATCATTCAGCGTCCCTTTTTTATTTGACTTGTATCAGTATCTTACATAATTATGAGTTATCTAAAATTGGTGAATTTAATAAAGTATTCTAAGAAAAAAAATAGCAAGCAATCGAACATTGCTAAATATATGGACTACTTATTAGTTACGATTAGCAATTTTTTTGGAAGATAATAAAAACTCTTAATCCGGAATGCATGCGCAAGAAAATGACCTATTCAAAGAGAATATTATTACCTTGATTGTGGTATAAATTTTTTTTCAGTAAGTCTAACAAATAATTTATCCCATGTCCACAGCGACTTAATTCATAATAATGAAAGACGCTTCAAACCCCCATCCAATTTCCCGCTATCACCGCATCATCTTGAACTGGGCGCCTTTTCAATTGGGGACCTCATGTATAACGCATAACCCGAGGACTCCTCCATCTTAACATTGCACCTCTGATAGGGACTAACACAGAATTGAAACAGGGATGTCAAACAAGAGAAAGAAATGGTATTTTTTAAACTGTTATTACAAAGAAGAAATAGCCTGTTCCTTTTCACTCAGTTGCCGGAGATATTACGACCAGTGTCCTCATGGTGAAGATATAAAGTTACCTCTGCTCATATATTACGATATTTGTTAGAATCTAGATGACTTGTAGTGACAGTAGTAAAATAGCGCCATCCAGCGTGGATGTTGTGTTACACTGTGAAAAAAAATCTGTAACCATTACAAAACATTTTTTTGTAAAAAACTTTTCCTAGAAAATTTCTAGGAAGTAATTACTAAAAATAGTGCTGTAAAAACACATAAAATATTTTTGTTAGCATTACATGTATATATCATGTAGATTTACAGGACTATTTTATGTATCCCACACAAGTAATGTTTCAGTAAGTATACAAGAAAATTTTATGGAAACCGCATTTTCCGTGCAATTGCAAAGAAAAACATAATGTCTACTTTCCTACTACGTGGGATCGAACCCCGGTCTCCCTCGTGACTGGCGGGGGTACTGACCACTATAAATACCGAGGAATAGCAGACTGCCGAAACCCGGGATCGAACCAGGAACCTTTAGATGATCAGTCTAACGCTTTCCCAACTGTGCTATTTCGGCACATAGAACGCCAGGAAATGAGAAGTTAAATTCATTTGAAACAATCAACTAAAGTATAAATTTAAAATGGCGATTGGCTAATTGAATCACGATCGATTAGGTTAGGTTAGGTTTGAATTATCAGCGCACTAGAGCTACACGAGGGCAATCCAAATCAAGATCGAGGCCAAAATACTAGAAATTATTTTGTAACTTCAGAAATGAAGATTTCTGTTCAGAATTACAATTTTTTTTTTGTAAAATTGGCTATTTCTGTAGCATTACTAAAAAATTTTCTGTATGCTTACAGTATTTTTTTCTCAGTGTAGGGTGTGAGGCGGGTCTTTGCATTTTGTTTGTTCACATTCTTTGGTTCTTTTTTTTATTTCTTTAGAAATACGCATGCTTTATTTCCGAGAGTTTTAATTTGATTTACACACACGTTAATTTAATAAACAACTGTAGGTTAATGTTGCGATCGGTTGACAGATTTTACTCAGTAAAATGCATCTGTTTTTGTTATTGAGTAACCTGATATATCTCTTCAGGATATTAGTCGATATGAATTTCATTGAAATTCGAGATGCTTTTGTGGATTTTTAAGAATGAGTCTATAGCTATGCACTCAATCACTGTATTATTCAAAAACCTGCTCATCGGGCATCAAAACTTTAGGTTTATGTTCCAAAGGAAATATTTGTTTTCTCCTTATTATTATTTAAAAAAATAAACATCAAAACATCCTCTCTGTAATTTTTTTTGTCACGTTTACCATGTGTAGCATTTGTGTAGAGAAGTTTTTCCTTGTAACCGTTCTAGAACTCAATAAAGTATTCTGCCGTAGGCAAGTAAAATTGCAGTAACTTCCATAATAACTTGGGGCATTGTTACAAGCACTCAACTACTCTAACAATTAAGAAAACATACTGGATTTTTTTTATTTCTGATCATTGAGTGTACAACTCATTGTTGTGATAACTGAAGTTTACCTGCCCACGGCAGTATTCTGCTGTGTTGCTTGGCATGAAACTATGCTTTTGTAAGTATTTCAGGCTATGCAAGAGTGCAAATTACGATCATAAATATTTCACTGTACAAAACATAAAAAAATGTTGCAAGACCTCCACCCAAAACTAACGCAAACACAAAACATAAGTTCCTGATAACCAACCCAACCCTCCGCAATCTCCAACAAGGGTGGACCACACATGCCCTTTGTGATGTTGGAGGGGGTAGTGATGGATGGACCCCCCCCCCCTCTTTCCTGAGGACGATAATGGCATCGTCTGTCTTTTGCGGATGGCGAAGAAGATGCGGCATCAATTAATGGGCCATGACGGAGATGGATGCGATTTTGATGAGGGATCAAACGCAACACGAGATGGACTCTGGGATCTTAATTACCGTATGTAGATACATGGAGAAGGTCTTATTAGGTGGCGAGATTTTGAGACGTTGAAACTGGATACGGGATATTAGAGAATAAGGTCTGAATCTATATAAATTCCAGAATAAATATACAGTTTGAAGCGCATGTTTGATATTGGCGTATAAGTTCTACAATATATATCGTATAAAACTTAATAAACGTGCATTAGTTGTTATAGTTTAATTATACTTCATACATTTATTGGCGCAACTCTTATTACTTTCCCACACAAAGACTTGATTTTGATGAGGGATCAAATGCAACTCGAGATGGACTCTGGGTTATCTTAATTACCGTATGTAGATACATGGTGAAGGTCTTATTAGGTGGCGAGATTTTGAGACGTTGAAACTGGATATGGGATACTAGAGAATCCGGTGTCTATATCCTGCAGAAATTAAAGAATATGGAAATACTTATAAGAGTCTTTGGTTGATATTGGCCTTTTTTGGTTTGACATAAGTTCTATTTTATGGTCTGTATCGTATAAAATTTAATAAGGACACATTGATTGTTATAGTTAAATTATACCTCATTAGTTTATTGGTGAAGCTCTTATTAATGGGTAGAAGAACAAAGATTTGATTTTGCCTATTAGATCAAATGTCATAGGAGACGTTTTCTCTCATAATTTTCAGGGTGTGTAGATACATGGCGAGAGTGTTATTAGGTGGCGAGATTTAGAGACGTTGAAACTGGATATAGGATATTAGGTAATAAGGTCTGAATCTATAGAAATTAAAGATAAAAATATAGTTTGGAGAGCATGTTGGATATTGGCGTATAAGTTCTACTGTCTATATCGTATAAAACTTAATAAACGTGCATTAGTTGTTATAGTTAAATTAAACCTCACGAATTTATTGGCGCAGCTTTATTACTTCCCCACAGATTTGATTTTGATGAGCGATCAAATGCAACTCGAGATGGAATCTGGGCTCTCTTAATTACCGTATGTAGATACATGGCGAAGATCTTATTAGGTGGCGAGATTTTGAGACGTTGAAACTGGATAGGGGATATTACGGAATAAAGCCTGTATCTGGTGGGGTCTAATGTCTATATCCTACAGAATATAGAAATACATACTTAAATTTGTAGAAGTGCATGGCTGAGCTTTGTGTGTGAGTTTGGTGAATAAGTTCTACTCTATTTATGCTTTATTGTTAATCCTTTTAATCCGAGTGATGCCATTTGGCGTCATCATGTTTCTGATTATAATTTTTAAAAAAATAGGGCTGTCAGCTATTGGGATTAATAAAAAATTATTAATATTTTCTAATGGAAAAAAATGGAAGAATCGAATGATATGCTTTTTGATATTATAAATGGCTACACTCTTAAAAGAAAAGAGTGAAATACACTCCAGTTGGAGAAGTGCATTTTCGACACTGGAAAGGAGTGAATATTAGCTCAGACTGAGTTAAAATCAATTTGGAGTGATCCTGTCGGAGGTTTAACACACAAAGAATCCACTCCAAAAGGAGAAGTGCATTTTCCAGACCGGAGGAGTGAAAATCAATCAGACTGAGTTAAATTCGCTCGTTCGTTTTAAGAGTGTACAGACAATCACATTTTTTTTTCTAATATGATGATGCCAAACTGTCATTGGAACTGAAAGGGTTAGTATCGTATAAAATTTGCTAAATGTATATTAATTTTTAAGATATTTGGTTTGTTATTTTTATCCTTTAATTGTCTCTTGAAAGTATGACTAGTTTTTGATTATGGAATCAAACACTATAGAAGACGCTTTGACTCTTACTCTCATCAGATTGTAGTTACATGGCCACAGTTTCATTATGCGGCTAGCTCTTGATTATGAAACTGAATGTGAGAGATTAGAATATCAATGCTGTCTCTGTTGAACATCCAAATTAATTCAGAGTTTTAAACAATCCCAAAATTTGTATTATTTTATACAGTGACCGGCTGAGATTGCTTGGTTTTGATGAGGATCAAACGCAACACGAGATGGATTCTGGGCTCTTAATTACCTTCAATAGATACATGGCGATATTCTTATTAAGTGACGATATTTGAGACGTTGAAACTGGATATGGGATATAAGGGAATAAGGCCTGGATCTGGTGTCTATATTCTGCAGAAAATCCAGGATATATAGAAATACTTTGAAGCGTATGTTGGACGCATTTGCTCTACGATAGTTCTACTTTATTGTCTATATTCCATAAAATTAAATAAGGTATACTGATTTTTAATATGGTACAACTGGATTTATTATTACAACTTTTATTTATATTCATAAATAGATAATTTTTTTTATGGGATCAAGCGCTCTATAGGAGACGCGCTCTCTGTCTCTTAATAATTACCTTATGTAGATACATTTAGAAAGTCTTATTAAATGGTGAGATTGTGAGACGTTGAAACTGTATATGGGATATTAGGGAATAAGACCTGGATCTGCTGTCCTTGTTGTGCGGAAATTACAGAATATAGACATACTTAAAAGCGCATGGCTAAGATCGGCTTTTGGTGTAAACGATCTACTCTATTTTTATTTTATTGTCTGTATCGTAGAAAATTTAACAAACTTGCATTGGTTGCTATAGTTAATTTAAACCTCATGAATTTATTGGTACAACTCTTAATTATGCTTACGAGAACAGAGAGTTGATTTTGATTATGGGATCAAAGACTATAGGAGACGCATTTTCCCTCTTAATTATTACGGTGTGTCTATACATGGAGAAGGTGTTATTACATATTTTGCATAGAAATATGGTTAGATTTAATTTACATATCTTATTTTTTAATGCAGTTAGAAGTAGCTTCATGTCTTGTTATCGAAAAATATTTAAATAGTCTTGGAACTGCAAATAAATAAAGCAGACGATAAATATATTTATTTAAAGGAAATGGTTGCATTAGGCGATTTCGTTAATGTGTATATCAGTTGGAAGAGCTGTCTAGGGGACAGGTAAATATTGCGAACTTACTTGTTTTTCTATAAGAATATTAGTAAGCATTTAGATAACAAGAAAGTATACTATTTTTTTAGAACTTCCTTCTTTTTACTGACCATTCCTCCTAAATATCATGGAACATTACAACCCTAATCGAACACCAAGAAAAATATCGCCTTGAGATGCCAATAGCCTCGTTCTCCATTCCGTTGGGGTACTTAGGCCGGAGCAGGTCCCGGATGACCAGCGGGTGACATTTTTGTCAGGGTCCGGACACCACACGGGACCAGTTATAAACTACCAAAAAAACCACTCCGTTGCCTAGGCGACGGCAGTCCCCGAGGGACGACCCCTTACAAAAGGTTTTTATTAGGGGGTTGTGGCATCGTGGGGATTTGTGAAGAGTAGTTGTTTGTTGGATTTGATAATGGGTTTTCTTCACGGAGGATCTGGCAATATCTATTCGGTCTTTGTTTTCCTTACTCTCTAACAACTCTCTAAATGTATCTGCTCTCCAATTACTTTTGTTTTGGTTAGTTGGTTGGTTGGCAGAGATAATCAGGTTTGTTTGCTGACCAAGCACACTCACCTGAATATAGGTCTACCAACCAACGAACTTAATCAAAACAAAAGTGTTTCGAGAGTAAGGAAAACAACACCGTGTAGCTATTGCCAGATCCTAAGGAAAAAAACCATAATCAAATCCAACAAACATCTACTCTGTAACAACCCCATTTATAGATTAAGGGTGTTTTATTTTATAAGGTATTGCAGGAAGTTTTGGATTAGTTGAATAGTTGTAGATTAAGGATGTGCAATAGCAACGACTGATGCAAGTTATTGATGAAGGAATTTTGGATTTATTTTGATGAGCATTTAACGTAGTTTGTTTCATTTTAGGTAAAAAAAATCATAGAAAAATAGTGGACTAGTTTTAAAGATATTACGGTAATGTATCTTAGAACACAAAATATCTCGTGTTCGTTAAATCTTTGGAGTTCAAAGTATCAAACAAGAGCACAATGGCCCAACTATTTTGCTTTGGGTGCTGACCAGGCAAGGGTTTTAATTAACGAGGCATTATTGGCTGTGTTAAAGCTCCTTAGAGGCTAGAAATAGACAAACGGAAAACTTACAACCATTGTACTAAAACAAACCAAGCTGGTGGCACTGGTGGCCTAGTGGTTAATAAAGCGGCACGCCAACAGTCTGCGCACAGCTTAGGGTGCGGGCTTGATTCCCGCTTTTGCCCTGGGTGTGCGAAAATCCCCAAGAGGGAAAAATTGCTGAGTTTGCCCTTCAATCCATGGATTCGATTAATCATGTAAAAGCGTCTGTTGCCATTTTAAGTTCCGTTGGTTGCTCGCTCGGTTGTCGACCTCGTCACTTGACAAGGGTTCTAAATTAAGATGCGAATTGGCTGTGCTAAAGTCCCAAAGGATTCTAGAAATAGATAGTAGAAAATGATTAAATTAGTAAATTTCCCGAGCCAAAGTGAACTGGGTAATGAATCCGGTTCGTTCCCGTCTTGTCCATCCGTCGTTTTTATGCGCCTGGTCCGGCCGTGCCCCCTCCTAATGGGCCGAAGTGCCGATTACCCGTGAGGGGGCCGGATAGTTACTGTCGCGTTAGGGGAGCTCTCTTCCTCGGCGCATATAAAACGTGTTTTACGGCACCCAGATGCCGGACCCCGCCAAGAATATCGAGGAGCCGAACGTGAGGTGCCGACACTCGGAGGTGCCGACAAGATTTTTGCATTATTTTCGGGGTGTTTTGCGTGAGGGTATCCATGAGGGTTTTATAGTTAGGGGTATGGGAATATTTTTATGGGTGAGGATTTGGTTATGGAGGTTTTTCTCTTTTAAATGCATTCGAATGTATTTCTGTAGAGGTTATTTGTTGCGCTGTAAAAGATCTGATACATTTTGGGAATGCAAGAAAGATTTATTAATAACTTTATATGATTAGTTAAAGCATAATATAGTAGAATTTCTTTTATTTTACGTTAACTTTATTAAAATGAACAAAAGTATATGTATACGTATTTATTTTTTCAATTCACTTGAATAAAACTGATTCAACCTATTGATATATAAGAGTAACGTAGCTTTAGTACAGTTTAAACTTTATGCATTAATTTTGAACTCTTAGCATCTGTGAATGACAAATGACAGTGATTGCTCCCTCTAGTAGGGAAGGGCGTAGGCTATATAGCCCATTATCCCGCTCGCCAGAAGAGACAGTCACAAGAGACACACAAAGAAGGACGCCACAGACACATAGACAAATAACAACATTTATTGACAAACACAAACATCCATGCCTTAACCGGGATTCGACCCGAGCCCAGCAGCTCCAAAGGCTAGTACACTAACCATTGCGCCAGTGGACCGACTAGCATCTGTGAAAGTATCGCTTCGCTTTATCATCAGGTATAAGAATCGTCATAACAGCAAAATAATGCAATTTCTTTTATTTAAAACACTCGTTACGTTTTTAATTTAAATATGCATTTTAAAATGTTAATCGTTATTTAGTATTATTTAATATTGCTTTAGTAAAAATAGTACTCAAATTGCATTACGATTTCATACAGGAATTTTCTAGAAATGAAAAACTATAAGGAACACGAGTTACCGAACTTGAAGTAATATATTTTAGTTAAATCTGTAGAGTGGCTTAAGGCAGACGAAGGGACATACGGCCAGACGATACAAGGATTGAAAAACACGTTTCTAAAATCTGTTCATTATAAAAAGTGTAGAAAACACAAAATCACCATTTCGAATTTTCTGCCCCTACATCGCATAACTTCCTCACCTTATATTTATATTAGGCAATTGAAATTAAACAAATTTCTATCTTATACTGAGAGATGATTGTAAAAACATTTCCAAATGATAAAGTACAATATGATAAAAAAAAATATAAATTATGAAATTTTAACCATTTCAGTCCCAATGACAATTTGGCATTAGCATTTCAGATTTTTTTTTGATCGTCTATGGCCATTTATGATATCAAAAAAGCACATAATTCGATTATTAGAACTTTTTTCTATTTGAAAATATTTTTCATTAATCCCAATAGATGCCAGCTCTATTATTATTTTTAATTATGATCAGGAGAATGATGATGTCAAATAGCATTACTGGCACTCTTAAAACAAAAGAGTGAAATCCACTCCAGTTGGAGAAGTGCATTTTCGACACCCTAAAGGCATGCATATTTACTCAGACTGAGTTAAAATCACTCGTTTGGAGTGATCCTGTCGGAGGTTTAACACACAAAGGATCCACTCCAAAAGGAGAAGTGCATTTTCCAGTCTGGAGGAGTGAAATCCACTCAGACTGAGTTAAATTAAGAGTGTTTGTTTTAAGAGTGGGGATTGAAAGGGATAAACCTGAAGTTTATTGTAAGAAAGAGTGATGGACAAAATGCAGAAAAAGTTTAGTCTAACGCTGGGAGCATTACGAAGTTAGACACAGCTTTCCTGTGTGCAAAGTACTATCGTAGAGAAACAACTTTTACAGAAGCATAAAGTTGTTTATTTGTTTTATACTTTATTTCAGAGAATTGATTCATCGATATGTTAGTTAATTTTGTTTAATTAAATCTAACTAGTCTTGTAGTAATTTTGTATTTGAAATCATAAACTAAAGTAGTTTTTATTATTATCCCAAAAAATGAAATTTAACTACAAAAGAAAATGTAACTCAAAATTTCCCCTTTATGATACTTTCCCTGCCATGACCCAGACGCGAAACACTTCCATACAGATCCACTGTCCAAAAGCGCTCATTCCCCCAGTCTATTGATTTCGTCACTTGGTCGTTATTGATTGCTAATGAACAAAAGCCGCTGTTGGCCAGAGACGAGCGCTGTCCCTTTGATCTTGCGCAGGACCGGCCAATGGAAAGGGGTCTTGCAGAATATCTCAAAATCATATCTATGTCGCCACGCCCATTCATAACTGTTCTCTGCCAATGGGAAGAGCCCGAGTTATGAAATACCAATCGTTGTTTCTGGAGGAGGCGGCATTGTTTTTGATGGGGATGCTATTGGATGGGGAAGATGAGTTTGATTTTTGATGGGGGTGGTTTTTGGCAGTAGGGGATGTTATGAATGAGTTAGAGGTGACGGGCAAAAGAGGTTTTAGAATAAAATAGAATTAAAACATATAGATATAAATATAGAAATAAAATTCTTATCCAATATTAAAATACTACGTTTTGAAAAAGTTAAAGATACAAGAAAACCATAGTAATATGTATTAAAATTTCAAATTCCTATCATTAGATGAAAAAATACAGAATTATTAATTTTCCATTCATCCGAAATACTTGGAACTGGGAAAGTATGTATGGTTGTTTTCTCAGGATTAATTCTGAAGTAAATTTATATAAATAACATACTTTAAAAAAAAAAAAAAAAACACAATTAGATTTATTTTTGTTGAGATTATCTTAAAAATATTTCCCTGTGAAGAAAAGAACATTGTAATAAATAAATTATTAATGATAAAATTTTTAATTTAAAATTATTGTAAGAAAGTCTAATATACAAAATACTGAAATACCGGAAATACCGGAAAAGCTGAGTCTCACTCTCAGAGGGTTGCGAAGCTGCACACAGCTTTCCTGTATACAAAGTACTATCGTAGAAAAACAACTTTTACAGAAGCATAAATCTGTTTAGTTGTTTTATTGCGTATTTCAGATAATTGAATCATTGACGGGTTAGTGAATTTCTTTTAGTTAAATGTACGTTGCTACTTATAATAGTTTTTGTATTCAAACATCATAACTGAAGTTTATTATTATTATTCATAAAAAACGCTGACGTAACGCCGCTAACCAAATAAAAAAAAAGAAAATTTAGTGTAATACCCGATGACGAGATGCTGAACTCCGAACAATTTCTATATGTCCTTTCTTAAAAACATTAGTTTTGCATAAATTTGATTATTTGGTTCTTGAATGATTAATTTTGCTAATTCCATAAAAAGAAAAGGTATTTAGTATGACTTAAGGGGGTATCTATGTATTAGTTAGTATTCTGATTTTTCAATTCAATTTGCGCAGAAGAAATCGGCTGTATAAATGTTGCCAAGCCAGTGCGTTGGTGAAGTGTTGTAACTGCATACAAAAATCGATTTATATTAATTTACAACAATAAAAGTTAGTATTTACACATTAATTTGGTTGAGAAATCCTTTATAACGTTCACATATGAAACCAGTAAATATTAAGTATATGTAATAAATTTTTTCTTATTTTTTAAAATCAAGCACAAATTATTTTGTGTCTGTCTAAAGTTTTCCTCCTTCGAGATAGAGCTAAATCATTAAAATTAATGTCTTTTTCCCCTGGCAAAACAGAAAGGATCGATCACAAAAATGAATAGAAGCAGATGACGACCCCATCTCGCACTTCTCTACAGAAGAATACCTCATAATTTACCAAGCGTCCTTCTCACACTCCACAGAACTTTTCCCTCGCTGATGAAAAGTATCAAAAAAGAGAAAAAATAAACAAAACTGAAAGGGAAAATAATAAAAAAAGGGAAGAATTTTCCCTTTCTAAAAACTTGAGAAGGGAAGGTTGGCAATAGAACGAAGGAGTGTGGCTACAGTCAACCGAACGTCAGTTCAATAACCCGGATAGATAGATAGTAACTTTGCTAAACCTCGATATTGGGATGGGAATGGACGTAGCAAGGTATTTTATTATACCTGTTTTTTTTTAAGTAAACAGGAAAATACTTGTTTGCGGCTGAAATAACATTCAAGTTATTTTTAGCTTATTTTCAATAAAATTTAATAATTGTACAAAATGCATGCAATGCTAAATATACCACTGTTAAATTAGATCAAATAATTATGTGCTTTATACATTCATTGCGTAATTCTATGATTTATCAATTCTTTAAAATTTGAATGCATTTTTTAAAAAACAAATTCTCCGTAATATTTGACAAACTTTTTTTGTCCTTTAATAGTTTGTGTGTCGTATTGTTATGCAATTATTGGTGATTTTTTGTCACTGTACACTCTAAATGTTGACAGTCGTGTTTATAAGACTTCAATTTGATCAAAAAAGTGTTTCCATTGTAAAATCATAAACATTACTTTTTAATCAAATTCCTTTACATGATAATCGGAATGTAATAAAATGTATCAATGTTTTGAAAACTAATGTGGAAATATCATACATTAGTTACGTAAGACAATTTATTGTACTTAATTGTCTTACATAATACATTCACTTATGTGCAACTAAATGGATTTTTTTTGGTAAATTCTGATAGGTTAAGAAATTTTTAGTATTTGAATAAAGGCCTGTTTATTTTTGTTTATTTGTAATTTTAAAAAAATGGCTAACGCTAATGGTATCTGACTCATAGTTTAAACAGTATAAAATTTCTGAAACTGTGATTTTTTTTTATTTGAACCGTTTTGTAAAATTCATATTGTTATTTAAATAATTTCGATGAGTGATTTTGTTGCAAATGAATCAATCCATGATGTAAATGTATCAATTTAAAAAATAATTTTGCAGCAAAGTTTTTTCATTTCACTGTATTTACTAAGTACATATTTTTTTCTTCATAAGAACCTTTAAGCAATTTCAAAAACATTTATACGAAAGCCGTTCTCGCAAAACTACGAAAATATCACGTCCAGATGAAAGAGAATGAAAAAATTAGAAGAATCCCGCTGAAATTTCCAACTAAGAAAGTAAAAAGAAGAAGAAGAGAGAAGAGAAATTAAACTCCAGTATGATCTATCAACATAGCAACAAAGGAGGAAATTGAAAGGGAGAAAGTAGAGGGAAGGTTTCTGTTATTTTCTCCAAACGGTTGGATTTTCCCCTCAAACATGAAATAAGCTAAGACTTTGTATATTCTGTGTACTGTTTTTTACATAAGAAATTATCGCAATTGTTTGTTCACAAAAATGCTAGTTATATGGGATTGAAATGACATAAATTTCATTAAAAACAAGTTTAATTTCGTAAATATAAATATATCGAATTCTTCAAAGAATTTCCAAAACCCTACAACAGGTTCTTGTGGATATTTTTAGTCAAAAAGCTTTGCAAAGAGTATTAAAGAATATGCCGGCTGTTGAATTAATTCCATTAAATATAGCGTAAATTTATAAATTAGTACACAATATATGAATTATGCACAACCGTAAAATTTAGCTGCGAAAGATAGGACCTTCCAGGAAATAAGACATTAGTCATTATTTAATGGAATTTGCCCTGGATACTAATTCAAATGTGATGTAATGTAGTAGTCCCATTTTAACCCTACACTTAATTTAAAAATCAAAGGACTAAATGCATTGCTTTAAAATTTTGTGATTGGTCAGCTCGGGTTACTTCAACGACATCACAACTTGAGTGCAACAGATGCCACAAATAATAAAACATTGGTCCAGTGTAGTTTAATAATATTTATAAATACTATTTTGATTAAAATTTTAACGAAAATAGTTTAATCACAATTAAATTAAAAAAAAACAGCATAAAAATCATTTCTAAAATTCAAGAGCACTCAGTTCTTATTTTAAACAGGTCTAAAAACTTTGTGATTATTTTTTTTATCTTTAAGTTAAAAGATAGAGGAATGAATGAAGGAAATAAGACGGCGGTATTTGTTTTATCCGTCATAGAAGGGGGGGGGGGTATTTCTCTCCCTCCCCCCCCTAAGTTGAAAGGCGATGAGCGTTCAGGATTAGGGTTAAAAAGACTTACGCCCCGATGAGTTTTTCGTTTAAGATATTACATCGCTTTGTGGCAACGGTGCTTAGGAAGCGAGGCAATTAACCATTACAGGTGTGTGTAGGTTTTTTTGTTTCTCTTTGTGTTAAGTCTAGGGTTGCCTGTTGGAATTAAAAAAATACGCAAAGTTGCACTCATTGAAAATAGCCAAAATTTGGTAATTGCGTTTTATCCCTCAGTTGTCCGTATAACATTCCATGAAGACCAAAGCTAGCTGTGCCAATTTCCGCGTACGAGAATGGGATTTATTGTAGAAGATGATTCCGTCAGTTGGTCAGACAGACACAACATCTTCATTATTTTGTTCTCAAGTAAATTCGGCTCTTATTATTATGCTAATACTGTAGCCAGTAAGAGGATGAAAGGCTGAGAAAACTTTACTTTTCTTACATTCGAATCCTCATGGAATGTGTGGCGGTTCACCACACACGCAACCTCAATATGCCATCAACAACTGCGTACGAGAATGGGATTTATTGTAGCAGATGATTCTATCAGTTGGTCAGACAGACACAACATCTTCATTATTTTGTTCTCAAGTAAATTCGGCTCTTATTATTATGGTAATACTGTAGCCAGTAAGAGGTGGCGCTGATTTACAAACACGTTACTACAACTATTCCAGATTACAACTATAATAGTAGTATATATATGCCGAGGTCACTAATCCCCACCTTGAAGTCGCTACAAATGTAAACCCGAAGCGATTCCAATAAACCATTGGAACAGTTAAAGGACACTTTTTTAATGGTTGAAACGGTCTAGTAATGGAAGTACACTATGCATGTGCATTCAGTAATAGAACCATAGATTTTGCCTCTAAAAAGTCAAGCAAACACTTACTCAAAAACTAAAACTAAAACGGTGTAAAAGATTCAGGGTGGAACTCAAAAAAAAAAGCAATTCGAAGGCTATTATAACTTAGCCAAACCACTAACCTAAACAGTTTTAGCTGACATGATATAACTTTTTTTTAAGTCGGGCGCGGATCCGAAATGAGCCAAAAATGACCATAAGTAGCCGAGTCCGGCAACCCAGCTCAGGCTTTTTTTCTTTAGTAAAGTCCGTTAACGAAGATGACGAATTAAAAGTTTTAGGAATAAAATGGCACGTGACTTCTTTATTAAAAGGAGAAATTAGCAGGGCGTTGTTAATGCCCCCTTCTGGAGGAGCGGCTACGTGAGCTCGGCGCGTGCATTTTTTCTGAATCATAAAGACTTTTTTCTTTTGGATTATGCTTGGTTATGTAAATGAATTGGGTCTTAAATCCGTTGAAGTGTTACATTTTAGTAATGGAAAATAAATCCTGTCTTCGAGGGTTCATTTTTTCACCGCACATGAATTAAAACTCTTCATAAAATCTCCGAAATATTCTTGAGATTTAAATTTCATTTGTATTCAGAAAATGTCGGACTCTGTAATGCACTTTAATAATAATAATAGGAAAGGCGAAAGTCGTTTTAAAGGGTTTCTATTACTTAAAATTTGTGTTTACTTTTGTTTAATTAAGACTTTTTTAAAACATAAATTTTAAATTTATATATTGGCGGAATTATAATTAATATGGATTTATAAATGCTTTCGTCTATGACTGTGGCGGTGAGTCGAAATACCAAATACTAGTCCTTGTGACCGTGTAATTATTTTGTCGCAGACGGTCTGGTATTGGGATACCATGCAAGAGGTTCCTGGATCAAAGTGGGTCGGTCCGTACCACTCCATACCGCCGATCAGTACCCAAACACTGCTCCATCGTGGCCATGGAAGTGCCTTGCATACATAAAATGTTATGTTCGTAATTAACCATATAAAACTGTACTCAACAGATTATATCTATAATAGTGACTGCATATTTTATCTTTTTACAGGAAAAATGGTTCTTTTGACAAATTGAGATATAATTTTACAAAAAACGACGCATTTTAAGAAAACATAAATTTTCTGTAGGAAATGTTCATATATTCTGTTTTCTTTTAGATTTTTTTTTTACAATGTGTGGCATGGAAGCATGCAGTATACCATAATATCTAAAAAAGACTAAGTAAAAAAAATGTGAAAACAAAGTTTATGATTATAGTCTTTACAACAATTGGCTTTATTAAATTTAAATTATAAACTGTGGCCATACAAGTGGCATGCAAATTTTTTCTCTCAAAAGCCCAATTAAAATACATTTCAACACAATTTGCATTTTGCTAAAGCAAAATAATTTTTTCTAAGAACCTCCCCGTGAAATACAAACTCAATTAAAAACAAGCATAAGAAGATCCGCGGAATAACTCGAAGCACTTTATTTATATAAAAAAATCTTACTGAAACAAGTATGTCAGGTTCGAATAAAGAAAATTTCAACTTCATTAAACACCGTTAGCCGTTTCGAGCAGGTTTTGGTCTAAAAGCATTACCATATACCCACGGAAATAAAAAAAAGAGAATAAGCTAATAAAAAAAATTAAAAGTTCTTGTTAGTTCAGCAATAAGCAAGTTCGCTGTCATTTGTAATTATGGCTTCCAAACAGGAATTTAGCAAACGATTTTTTTCCCTCGACAATTTCTTTTGCTTGTCTTCTTCTTTCACAATTATAGCTGAAGCCTTTTACATATCCTGATTTTTTTCCTTCCTTATTTTCTTCTTATTATTATTCTAAAAAGTCTCTCTTTTTTGTTCCATCCTCACTCCTTAATCTATTATAAGAAATCTAATTCTATATTTTAAGTGAATTATTTCTAGCGTAGATTCTCAGATATAGGAAATCTGTTAGCTATTGGAAAGTCTCGTTATTTTCTTAGAACCGTTGCGCTTTAAATGTAATGCTTTTCAACACATTCATTTATATTTTGTTCTTCAATAAATTGCAAAGTTGCAAAGAGTAGATTAATAGTAACATTTTAAACGCAAATGAGACTAATAGAATGTAAAAAATACATATATGTATCGTATCAAATACTAGTAATATAAAAGTATTAAATCGTTTAGAAATGTAATCGTAAGTATTAATTTAGTTAACATTTTGATATTTGCTACAGTTCAATGTTATCATTACTAAAATTTGCGATAAATTTGCTATTTAATGAAAATAAACATATAAAAATTAAAGATTAATCACAAAATATAAAAGGTTTGAAACTCTATACCATCTTCATAAATAAAATAGTTTAAAATTTTACCGGAGGGGAGCAGTTTTTTAATCATGATGCTAAACATATCATTGTTCCTGAACATATCATTAAGCATAAATATTTAATTCAAAATGTTCTGGAACTAGCAAAAATATATGGTTATGGTTTCCCTCTTTTTTCATTTATTTTTCTCCAATGGGGCTGCAATATTGGCGGTCAAGCCTTTTGCAGATTCGGCATATTCCAAAGAATTGAGAGCCATTTTTTTGTGGCACCATCTAGACGGCTCTCGCTACAAATTGTGAAGCACAGATTACAATGAATCTGATCTCTCTGTGGATGTTAAAGTATGCCAAGGGAACCCAAGCCAAATGGGCCCTCCAGGGATCTTTTACATGGGACATCATCATATGACATGGGCGCCCAGGATTTTCCCATCCAGAAAATCCGATGACTCAGCCGGGGCTCGAACCCGCGATCTTTGGCTTACGGGGTGGACACTTTTAACCTCTAAACCCTTGATCCGCTCAATTTTATGTTATTTTCAAAAATACTTCAGCAAAAATATGGATATAGCCGGGTCTAAAGTTTAAAAGGTAAAAAGTTTTTTAAAAATAAAGTTACGAAAAAAAACAATCCAAAAAACGAAGCGAAATTTAAGCGACGTTTTTATTAACCTAGAATATAAAATTTTTATTTACAATAACAGGTGAAAAAGAATTCCGGGTTAATTTATCACGGCCCTTAAATTGTGTCGCTCCCGGAGCTCGTCCTTTTGTAAGTCAATTAGAATGCCTTTTTAGATGAATTGACGTCTACTTAGTGCCCTCTTGTTTGGGAGGAGATTCAGCGGCAACTAGGGGTTGGAAGCGAAAGAAAAAAAATTATAAAACTAAGTAAAAAATAATAATAGACTAATAGAAAAAAAAAATAGATAAAGAAAAATTACCGTTGCTTGCATGTGTTTAAGGCACACGTATATCAGGGACGTGTTATTCTGAAACAAACTGCACTGCCCGATGAAATATCGCAGGGGATTTTAATGCTTTTAAGAGATGCTAATATTGTTCGTTGTTTTGGTTTGAGAAAATTGCAGCTGTCACATAAATGATATTATTAGAAATGGATTTGAAAAAAAATTATGATTTTTGCATAATGAGGGGAAAAAGTAATATTCAGTCCAACTTATGTGTTACTACATTTAAAATATTAAAATGTTTTTCTATTTAAAAGAGAACTTTCAACGACGTTTAAAATTTATTTAAAGTTTTTTAATGTTAAAGTTGTTTTATTTAAAATAATTCAACACATCTTGAATCAGCTTCTCAAATATAACCATTCAATTGGAAAAATTCAACAAGTACACTGAGAAAAAATACTGTTAACATACAGAAATTTTTTTAGTAATGTTACAGAAATAACCAATTTTACAAAAAAAGTTTTTGTAATTCTGAACAGAAATCTTCATTTCTGCAGTTACAAAAAAAATCTAGTATTTGCAATTGTTTCAAACCAATCGTGGTCTTCGATCGTGATTCGAGACCAATTGATTGTTTCAAATGAATTCGACTTATCATTTCCTGACGGTCTGTGTGTCGAAATAGCACAGTTGGGAGAGCGCTAGACTGTACTTCTGAAGGTTCCTGGTTCGATCCCGGGTTTCGGCAGTCTGCTATTCCTCTGTAGTATAGTGGTCAGTATCTCCGCCTGTCACGCGGAAGACCGGGCTCGATTTTACTATTATTAGTAATTATTTACAAGAATTTTTATATACCTCTCCCGACCTTAAGTTTGCAGTATACAAATGTTCTACGAGAAAGAGAGTAAATAGTTCTCATTTTTGAGGGCGAGAATCGAATAAAAAAAGGTATTTCACATTCAATAAACAAATTTATTTGTTATTTCAAGACATAAATTTATTATTTTTATTAGTTTAGCTTCAGTTAGAGTGTTATTTTAATTATTTTTTTCCTTCGATTTTGACGTAACAGGGCGCACGAATATCAGGGTCAAATTATCAACCAATCCGAGCAGGCGAAGCTTCGGCGCCAGCCGCGTTGTTTACGCAAATTCCTCCGCGTAGTACATTTCTCTGCTGCAAACTTAAGGTCGGTTTTGGTATAGGAAAAGTTTTTTACAAAATTTTTTCTTGTAATGGTTACAGATTTTTTTTCACAGTGTAGTGTTTTATTTACAAGTCTGATTCAATTGTTGTTGTTTTTCAAATGGTAGTACGACTATTTCCCTCTTAATAGTAAAAGTAAAATTATTTCACGATATTTACAGCATAAAAGTTTATACTATTAGCAAACTACATCGTATGTTCTTTTCCGAATGTCTAAGACCAATTGAAATGTCAACGTAATTTTAAAAAGTTAGCATGCGATATTTTGTTTGAAATTAAAAAAAGTTGTTGGGACAAAATAAACGCCTTCACTTCTCTTAAAAAACAGTCGATATAGACTTTTGATGTATACATTTTGACGTATGTTGTATTTTTAATCCCATAAAAAGGGATGTTTTTGTTACTTACCACTCCTTATTTGGTTTTTCTTTTTTAAAGCTGCATGCATTAGAATTACTGATTATTGATAAAGAGGAATATGTTTTATGAAATTGTTTGAGCTGTATTCCACAGACTGAAGTAAATTTCTGACACCTTAGAAATACAGATGATGGCTTGTCACTAGAGAAAAATGAATAAAAATAAATCGAAATAACTATCATAGTTCTTTCATATATTATACTATTAACATTATATCTCCGCTTAAAACTCTTTTTTTGTTTTAATTACCTTTTTTACAAACCAAAACCGGGAGTTGTTTATTGGATTTTATTAGAAGGTGGCATTAGCAAGGGGGAGTTGCAGATTCATATGTTTGAAATGAAGAGAGTTCTTTGTTCAAGAGAAAATGCATTTGTAATTGAATGAAGTGTAAAGGTTTTGTTCAAAATAGAAAGTGGTTTTCGTAGTATAATGTGCGTAGTAATCACGAAATGAATTCAAGTTTCGTTGGAAATCCGGTTTTAATACAAAACTCAAATAAATTACAAGTTAAATTAAAATACTAAAGTTATTATACAAATTGATATGAGTAAAAAAATATTTAGTTGTGCTTCTTTTTTGCAGAAAGTTTAAGAAAACTATTTTAACAACTAGTACAAATATTTGAAGCCTAAAAATAACAATTGTTTGACACAGTATTTAGAGAAAGATTTCTTTTCGATAAATATTTTGAATTGATTAAAAAATAGCTTTTATAAATATTTATTTATAAAATAACTACTTTCTGTCATATAATGTACTTCTTGAAGAAGGAACGTAGACAAAACAGATTTGTCCGATCTTCAATATCAAAAACTACACGAGGCGAATTGCTTCAAGCAGTGAGCGAGTCTCAATCTTCTTTAAGAACAAAGGCCATCAACTTTAGAAAAATCGACACAACTGTTGAAACACAGTTCCTGTAGTTCTTGAAACATCCTACCTAAGGTACAATATCCGGCAATAGCCGTCAGGGAATAGATCTTTGTGTCCGGCAGTCGAAAATGATCATTAAACCTTCTTCTTCGCCAAGAAGAAAGTTTAAGGTGGACATTAATATTTCACGGGAAAAGATACGAGAGCTCTCAATTATTCATCGTGAAATGTCGACTTCCATTTTTCTTTTCGAGTGCAGACGATTTTTCTTGCTTTTTTTAGTTCTTTGTTTGATTCTAAAAGGGAATTGTCTTCAACGACTGGAATAGGTGATACAGTGGAAAGTTTCTTTTTAATTGAATTATTTTTCTCCAAGTTTTGTAAACAATTTCAATGATTTCAACGATTTCAAGTGATAAAAGCTAAAGTAGATTATAAAATTATTTTCAATAATAGACTTGTTTTCTTGAAAATACAAAGTAAAGAAAATTACATTAAATTTAAATTTCTGAATATGTGAGGGAGCTATGGTGCATGTGAATCTTTCATAGAATTCAGAATTCATCTAAGCTGCTTATTCACTTTTGGTTAATCGAACACAACTGCATAACTGAATTTATTTTTACCGGGTTAGTTATTAATACTCTGACAATTTATCAGTAATTAGAATAATCTAAAGTTAACAATTTTATGGCAAAAATAAAGGATTGTGGCTTAATGGACATAACAGTTACAAGTCGTTTCGACAATAGTTAATTTTCCTGAATAATATTTCGAAAAAACCTTGTAAACTTTTAAGCGAAATTATCTACTACTAATATATCTAGCCTGACGAAATGTATTTCAGTACTGGAGTTTACTGTCAATCATCAATAATTTTTCATAAATCATATATTTTCTTACGTTAGTTTTGTTCGAAAAAAGTATAAAGAAAATAAAATTGAGACAATTAGCCCAATTTTTATATCTTGATCTCTGATTAACTTACTAAACTGTTCTAGAAATGCAGATATGCTCTAAATATGTCTTCAGCCAATATTTCATGCACATTTTCTATTTCAACCAATAGAAAATTAGAATAAAAAAAAGCGTGCCCAATGTTTAAACTTATTTTAATTACTCATTGTATCCAAACAACCACAAATTTAATTACTGAAAACCGACGAATTAAACAACAAACTCAATTACTTTCTTCCCAAAACTTGACCACCGTATGGCCAGTGTTAGACAAGGACAACTTCAAAATAAAAAGAAACGGTCACTTTGAAAATAAACCGGAGACGAGAAAATGCGCATGTATAAAATGATATATAATAATTGTTTTGTGTATATATTTAAGGAAATTCGAAGAAAATTAGTGTTAGGGGTGTTCTGTATTTTGTATTGTTTGTGTAAACACACATTTTTCATTGAAGTTTTTGTCGTTATAGAGTAGGAAACCTAATGATCTCAAATAAGGTTTTTATTTATTTATAATCACTTTGAACCATAAAAGCTAAAAAGTAAAACAAGTGGAAAACTTCTAGAAATCCAGAGCTTATAATGTTTAATATTAGAATGGATTCCATTTATTGTATACCCCCTGTAGTATTTCAAAGGATGTAAGCAAGTTTAAAAATGTTTCAGTGTTATTCAAAAAAAATAAAACGTGCACTATGTTTAAACTTTTTCGCTAGTCATTGTATCCAAGCAACCACAAACTTTATTACAGAAAAACGGAAGAACAAAACAGCAAACTCAATTACTTTCTTCCAAATACTTGACCCCCGTATGGCCAGGGTAAGATAAGGACAACTTCAAAAATAAAAAAGAAACGGTCACTTTGAAAACAAACCGGAGACCCCGAGTAAATCCGAACAGGAAATTGAAGAGGCCGCTCCTCCAAGAAATGGATGATTAAGGGATTAAGGCAAATAGGAGGCAAAGGGGGCAAAAACCCTCATTAACTGCGAGGGGCCAGAAGTATTCGGGGAATGTTTGTGGTCAAGCCCTGATTAAGGCCTCCGCCCCTAGACAACGGCCAACTTAATTAGGGGAAGGGCTCTATTAAAAGTTGGTGCCCGGTGGTCTCCAGGGGTCTAGTGGGTTAGCGGGGCGAAAGGGGGCACTGTGCATATTGAGGACCACTGTTTGGTAGAAGCACACCAGCCAATATGCTAGAAGTGGGCAGGCCTGCTTTTGTGACGCATCTATTTTACCGACTACCACATTTTTACAAATTTAGTTGAATTATGTCTACTGCATATTATAGAAGGAAAAAGTACCAACTCTTTTTCTTTCTCTACCACTACACCTTGTCTATCCAGGATGCGAGCCTTGAAAGCATCTTCTTCCCCCATCCCTTCGCTTGGTTTTCTAGGAAACGGGACGGGGGGGGGGGAGCACCCCTTTTCTAAACCTAACGCGTTTGAGGTTCTGTTGTAAGGTTAACAATTTCGAACAGTTAAAACCCAAGAAGGGTGGGGAAAAAACACGCTCACGCCTTTTTGAAAAAAAAAACAAACATTAAAAAAACATGCGGGGATGGGGGAGGAAAATGCTTTCTAGGTTCGCATTCTGGATAGACAAGGTATAGTAGATTGGTTGCTTCTATGATACATTATTTTTTTGACAGTCACATTTTGAGAAATTTTGTGGAATTGTGTTCAAATAACTTTTTGCTCCAATCAAGACTGTTTTTAGTCGGATGAAGCCTTTTGCAGATTCATCATACTTCCCAGAACTGAGTGCTTTTTTTGTGGCACCATATCAACTGCTCTCTTTACCATTTTGACATTCAGATTTCAAAGAATATTTAATATTCATGTAAACCTAAAAATCGTAGAAAAAATAGAAGTTTGAATTAACAAATAATTTGAATTGGTGCAGTCTCATTATCTGAATGTAGTTCAAAAGTACTATTTTACCTGTCTGTGTGGCTCAAAAAAGACTTTATATCAGCATACTAAACTTAACAACTAAACTCTAGTGGCGTTTGAAATGCTTAACTTTTGTCCAACCACAAAACCGTTAAACGATGCCAACGCATTCATAGATGTAGATGTAAGTTCGAACTTTTAACAAGTTGAGAAAAAGTCATAAATTATCCTCAGCCCTTTCAGACAACCTAACATCATCATTTTTAGAATTTTTTTTCTGATCGTCTATAGCCATTTATGATAACAAAAAGCACATCGTTCGATTCTTCAAACTCTTTTCTAAAGGAAAATATTTTCTATTAATCCCAATCGATGTCAGCCCTATTATTATTTTTTAAAATTATGATCAGAAACATGATAAGGCCAAATGGCATCACTGGAACTTAAAGGGTTAATGGACGCCCTACTACTTTTTATTAGTCTAAATACCATAAGTTGAATGATCTATCCCTCGCTAGTCAACTAGTCCAATGGACTTATTTCACCAACGTTATTATAACACAGGAACACAACTATCTCAGATGATATCTTCACCCCCGCACTATTTCATTCGAGCCACATCCCTTCATAATATGCCCAAACCCAACTTCCCCTAAGAAACACACAATCATTCCTCCCAGCCCCTGAATCGGAATTAAGCAACTTAGCAGGAAGAAGAAAGAAAAAAAGGAAGCCTATGCAACATAAAGAGAGGCCTGATTAACAAACGGAGGCCTTTATTATGGGCCCAAGTTATCGGCCTATAGGCCCGAAGGTGGCGAAGGGGCCGCCGATAACGAGTTCTGATGGATTCTTTTGGACCGGCTGATCGATGCTGTTCTTTCTTTCCATTAAGGAGATGGGGTTTATTTTGAGATGGGGCGGCCAGATAGGCGATAATGGATTTGCGTGTGTGATAATTCGCATTAACCCCTGTATATATTATCCTGGATAGTGGATAGCAGCGAATAATTGTATATATGTATATGTTTAACATTTGTTCAAAAATACCTCCTGTTCCTGTGTTATATTATAATGTTCCTGTTTAATATTATGGTCAAAACTGTTTTCTAGCGATAAGAGAGAGAAACCTTACTTTTTCAGTTTTTACCATATATCTCGTCAAAGCCAGCAAAATTATGGGTAAATTCCTGCAGGGAAGAAACTTCATATTTAAGCTCTGATCTGGTTAATCTGTCAAAAATACGATGCCCTGAGATTCATTCTCACTGATCGCCAAGAATGAAGAAAAAAATTTGTTTCAAATATAGTAAATTAATCTCAATTGCCGCGTTGTTGGAAATTTTGCCTCTTATCAAAAATGTCACTGGTTCTGCACACAGCCATTCTGTAACCAAATTTGTGTTGGAAATACCCTACTCACTTATACAGTATCATTTTACGACCCTGGTTGCACCATGATGGGCAGATAGTTTAAAAGCTGCTTATAATTAACAAGCAATGGGCAAAATGTTAATTTATGGATAGTTGACCGGACATTTGTTAACGGCCAAAAACCAGTATATTTGTAGTTTTTTTCGACAGTATACTACTTTTTTTCAAAGCTAAGAGATCACAGTAAATATTCATTTTTTTTGTGTGTACAAAACAGGTGTGACTGATTCTTAAGTCTTTGAGTTGCCTTATTATCTGTAATATTATTCACGTCATTTCATTATACCACAAAATCATCCTATTTTAATGCAATTAAGCTAAATTTATTGCGTACGAGTTATAATTCCGCGTTGAAATGGTTTAAAACTGCTACAAACAAAAACAATTAATCGTTTGAATAATAATTGCATGATAATTACAATGGTTTTACTTCCTGTAAAACAGTTCTCCAGGTGATACGAATTAACAATTAATTTACAAATTTTGACGACAGTAATTTTCACTGAATAAACAAAATAGTATTATATTTCAATTAGCACTCTTAATCTCTTGATATTTTTGTGTAAAAAGAATTTAGCCTCATTAGTTCTTAATAAGCGTGAAGATGGGATCAGACAAAATCGGTTTTCTGAAGAGCATAAGGAATTAACAGAAGACTACTTCAAGTATGGGAAATTTGCTTTAATAACATCAAGTTAAGTAACACAATATTAATTTTATTGACGTTTTAAGGAACATGTTTTTTATAAAAGTAATTTTGTTTTGGATATGAATCGTTTTTATTGATTTGCTCTTCATTTCTTGAGTGAAAATATTCAGTTGAAAAGCACATATCTTTCAGTCCCAATGAAACCAAATGATAAGAACTAAAAAGCGAATAAAAATGTTTATAATGTTTAAAAAATATCTTTTTTTTTAATTCAATAAAATATTCCGTTGTTAAAAATATTTATTGGATTTCTCAAATAATTTTTTCTGAAATATCTTGATTAAATATGATGCAAGGAGTACAAACTATTCCTCTTTTTTCTTAACTTGTTTAAGCATTTAAATAAATTTTTTGAGTTCAGTAAAGTGAGTAGAATTTTAGGGTAATTCCATTTAACTGTAGTGTAAGTCACAATTGAATCGGTGAGTGCAGAAACCTCTTCAGTCAAAAAAATTCCGAAAACTCGTTTTCAATGAAAATAAGCTTAGAAAGGCAAGATGCGTGTTGGGTGCAAAAACTACGTTAGTTTGTTGAGTAGTTCCGTAAATACAGGACGTTTGTTTCGAGTGTTTAGTGCAGAAATAGAGGAGGAGTTATTACTTTTTTCCCCTCCTGAACAATTTGAAATTTGTGACTGTCATTGTTTCTGCACACCGATTCAATTTAAGAGAAGATTAAAAGCTCTTAAAATTTGAAAAATAAATCAAATTAAATAAAGCACGTTACATTATTTAGTTTTAATAAGTGTAGATCAGCAATTGCACTATTTTTTTTCATTCAATGTTAAAATATGTAGTGAAAATCACTTTATACATATGTAATTTACACTACAGAAAGAATAATTTTGCATGGAATTAGCTTTTATTAATTAAAAAATTTTCAACTTCAAAATATTTTTTTAAAAAAGGAATAAACGCAGATTTTGAGAAAAAAAATAATATTAAATAAAAACTGTTCGTTAAAAATAAACAAATATCTCGTCTCTATTTATCCAATCTTGACGTTTGTGAATTAAATTCAGCAAACAAAATCTTATTATATTTCAATTAGCAATCTTCCGATATTCGCATAAAAATAACCTGGGCTCATTAGCCCCTTAATAAGCATCGAAGATGAAAACAAGCAAAACCCGGCTCCCCAATCGCTGTGCGCATTAGTTTTGAACTGTCAAATTGAAAAAGGCGATTACCCTAGAAAACAAGGGCATACATCTTGAGGAGGGATCGGCGCTTCGGGTTGCGAGGAATGTAATTGACATTTGAATACATTTCGGCTAAAATGAGTTGAATGATATTAATGCTTTGAGAGATATACAGACGAAAAACCCGCCACCTGACAGTCAGGTTTTTCAGATCGGCAGATAATTTGTAAGGATGTATAAATTTTATGATTTTACTAAATTTTAAAATTTCAAGTAAAAAGGAGACATTCATAACTATCTACAACCGAAACAAAAAGTAATTTTTTAAGTAATTAAAATTTCAATCACATACAGTGAAAATAAGTTTTTCACTTTTCAGGCAAATTATTTGCTTATAGAGTCAATAGCTATTGTATCTAAAGATGTTGCTATGAATAAAAAAGTATTTTATTCTTGTTTTCTCTTTTATATTTCTTGAAATTGCGTAATTTTATGAATTGAAAGATAACATATTTAAATAGAGGGACAATAAACAATATTTTGAGTTTGCACATTCTTAATGAAATTCCAAGAAAATTATTATTATAGGAGTTCTTTATTCTTGTTTGTATAAATACGTATTTTTCACAGCTTTTTTCTATTAGAACAAAAAAAACTATTGGTCTTGAAAGAAAAATGCTGTTTATCCTCAATTTGAACGTTAAAACTGCAAATAACATAACAACAACTTCAAGAAATACGTACTCGTACTATTTATTACATATAACTATTTATTGCTAAAAATTTTTATTCCTCTAATAGTATTTCCATAGATGTGATTAATTTTAAAGATAATGTTTCAAAAAACCTTTATTTCCTTAAGATAAACTTTTTTTTTATTTTCTAAATGCATAATCAAAACAACCTGCACATGTGAATTAATACATATGTTCAAAAATATCAAACACCACCAAAATGTTTTTTCTTTAAATTAATGGTCATTTGAAAAGTTCACTAAAAAACTCAATATTTTAACCCTTTTAGTCTCAATGACTGTTTGTCATTATCACTTTGAAAATTTTTCTGATCGTCTATAGCCATTTATGATATCAAAAAGCATATCATTCGATTCTTCAAACTTTTTCTATTGGAAAATATTTTTTTAAAATCCCAATAGATGTTAGCCCTAATATTTTTTAGTTATGATTAGAAAAATGATGATGCTAAATCGCATCACTGCGACTAAAAGGGTTAAATCTTTACACAAAACTTAATTTGGACAAAATTGACAGTTACAGTTCCATAAAACCAATACAGCAACCTGTCAATGTCGGAATAGGGGGAAAACTTAATAATAAATGCCCGTTTTCTTAGACTCAAGTGGCAGCAAAAGTTTCTTTAATTACCGTCGTTAGGAGGATTTCAGATCTTGTGACTAATTTTGCGGGATCTTCTTGATGAGGATGATTTGCATATTCTTTTTATAAGGGATGACGAGCGGCAAGGTAATTGGGGAATTGGAGAGGAAAATTTCCAAAAGCGACATTTCTGGAAAAATGTATAGATGGCTTGAAACGCTGTGTTTGTGTGCACTTGAAATAAATATATAAATTTTTTGATTTGATGATGCATTTTTAAATGAAATAACATGTTCGAGATTTCCACAAATTTCGTTTTGTTTTTCAATAATAAACAAGTTGGTTTGTTACAGAATCTGTCACTTACACCGCTTCCACACAACATTTACGTTCAACAGGAAACACGCTAACAATACCTCAGAAAGAAATTCGGCAAACAGGGCCTTTAGATATTTCTAAATGAAACTTTCATAAGCCAAAATTATAATAATTTTCTTTAATCTTCTTTTGCAGATTTGATAATTAATCTTTATCGACCTTTTTAAATCAATACCTTTTTCCAGCCACAAGTTTACATTTCGAAAAATAAATTAGTAAAATTGTCGCCTTAAAAATAAAAGTGAAATTTTGCATATTTTTTATGCAAATTTAGAGTTTTTTATGCGTCTTTCTTCATTCATAAAGAATGGACCTTCAAAGTAACTTTATTGTGCTATTACAACAATCCAAATTGAATTATATCACAAAATAAATATTTTTTTCGAGAATTTTATTTTTATTTTAAATAAATTTTCTCGTACGTTTGATGCCAAGGCAACAGTGAAAATATTGAATAAAAACAGAATTTTCATGTTATTTCAATGTAGAATAAATTTTTAGTTATTTAAATTTTAAGTAAACTTCTATTTTAATTTTTTAATGAAATTTGGAATGTAGTCTAAACTGATTTTTTGCTTCAAAATTACGCATTCCACTAGTTTGTGAGACTTTCGGTTCGTTCTGTGAAAGTGGGTAACATACAGACTGACAGACAAACTGACGGACAGAAGGATTACAAAACCTTCCACTTTTTACGTTTTAAACGTAGTGTGGAAGCTAAGATTAGAATAATATACCTTCGGGACATATTGTGGTGGAGCAAGTAGCTCCTTGTGTTGTTTTTCGTGCCTTGAGTATCACTGAGTAGGGAAGAACGTTCTACAGAACTTCGATTTTGTGTAACTTGATCTTTTAAAATTTCATAACAAAAATTATTATAGTATTTATATTTTTTTAATATCAGTTATAAAATTCAGAAAATATACATTAAGGATCGATGAAAATGTCAATTATTTTCCTTCCTTGTGTTTCTTTTTATGTAGTCAAGTGTTTGTTTATACTTCGTCTGTTGCTGTTTTTTTGTAATGTAACCTTATAATATATTTGTTAGTATTATATAATGTTATTATTGTAATATTAATTTGTATTGATTTTGCCAACCATTGTAAACGGGCCAAGGCTCAATGCAATAAATGTATTATCTATCTATAACTCGAGACAATCTTTATATCAGGGAAAACCTCTTTTCCAAGATCCGTTCTTTAGGTAGATAAGATAAACAATATATATATATATATTATTGTATGAATCAGTTGTTGTTGTTGTTGTCGTGTCTGTGATTATATAACAGAAGATGGCTGAATGAGCCTCCGGAGAGGTTTGTATGAATTAGTATATGCTATATTTAGGGATATTTATTTGGAGAATTTGGAGGATGGAAAAAGTATTAAAATATAACATTTGCACCATTTCCGTAATTCAAAAAGCAGGACTCGTTAAAAAAAGCTAGAACGTGAATCAATGAAAAGCCAAATATCTTTAACCCATCAGTCATGACTATCTCGAGTCCAAAAAGACACCCTTCTCCCAATCACAGGTAAACTCCAGGAAGCCCCTCTTACAGCGACCCAAACTTTCTCAAATGCTCTCACAATAACATCAGAGCCAGAGGAAACAGTAAATTGGCAATGTCTGGAGTGCTGAGAACACATCAAACAGAGCGCCCCGGGGCCCCCCCGAAAGAGGTGGACTAACAACACAGTGACCCCTTTCGATCCAGAGGATAGGTTGGCCCTGTAGAGTTGAGAAGGAGTTGGTGATGATACCGGGCAAAAACCAACACAAATACAGGTTTGCCAATTGAAGTCAGTGATCGCTTTGTAGTAAGCCCAAACAAATGCTTTGGCGAATTATTTGTCGCTATTTAACAGTGGAGTTGGTGTGGAGTGGGGAGCCTAGTCAGTAAAGGCGCTCGCCTTGCATGCGGAAAGTCCCAAGTTTGGATCCGGGCATCGCCTAAATAATTGGCTACCTATAAACGGCCCGTGAAGCCAAAAAATGTCCGACGAACAATTACCCGTGTAGAGAGAGTGTACGTTATAATAAACTCAGAAGTTCCAATGCTGTGCGTACGTTGTCGACTTTAACGGTTGCGTTGGTGTCAGCTCGTCAATACTAATACAGGTCGTCGAATACCAATACAGGTGAATCCTTGACTGAGTTCTAAATTAAATTACGACTCCCTTCGTCAATAGCCTCTTGTAGCTCTAGTGCGACGATACTTCAAACTAACTTAACAGTGGAGTTTGTATGGCTTTACTACATAGATTTGGGGGGCTGGGGAGCCCAGTCGGTTAAGCACTCGCTTAGCATGCGGAAGGTCCCAGGTTCGGGTCCGGGCATCGCCAAAATAGCTGCCGACCTATAAAAGGCCCGTGCAGCCAAAAATGTCCGACGAATAATACCCCGTGTAAGGGAGTGCACGTTAAATATCCTTCAAAGTCCTAACGCTGCGTACGATGTCGCCCTTAACGGTTGCGTTGGGTGCCTATTCAGGTGTGGCTCGTCATCTGACTGTGGTTCTAAAATACGACGCCCGTCGCCAATAGCCCTCGTGTAGCTCTAGTGCGACGATAATTCAAACCAAACCAAACCAAAACATAGATTTGGCGATTTCTGACTCTCTAATAAAAATTATAATTACAACGCATTTTTCTTGCATGTGAAGGGACTTACTACCATCTTTTGTAAATTCAGATCTTGTGCTACAGCCTACAACTGCGTTAACAGTAATTTTTTGATTTTTAGTTGACACTTTTTAAGGATGATTTTCATCAGGAGGTATCATTGAGAGACAGGTTTGTTTGGGCTTAGTAGGGCTGCTTGGCGACATTCTTGCGGCTTCACTTAGCTCCTCGCCAAGCATCTTTACCTTCTCTTAACTCCCTGGTTGGCCCGAGGGCCCGTGTCCTCCGCAGCTGAGCAAACAGATCGGCCATCCTGTTATAAAAGTTGGTGGAGCGATATGGGAAGGGGTTAGGCACGGACGCTGGGTTTATAGCAATAATAGGGTTCGGGAGGAGAGAGATAGGAATTGTGTTGCAATAAATAATTGTAGGGGAGAACGGGACTACTTTTCCAGTGAGGATTGTTTTCCACGTGGCTATATATTGGAAATGAACTGTTTAGCGGACGCCAACTGCACTGTAAAAAATTTGGCGTGAATTTACTAGCGATTACTTAGTAACTTTACAGGTATCACGCCATTTACTAGAAAATCACCTGTAACCAATCTCTGATAGTAGATATACTGAACAAACTGCTGTAGTAATACTAAGTAAATTGATGTAACGCCTTACAGCGCCCCCTGGCTATATTTTCTAGTGTCTCTAGTAGCATTGTTTCTCGAAATTTGTTCGATCGGTCATCGGATTTAGAGGAAAATTATGACGAGTCGATATCGCAACGACAAGAAACCGAAAAACGTGGCTTTTTTTAAAATTTTAATACATACAATTGCGTTAAAATATTTCTAAAACTTCATATCCGAAAACTATTATATTAATAGTTATTTTTCATTTACTTACACACAACATTTTTAATTGCGTGCAAAGATAAATATGTTTACTGTGTGAAAACTTATTTCTTTTATTTACTTGGAATTCAATAACTTAATTTAAAGAAAATAGATTTTTGAATAAATATAATGAACCAAAAAACTTTTCAATGCGTAAGTTACCAAGAGTTATTTTTAAATCTAACATATTTCTATAGGTATTGTTAGCTTAAATAAAGTAATATTTAAAAGGAATTTGCAACGTGCAAAAAAAATCAAGAATAAATTTTTTTAAACAATAACATAACTTCTTTTAACGATCAACATTTTAAGTTCTTTATTTAAAGGCAAACATATTGCAAGTCAGCCATGGCCGCGAGGTCAAACGTGCGTTACTCGTTGCAAGAAAAGACCGCGGATCAAGAGATCGTAAGATCTGTCCTCGTCCTGATATTCGAAATAATACCTAACTAACAGAAAACTAGTGGCGCCCTCTAGTTTTTTACTTTTTAGATCAGTGCCTGTAAAGCTACTAACAGTTTCTTAGTAAACTTACAGGAAAAGCACTGGTGAAGCTACTTATAGTTTCTTAGTAAACAAACAAGAAAATCGCCTGTAAAGTTACCAGAGTTTTCTTAGTATGGTTACTAAGGAAATGTATGTATTACTTACTAAGTTTAATGCAGTAAGGTTACTAGAAAAGTTCATGGCACCTGAGTTTTCTAGAGATTTTCTAGTAACACTACAGATTTTTTTTTTACAGTGTGGGGTAAAGAGTCTTTCTTTAAATAAATTCATTTTCACAGTATAAATGGAAATATCTTGTAGAAAAAGTGTCATAAAGGGAGACTAAGATACAATTTTCAAACCAAAATGAAATGCCCCTCATATATGCATGATCAATTTATCAACTTTTCCCCGAAAAAACATAGCATACACAGAATAATTTCATGTAACAAATGGCAAATCTCTGAGAGAACTTTAAGCTACACTAAAAGATACAAAATGTCTAAAAAAACCACTGCAGATACATTTTAAGCTAAATGCTAAGTTTTACAGTTTCATCAAGTTCTTCGTCAGAATAGGTGTTTGCAGTTTTTCCTCTATATTTATCCAACTTGCTTGATACATGAAAAACTGCAGTCATTTACCTCTGCCCTTTATAACCCCTATGTTTATCACCCCTTCCCCCTCGAGATAAAAGAAGGGGTCAAGCGCCCCCACCCCCCTAACACACACACACAGAATCATTTCGTGGAATAAATGGCCGATCTCCCTTATAGATTTTCCATCCGCAAGCGCAGAAGAAGGGGGGGGAGAAAAGTAAAAGAAAGTGAGAGAGGGGATAACAAATGATGATTGGGCCTGGGTCAGTCTGGGGGGGGCGGCTAATGACCCGGACTCCTTTAATTACAATTATCAATAACGGCCGCCATGACACGGCCTCGCTGGGACCAGAGTCCATCACCTGCCGGACACGGGGGCTTTTTGCTGGTAGGGGGTCGGATAGCAAGCAAATTGTGCAGGGAAGGAACGTCTCCGGAAAATGTTTCCTTAGAAAATATTTTTGTTCTAATAGTAAATGCGATAAGGGGACAAAAATATCTCATTTAGGGTTTCACCAAGGATATTTGTTAAAGTGATTTCCATACCTGCAATAGCGATTTTGGGAAAGGTGACGATGCTGATTTCTAGAAATCTGCAATTCAATGGTTTTAAAGTGACTTTTTGGTCTGCTTGACTTCACTTTAAAAACGTTACTATATGAGTGCATAGAGACTATATGAGGCACTTTTTTGAAATATTTGTTGCAAAGAAAGTTAGATGTCGTCCAAAAGAGGATCATAAAGTTCGGTAAAATTGATGTTTTTGTGATATAGGTCAGGACAGATGACTCAATTCTGGTCCTTTTAGAGTGAAGTTACCTTGTAAAAAAGGTTTTGGTTTGTCTGCATTGACGAAATTGCAACCTAGGTCCTCTGCCTTTTGTCTTGCACATGTTTCTTTTGTTAACGTTATTATAAAAGATGAAGTTACCCATATATACCTTGGAGTACTTTTTGCTAGACAATGGGTACCGAAATCAAATAACTTTACTTTAAATATAACGATCCAGGCAGGCTCGTTTGACTGTACTTAGGAAAAAAATGAAACCATCCAAAGAATCTCTCGGATCGCAACCTCCAAGCATCCCTTATCCACAGCATCCTCCTTCCCCCCCATCCCTGGGAAATCGGACACATGCATTCGGGGCACGTGACCCCCCCTTCCCCCCAGCCGATCCAATGAGGCGTCCCTATCGTAATGACCCCTGGTCATCTCCACGACCGTGTGACCCCTCGAGATAACGGGGGGTGAGGGGGGAGAAATGGATGTGGCCCGCGCTCATTTGCGAATCCGAAATAATTGTTCGAGAGGAGAAAAACCTTTCATTAATTTCTTCTCTTTGCTTGCCATTAAAGGGGGGGCCTTATGGGAAATGGTAGGGCTCGCTCTTCCTTGATAATGTGGGATGGTAGTGCCGCATTCCAATTAGCTTATCGGAATAAATTCGGGGAAATGTCGATGGGTCTTTCGGGGGCAGGAGTGGGTTAGAAGGTTTTTTTTTCTGGGGTCGTGGTATGTAGGTATTTTATAAAGTTGTGTTAGAGAACCATGATATATAAAGTTATATAAATCAATTTAAACTTAACTTTACGTAGATTAGTTACACTCTTAAAACAAAGGAGTAAAATCCACTCCCGTTGGAGAAGTGCATTTTCGACACTGGAAAGGAGGGAATATTAACTCAGACTGAGTTAAAATCACTCGTTTGGAGTGATCTTGTCGCAGATTCAACATACAAAGGATCCAGTCCTGTAGAAGAAGTGCATTTTCGACATTGGAGAAGTGAAAATCAACTCCGACTGAGTTAAAATCGCTCGTTTGTTTTAAGAGTGTAAGGTTAATACTCTGGATTTAAGATTTTTGTTGTTTCTTAACAGTTTTATCAATCCCTAATCAATTGCTTAGAAGGATTTCAGTTGGGAGCAAAGTTTCAACGGACTCTTTACGTTTATGTTTGGAAGCATGTGAGTGATGCAGATAAATCAGCGTCACATTAGTATAACATAAGATGTAAAGTTGTGTTATTGAAATGTAACATGTAAAGTTGTTTTACAAGAAAGAATTCTTGTTGTCATATCCAATTAAATAAATATGGATTAAAAAGAAATGATGCACTGCAGAACATTTCTGTAAAATTACAGCTCATTTTGCGATTACTTTTCACAGTTAGGGTACTTTTATAGCTGCGGATATTTTCTACAGTTTAGTGCTGTAATGTTTGAATAACAGTGAATTGATGCTTTATTGACGATCAGAGCTACGTGAACAACTAACTGCCATAGTGTACACTGTAAAAAATTTGGCTTGAATTTACTAACGATTACTTAGTAACTTTACAGGAAAACACCATTTACTAGAAAATCATCTGTAACCTAAAGAAACTACTGTAGTAATGCTAAGCAATACTAAGTAAATTGATGTAACGCTTACAGCGCCACCTGGCTATCTTTTTGAGAGATGCGTAGTTTCCCTTTTTGTTTCTCGAAATTTGTTCGATCGGCCATCGGATTTAGCAAAAACTAACCGGTGATCGCATCCGTAAATTGAAAGTGTACGAGACTAAGAGATAAAAGTCTGATTCGATATCGGTCAAAGGTGAAAATTCAATCAATGTAAGTTTCATCGAAAAATTATGACGAATCGAAATTATGACGAATGAGAAACCGAAAAACGTGGGTTTTTTTATTTTAGTACATACATACAAATTGCGTTAAATTATTTCTAAAACTTCATATCCGAAAGCTTTATATCGATCAAGATTTTAACTTCATTATTTACACGCAAAGGATCTGCATGTCCCGATGACCGCGTGGACAAACGTGCTACCTCTCGTTGCTAGACGATCGAGCGGATCTTGAGGTTGCGAGTTCTGTCAAGCGACCTGCTCCAGAAAAGTCGAAATAATACCTGACTAACATAAAATTAGTGGCGCCCTCTTGTTTAACATTTTTGAAACTGCTAGTTACTAAGGTTTTCCTAGTAAAGATACTACATAAGTTGATGTATTGATTACTAGAATATATCTTGTAACGTTTACTGAAGTTTTTATAGTATGCTTGCAATTTAAATGATTGTATCGGATACTAAGCTTTAATTAGTAATATATACACATATTTCTTATGTAACATTACTAAAAAAACTTATGGAAGCTAAGTTTCCTAGAGAATTCTTAGTAACCTTACAGATTTTTTTTAGAGTGTATAAACGGAGAATGTGTGTGCATCCAATCACCGCCAGTTACCACAGAATAAAATTTACATCATCTGTAAATTCACTGCACAGTGCGATGGTTGCACTTTCAACATATCACACAATGATGCTAAATTAAAAGGATTTATTTTCAACGTTATTGTTTTTTTATTGGCTTTCATTTTTTAGCTGTTCAGTTAGGTACACAATCAGTTAAGTACTCAACTGATTATGACTTTAAATTCAAACTTTATAAATGGAAGTTGCATTTCTTGTTCTACATTTGCAACTTCCTTGTAGATAACATATATTGACACACATGAATTAATAAAGCAACATCTACAACTTTTAATATCCCATCATTATTATAAATATTAAATGCTATCGAATATACGTCTATATAACCCAAATTTATCTGCTTTCTCTAATTGCACCATCTATCGATCAATGCAAATTCATTTACCGATATCAATACAATGGACCAGACGTCTAATGCCATCTTATTCTATTAGATTGATTCATTTCCATAACAATAAACGTATAAACTGACATAATAAGTATCTTGCAGCAGGGAGATAAACTAGTGTAAGTCCCTCCAAAAATATATGTGAGAACCTTAAAGAATTATAAGGTAGCCTCAAACTATTTGCTTGACAGTTGAAATCCTCGTAAAAAAACGTAAAATGAAGACGAGAATATTTGAAAACAAAGAAAATTATTGATTATAAACTGACTGAAATTATAGGTTAAACTCTAAACTCTAAATTAACAAATTTAAATTCGCTGCTACAATCAATGCCGTAAGAGCCAAAAAGAATTCAAAAAGTGCTGCATGCCAAATTCATTAAGATACGAGTATGCGCATAAAAAGATTAAATAAATCTTTGATGTTCTACAATCTTTGATAATCTTTGAATACTCGTGGTCAGAATACGATCACAGTATCATTTCTCCAAATCTGCATATCTTATTTCATAATTTGTTGTTGCAAATTTTTAACAAGGTTGTATTGGTCTTTTTCGACAAAGAAATGCTTCTTGTCATTAGTCAAAAATTCACTGAAATTCACCCAATACGATGTGTCTGCATTGTATTGAGATCATAAACATGAACAATAGAAATCTGAACAACATTGGGACCCGGATGGCCGAGTGGTTTGGACCAATACGCCAGCAGTCTGCGCGCTGTAACGGGTGTGGTTTCGATTCACGCCTTCAACCTGGGTGTACTTTCCTTTCTCTGTGACAGTAAAAATTCTTTCTGTGTCTGTCTTACTTGACGAAGGCTTATATGAGCGGGTCTCTGATCAAGTCCAAAAGCTGGAATATATATGTACGTATCTTCCCCTACCCTATCTTATAATTTTTTATTGAATTTTTTTAACAAAGTTCTTTTGGCCTTTATCGACTATGAAATGCTTCTTAACCTGTTGTAATAAATTCACTGAAATTCACCCATCTCAATGTGTCTGTTTTGTATTAAGAGTATATCCTAAACATGACTAACAATAGAAATCTGAACATCATCTTTTGACTCATTCCATAAACGTCCTCAAACTGATATCCATAACACCAAATCCATTTCAAAACCGAATTGGCAGTTATCGGAGAAACCATTAGCCCCGCCGGAAATATGCCACTCCGTCTGGCTAAAACAGGTGAAGACGTACGAATGGAGCAGACGTCATCTTTTCCCTGTCTTTTAATGCAGTGCGCATCAATTATTCAAAACATCTGCCTGCCGTAAAAGTGTATTATATCGGGCATCAAATATTGATAAGGGAAAATGAATTCAATTATTGGCTGAAAAGAGATTGAAAAGATAGGGGGGATCTCGCAATTGTTTCGGGTTAATTGAGGATTCTATTATTATGTACGAGAAAGGGTGTAAATGAAAATGTAACTGAGGGAGGTTGTGAAAGGGGATGGGGGAAAATGTAAATGTCTCTTGGAGAGAAAGGGATTGAATTAGGAGGAAGATTACTTTGATTTTAGTTTTAGTGAAACGTTGTCTTATTAGTGAGACAAAGAGTAAGTTCTGTCGTCGTCACTAAAGTTTTAGTTTTTTAATGTATATATTTTTTCAGAGAAGATGTACAATTATTCCTCTTTGATAAAATATTTCGGAAAATGAGATAAACGGGATGAAAATGGTTTTTAAACACTTTATGCCTTAGTATAGTTGAAGTCGCAAAAAATTGCCATGCAATTGAAGTGATACAATAAGATCTTGCTATATTTTTCTGGTTAAATTTAACTACTATTTACATTTTTAAGCTCTTAAATTCGAAGAAATATGTTTTCCTAAATCTAGATTTTGTTTATGCTTTTTTCGATAGTATGAAGACACCAACATTTCAATTATAAACAGTCCGTATTAGCACATATTTTTAACTCAATTATTTACTCGAAATTTCAGCTGTTTATATGAAACTTTAATAACATATTTAAATTCATTGTAATAAGAGTAACCAAATAACATTAGAATCAAAATTAATCTGTCTAATATTTAAAAAGCCTTTCTTAAATTTTCCTAAATAAAACTTAAAACATTTAAGTAACAAATCATTTTTTTTTAGAATTCTGAACTAATTTTTAATTTATACACAATTAGGGTACAATTTTTGCATAATAATTAAAACAATTTAAATTAACACATTATATTTATGTTTATAATGTTCACAATTTAGTCGAATTGTTTTTTTTTTCCGAAAACTATACTTTTACTTTATTCTATCATCTTTAAATTCTCCACCAGAAAATTAAGCTTTGAGAGAACCTTCCAAAAATTTAGCTCATTCCAAATTTAAAAAAATAACCACAACTGTATTCGACTTTCTCTGCTCCGCCTTTACTTCCCTCTACAAAAGTAAAAGATCTGCGACAAGTGAAAAATAAAACTATTCTCTTCTTTCCTTTCTTTGGAAATGCGCGGGAAAGTGCTAAACGGTGAACTTCAGTGAATCGTTTAAAAGTCATTAGAGGCTCGTGCAATGCTAAATAGTCGGTCTGCACAAAAACGCGCATCTTCCAGGGTTGCACACATCCCTGGAGGAAAAGAGTGGCATAAAAAATGGTCGCCAATGTCCAGTTAGTGTCGCCAAAGAAATTATTACCCTAGGAAAGACATATTTTTTTCTGTATTTTTAAAGGATATTTTGCTCTTTTCAAAAAAACAAATTTAATCATTGCATTTAAATGCCTCTTAAAATAACGATCCTAAATTTTAGGATTTTATTTGATGAACTTGTGTCTAATCAACAGTTATTTCATATAAAATAAACAAATTTAAATTGAAAACAAATTATCACCAACATGGAGGGAAATTTATTTTATGTGTTTATTAATAGTGAATTTATAATTATTCAATTGTAATGGTTTATTTATAGGAGAAACAATTGGTTCTATGTTTGTATCTCTTGCAGGTTAGGCGAGTACCCAAAATTCTAAAATTTTTACTATTACTTTAATCTTTTCCAAATTTGGCATAGTGATTTCAAATATAATGAGCAATGCTTTTGGGCATTTTTTTATTTAAATATACTTGATTTATTTTAAACGGTGTTTTTCAACTAAAAAAAGGGGATTACGCTAACACTTCTAGCATAAAAAGTTTTTCATTAATTTACCTGAATTTTTTTACAGATGCTATTTCAATATATATATATATCTGTGCCGTGAACCTCTAACATCTGGTGTAAATATAGTAGTTTTTTTTAAAAAAGTGTCCAAGTGTAAGTTATTCGAAAAAATCTTTTTTTTTTTGTTAATTCATAAAATTTTTCTTAATAACTTCTTTTCTTGTAAGTTGTATGTAACTCTAGAGGGTCATTGCATGTATCAGTTCAAAACAAAGAATTTAGCACATAATTAATGTTTATACGAGGAAAATTCAATGTAGTAGACTTGTTAGCGTAAACCTCTTTTTTTAGTTGAAAAACACCGTATAAAATAAATAAAATGCCTAAATAGCAATGCTCATTATATTTGAAATGCCAAATTTGGAAAAGATTAAAGTAATAGTAAAAATTTTAGAATTTGGGGAAATTTTGGTTACTCGCCTACCGTAAGAAGGATTGTAAGTCCCATAGGGCTAATGCATTAGTTTTGGAATCATAACTTCCGCAGAAGTATTGCTTTGCTTTGTTGTGTGTTAGATATTTTCCCACCAGATTCAACATAACATGGAAGTGAAACAAATATCAAACGCAAATGTTATCTAGTTGTTTTTTAAGTTTTAAAAAGACAAAAACATTTACCCTACTTTATAACATTATCAATTAATAATTAAATAACCGAATGTTATTTTCTCTACAATATCGTTTTAAATAGATATTATAATGATTCTCATACCTGGTGAAAATGGAATAACATGTCAAAGCAATTCTGTTTTTTTGCAAAGGTTGTGATTTCAAAATTAATGCATTAGCTCCATAGGACTGACTGTCCCTCTTGCACTCTTAAAACAAAAGAGTGAAATCCACTCCTGTATGAGAAGTGCATTTTCGACACTGGAAAGGAGTGAAAATTAACTCAAAATGAGTTAAAATCACTCGTTTGGAGAGATCCTCACGGAGGTTTACCAAACAAAGTATCCACTCCTATAGGGGAAGTGCATTTTCGACACTGGAGGAGTGAAAATTAACTCAGACTGAGTTAAAATCGCTCGTTTGTTTAAGAGTGTAGTGTGACGATAATTCAAACCTAAGTAAACTAAACCAATTAGATAACTGTTTATTTTTTTATTGAAAATTAAAATTCATTATATTATTTAAAGTTACATTATTGTGTATAAGGTGATTTTAAGTAACTGCTCCATACTTAAAATTCTTTAATTATATTTCTGTAACAGGTTAATTTAATTGAGCCCTTCCTACTTCAAATTTTAAAATTAATTAAAATTATTAACATTATTAGCTTTTTTCAAATAAAAAACATGTGCTGCTCGATAACCTGACAGTCAGGTGACGGGTTTATCTCACAGGATTAAATTCTTCGCCAATAGTGGCAAACCGGACCCCATGCGAAAGGCTATTGATTTGGGATTGATTCGAGGCGCAACTCCATTTGTCGGGGTCAGTGTAGCGTGTAATACTTCTGCCTCCGAATCTAGCGGCCGTACAATTACATCGGGGAAGGGGGCAACACCGCCTGCCCCCCGCAAAAAAATCAACTTGGAAAAGGGGGGGAGGGGGCCGAAAGCCTCCGTTTAGTGGGGGGAGATTCGATGTCTGATAGAGCCTCTAAGGATAAAACTATGTCAAATATAGATTGAGATGTAGCAAAAGTGTACCGGCCACGGAGTATTTTTTTATTTGATATTTCGGAGTATGTAACCCTCCCCCCTCCAACACACATTTTTTGTGAGGTTGAGTTATTTTTATTGCGGCTTTCTATGCGGTTAATATATAATCTAAACAACTCTTTATATATAAACTACTACTTTAATATATGAACAACTGCTTTATTTGTTAATTTTTTAAAAACATTAGAAACCATATTTAAGTTAAGTCACTCAATATTTAAGTAAAGTAAACGTAATATTTTTTGTGAAGTAAGGATTTTTTTTTTGAAAAAATTGATTTCCACAGAAAGAAGATTAGCAAGCAAGTTTATTATACACTCTCAAATTGTGATTAATCATAAGGTGACAGTTAACATAAGTTACTGAAAATTTGTTACGGAATATAGCCCTAAGCTACTCATATGACACAGAATATGACTATAACAATAAAAAACCAAGAGGACACAACATAAAAATCTCATTCTTAAAGCTCTATAATCTGTCGAAATTCTATAATTTTGAACCTTCCTCTGTACTGTATACCAAACGTCAACTACTTTCAAGACAACAAATTACCAAGTATCGTCCCATGTATGTTTCGCCCCAAAGACTTATACCTTAATTCTCAGCTCAATTTTAATTCGAAATTATTTTTTAAAAAAATTTAAATCAAAATTTTAAAATTTTTATAAATTTTTTTTAGAAAAAAGTTCTTAAAATAATTTCTAATTAAAGTTGAGCTGAGAATTTAGGTATAAGTCTTTGTTTGTACATATTTGTACAATATAAAGTCATTTTCCTGGTCATTTTTTCAATTTTGACCTCACAATTTGCCGCGCAAGCCTAATCACAATGTGTTCAAATAGCTTTATGTTTAATATCATTTATTTTAGTTTTGGCTAAAGTTTCATAAATTTTAAAATTTGTTTTATATTAAATAAATCTTACAGAATTACATATAAAAAATTATACTTATATATTGAGTAGTTAAAAAATCACATGAAAGATCTAACTATGCTTTGTAGTACCTTCTTTGCACATTTTTAAGACTCCTATGACCCTTTAATTTCCTTCAACCCATTTGGAAGAATATCATAAAAACTGAAGAGGATCTCTACGTTAGTCTAACCCATTGTAATCTAATAATTCAAGTATGATTTTCTATTCATAAATTCTTGCGAACTGGCGTCCCCAATTGGGGACATTTTTTGAAACCTCCCCACAAACAATTAATGTATTAATTAGTTCCGAAATTGACCTGGTCTGATAGAAGAAGATCCAAATATCAGTTTTCAGCCGTTGATTACAGGTATCAATAATTTAGTTAATTAATTAAAAATGAAGTTGAAAGAGGGTCATTACAGTTTAGAGTTCATAAAAAATGAACTTACTTTTTTTCAAACTTCTTAAAAATTCTTTTAGTGGTTAATTTTTAAGGCATTCTGCATTAAAAACAATGATAAAATAATCTGTTAACTACAAATAAGTGATACGGCTTTTTTTGTTGCATTTACAGCACAAAAAAGAGGATTTTTAGAGTTTAAGGCTTGTCACTAAGTAGCTATTAAACATAATTAAAAAAAAAAGCATACTTTTAGCATTTGTTTATATTAACAGTATGCTTAGTTTAAGAATATACGTGTAGTATTTTTCTCGAGTCTTAAGATGATAAGATAGTAAAACGCTTTTTGACACCATATACCAATTTTAAATATGTATCTGAACTTAACTTTTCGGCGAAATAACATGAGTGGGCCAAGGCCATTTCAGCTCATGTGACCAAGGACTCAGTGTGTAGTCAGGCATTCGGGTTAGGTGGTCAACCTCAAGCTGAACCTTCAGTGCTTAGTTCTAAAGCGTGTTTGGTCCGTTTTTATCGACCCATTTAAGGGTTGAAAGGATGAGTTAACCTTGCTTAATCCAGGAAACGATTCCGGGACCTGTGGCATGGCGATGCAAAGTACTACCGCTAAGCCCCCTGGCCTGACGTGTTCATATAAGAACAACAAAATATAAAAAAAATCTTCAAGTCCAAGATGTACCTCTCTGGCTCTGATTTGAAGATTTGCATGAAAACCCTACCTTCGTTAACAAAACAAAAAACAACAAAAAAAATGATCGAACTTCCCTAAAAATATAATCGATTATTGTAAAACCGGATCATCTGGATGGCGGCACCTCAAAGCGACGAATCCCGGGTTAAGATAGTGAACCGGCGGACGAGTCGAAATCAATAAAGCCCCACGATCCCTATTGAGGAAAGGGGTGTCGGGCGGGTATTTCCTCACCCAAGGTAATTTTCATGCTAATGAGGACCGGGGGAAGCAGCTATTTTCTGGCTGGTCTCATCTATTTATGATGCATCCCTCTCCGCCGAATTTCCATAGAGTCTCTTTGAAACTAAATGACTTTAAAACTATTCGCGCGAGAACGACGAATTCGCGCAAAGACCTCTAATGAGAAAGGGCTGAGAACAGCCGGCGAATCGAAACGGTACTACCCAACTCACGTGGGTTTATTACTAAGATTTGGCGCCTTTGTAGAGAAGTAATGAGAAAGTAAAGCATTATTTTTACTTTTTCAATCGAATAAGACTGTTGAAAGTTGAGTTGTTCCGTTGATATGTGTTCTTTCAAATTTCCAGCGTTACAGCTTTTTAAGAAGTTTTAAATTCCGTAAATTATCTATAATAATAAAAGAAAGAGTCTGTCTGTGTGTATGTCTGTGGATCGCAAAAGACCTACTTAGACTGCTCTAAAAAATTCGAAATTTTTAATATAGATTCCTTTTAATACCTACGTGTGCACCTGAGGCTTAGATTTTTCATATTTGATTGAAAATTTTAATTAATATAATTAGTTTAAAAAAAAACGTCATCCACGTGGGATTGCGGGACCATAACAGGGCTTGAAAATACATGGTCCGGGCCAAAACGGGGGCTTGATGCCATCCTCTATTAGTTTGATTGAGATATGCGCTCGCCCTAGGGCTGCTTCATCCTCTATTAGTGTTTGATCTTTTAGGTGCGCATGCGTCAACACGAATTTAATTTTGTTTTAATTTTGAGTGTATTTTCACAAGTAAGCATGCCTCTAAAAGGAAGCAATGCGAAGTTAACGGGTTCCCAGTAAGGCGGGACCATACTGCTAGTTATTAATATACATACATTAGTTCAAGCTTAAACAGAAATTCGACAGTCTTCACCGTAGGCATGTCTGATAAAAGCAGTGACGGGGTGGCCTGGCGTACCACTTGTAATTGCGTCATTTTGATTAATTAAATGCAATTTTTTTATTTCGTATAGAATGTGTTTAAAAACTAACTTTTCTCCTAAAACTCAACACAAAATCAAAAATCTAAAGGTTCTTGTACTTTCTAATTGAGACTTTATGTTTATGAAAATTCTAAAAAGGCCATATATAACCATTCTTTCACAATTACAATTTAAGCACTGAACATAAAATACATTGCTGACATGCAATAAAAAACATTTATGCGTAACTTTTTCTTCCAATTATTGGTATTAACAATTAATTGGCATCGATTAGCTGCCAAAAGTAGCAGCCTTTCTTCCCAATTTAGCAATTCTTCTCGGCTTTGGTCTTCTTAGTATTCTGTACACTGCTCTCACGTCGATGAATTTTCCGTGCATATGCTAGAGGACGGAAAGGGGTGAATCTCTCCTGGCATTGTCTTGGTCTTAGGGAAGAAGGGCTCTTTTTCTTCCCTTATTCTTCACCTGCTGCACAGAGTATAGAAGAAGATGAGGACACTTGGCACAAAGCAAAGTGATGCCAAGTCGCCAAGTAACCCTAGTAAGCCCAAACAAATAGCTCACTTAATGCTAGTTTCAATGTAAAAGCAACATTGCATTCGTTAAAAAGCGTTAATTGAAACTCCAAAATGGGTCAGTTGTAGGCTGTTGCACGATATCCGAATTTACGCAAGCTGGTAGCAATTTCCTTCACACGTAAGAAAAATAGATAGTTAATATACTTTTTATTAACCTTTTGAGGAAAACAGACGTATAAGCCTCATGCCATCTAGCTGTCAGGTTTTCCAGCAACCCACATAATTCTTAAAAATATATAAATTTAAGTTTTTTAAATTTTAAAATTTTAATCCACCATTACGAAAATATAAAGTTTAAAAAATTAAAATTTCAGTAATTTTTTTTATTTGAATCTCATGCAGCGAAAACAAGTTTACACTTCAACTGATTTGCTTAGGACTTAGAGGGTTAAATAGTCGTAATCGCCATGTCGACGAAATAAGCCTATGAGAACTCCACTGTATGATACTTGTTTCTAAATAACGACGCCTGTCTCCTCTGGTGCGACGAAATTCAAACTAACCTAACCACTCTACAATAGCGTCAAATACAATGCCGAGAGAGTTTGTTTGGGCTTGCTAAAAGGCGATTAATGGCATCCTTTGGCAAACATCTTCTTGCATTAATTTTTACCCGGTATCACCTCCCTCTTCTTCTCACCTCCGCAACCTGCTGCAGATTCATAGGGAAGAATAAGTGCGCGAAGGAGTGTCTTAAGAGGAGATCTTATTTCGGTGAGCTGCGTTCTTCGAGTGACTGGGTTTTAGAGCAGGAGATTGGGACGGGGGAATATTGAAGGGAGTTCGGAAAATAATTAATTCGGGAATTTTGAAAAGTATTTGAAGGATAACATGGTAGTCTGTAGGCATGCTTATTGTGGGATAAACTGTATTTTGCCTTCGTAAGTAATTTTGAAGCAAATTCGGGGATTTGGGGTAACTGGTACCCTGGAGAAACAACTCCTTGAAACTTTCAAGTTTGGGAAAGCAATTATTCCAAAATGCTTAATGTTGAAACAATTGTTTGACAGTGAAGAAAGTTCTTTACGGATTAGAGATTTTTTTTGCACAGTACATTTATTAAAAATGCTTAATTTCATGCTTAAGCTATTTTATGATAAATTAAATGTAAATATAGAATGAACCGACTCATTGATATTCTATATTTTTAATAACTTTTAATATACATTTACAAATTCACCCGAAAATTTAAAAAGAGTTATTCTCTGATGTAGTATATGATATTACAAAATACCTATTGGAATCCTAAAAATAGATATATCATTTATCCAAAATGCTTAATGTGATGTAAAATTATTGTGTATGGTGACGATAAAAATGTTTGCTGCAAAGCCAGTGATTGAATGTATCTATCTTGTCCGTTTAAAAGATGGAGCAAGTTGTTAATAAAATTCTGTGTACGTACGTCAATAAAGTATATCGTTGCTGTAAAATAACATATTAAATGGAAAAATAATAGAAAAATGCACTGTTATTTAACAAAATTGTTTTGCAGTCCACAGTCAACGGATTCATTATTTTGTCCACTGAAAAATGAATCCTTGTCAAAAGTTTCAAACACAAATAGATTAAAACCACGTATGACCCTTCAAAACTGACCAACTCATCGAGACATGAATCATTCCCCCCCCCCCCCAAGGGCCCTTTAAGGAGGGGCAGGGGGTCAAGCCCTTAAAGGTGCAACTCTTTGGCGCTCTCTCTGCAGAAGAATGACCAGGTCAATACATGCTCTTGTCCCTCCATTACAGCGGGCCCCGGGGAGAGGTCGTAAAACAAGAGATATGGCCCGGGCGGTATTGAAAGGGCCCCACGCCCCCCCGCACTACCACGACGTGAGAAAGTGTATTGGGTTCTTTCAAGGTAGTTGTTGTGTTGGGTTATTGTTTTTTTTATGTTTCCTGTATGGAAAAGGTATTCTGTAAAATTGAATCATATCAATACATACTACGAATGGTATAGAAAGGCAATCGCTATTTCGGGAGAGAAGAATTATGTTTTTTAAAATATTTTTTTTCTTAAAAAAGGTAGTTGTTTTGTTTTGTTGCTATGGCTTTTGAGTTGTTGTTATATTCGCTGTAAATATTTTATGTTGCGGGTAGAGTAGGTACATATATATTTCTGCTTGTGTGCGTGATCAAAGATTCGCTTATAGGCCTTCGTAAAGTAAGGCAGACACAGAGAGAAGTTTTTATTGACGCAGAGAACGGAAGTACAACCAGGGCGCAGGCGGTAATCTAACCCACACCCGTTACAGCGCACAGACGTAAGCGACACTAGATTAATGGTCCAAACCACTAGACCATCCAGGCCCCCATTATGTTGAACTATCTAATATTTAGTGGTTACTTCTTACATTTTAGTGTTATAACTTTCCGAATGGCCTAGCAATGTGCAGAAGTAAATGATTATTTTCTGTGCATAAATTTTAAATTTATCATTTTAAGCCTTGTTTAGAAAATCAGGATTAGGTTTAGTGTTTCAGAGAGATGAAAAAACTTAAAATAATTTTTAAATGAAAAAATAATATAATAATTAAAAAAAATCTTTATTTATCAAATTGTGTAGCACATGGGTATCGCTAGAGAGACTGGAGCATAAATTACTTAAAATCGAAGTCTAACACTCAGAATAGTAATATTAGTTTAACAAAAGAAGTTGTTTTCATGAAGAGGAGCGTCTCATCAACATTATACCGCAATTACCTTTCCAACAGGTGCAATTAAATCATTGTTATAGAAGCAAACATTTACGCCGTCAGATGGCGTTACACAACAAATAACACAATGCTGTGAAATCTAATGATAGTTAAAAGTGCACTAAATTTTAGATTAAGAGTACTGCAAATCCAATTTCACGATAACAAGTTTTTCTGAAACATTAATATCTTTCTACTAACAAAAAAACTACAAAAAAGGTATTGTCTCATCAATAAATCTACGCAGTCTATATTTTGTTTATATCACGTTTTCTACAAAGTACATAATTTGACGCTTTTCAATAACACGTCAAAAGCAACAAACTAGGGCGTCTTTCACATCCCACCTTTTCCCATATAATACACAGATACGCCCCTGCATCTTGGTCGTTTTAGACGAGATAAATAAGCTGACCAGGGGACGGTTTTTACTTCCCTTTTTTCTTTTCTTCTTCTTTCTTCTTCTGGAGTGACAGCGACAGAGAATGGAACTTTTGGAATGAGATTAGCCATCCAGCAGATTTGTTGCAGCACTTCTGATCATGGGCGGAGTTAATTTCCGAGATGTCCCTGTCGAAGACACTTTTTATGAAGGGGATGGAAGAGCGATTTTTTTCTAACTCCCGAAGGGTTGTTATGAAATAGTTGTTTGTATTTATTAAATGAAGAAATTATTAATTAACATATTACAATGCTCACCTGCAGATGCATTCGTTTTTGCCATTACGGTGAGAACAAATATTCCCTCCACAAATTGCCTAAATAATCCGCAAATTAATGGGTAAAAATAATAAATTATAAAAGTAATCGACGCAGTACAAATTGTGACAAAAGTGAATACTTAAAGAAAATATCACGAAGGTTTATAAGCGGGTCTCTGACCAAGCACACAAACCTGAAAAAAATTGTATATCAACCAAAGAAAATATTGCGCGCTTCTCCGTATTTTAAGTGCATGTGCAAGAAAACAACTTGTACAGAGTATCAATACTTTGACAAAAGTAAATACTCTAAGGTAAATATTGCTCGTTTCTCTGTATTTAAAGGGCATGTTTACACATGCCCTTATGCAAAAAAAAAGCTTTGCAGATCATCAATATTATGACAGGAGTAAATACTCGAAGTTAAATATTGCAGAACAAATTGTTCTGTCAAACCAAATATCTTTTTTATAATAATATATTATTCCTTTAGAACAGCTAAATAAATATTTCTCGTATTAAAAAAAATGTTTTGTTTGGTTGATTGCCCCCAATACTGCTAAGTAGAGAAAAGTCAACAAAATATAATCCTATTTTAAAAAGAGAAGACGAACAATATGGACTCATTTTTAGCGCCTTATGTATGTAAAGTCTAGTGAAAAAGTAATTAACCCAATTCACTATCACTGATTAGATGTAAAAAAATATAATTTCAAGGCAATATTTGGAAGTGTTAATACCAAACAACTACCACATTTCATCGAGTATGTGTTAAATCAAGCACTCAATTCAGTCAGACAGTTTTAGACAGTCAAAGAATTGAATTCAATTTTTTCTATATAGCAATCGTTTAGCAGTAGCATAGCAGCGGGAGATACACTCAATTAAAACACTTTTTACAACCCAAATCACTTAAAAAAAATAAACGAATTAAAAAAGTTTTGATTTATTATAAAGAGTGTAGGTGAATACAAAAAAAGGGGGGTCAGTTCTAATGGTTTTACTTGGCAATGCAGGCGCACCGAGTGCAACAAAAAATTGCAGTTGTAGTGTGTCCAAGGTTTGGACCATTACGCCAGCAGTCTGCGAGCTGTAACGGGTTCAGGTTCGATTCCCGCCTTTGCCCTGGGTGTACTTTCCTTTCTCTGTGAAAGTAAAAAAAATCTGTGTCTGCCTTTATTGGCGAAAACTTATGTAAGCGGATCTCCAATGAAGCACACTAGCTGGAATATATATGTACCTACCCCAGTGTGTCCAGCCTAGTAGGACAGACGGACAAACCCAATTGTGACACGGTCAAGCGGGGCTCCTCTCTTTAATTCGCGTCACAGGAAAAGAAGTGGTCCAATTACCATTCGAACACAAAGACCTCCCCCTTCTGGGATGGTGACGGTAAACTAATCAGGGCCGCAATTAACTGGAGGGGGGGGGGGCAGTTATTGGGGTGACACACGGACGGACGCTCTTTTGTAGCATGGGGGGGGATGTCCACCAATAATGCGGAAATTGTTTGTGGATTGAAGGGCGGGGAGGGAGAGAGTTGCGAACCACTAAATAATAATAGGGTGTACAGCTGGGGAAAAAAAAAACGAATCACCCCTCCTTCCTCGGCTGCTATTGATCAAGGAATTTTGTGTAAGGTGTCAATTTTCAGGAAATAGCGTGAGGAATCGGGAACTGGCAACAGAAATTGGAATAGGGGTCGTCTACATATTAAAATGAGTACCAACTTTGAAAATTCCAATGGCAACACCCAATTTTTTTTTACATAAAAATGTTCAACACCTTCAAAATACCCCATGTATAAAAAAGAATTATTTATTTTGCATTATTTGCTGAGATATTAAAGCTTTAATTTTGAACTCGTTTAGGGGCAAATCTCCTAAATGAAAAAATGCAATATTTTGGTTGTGTCTTTTCAAAACGACAAGCTAAAAAAGGGTTAGCATAATCTCGCCAACGGATGCTAGAATTTAACTTTCTTCAGCAATATTGGGATTTTTCGAATGCTTTTTTTTTTTTAAATTTTGGATTTTAAAATTCAGAAATAAAATAAGGCTAGAAGATGAAAAGTTTTAATTTTAAATTAAGTCCCATATACGGTTATTTATAACTAACAGATTTCAAATGCTATTAGTTACAATCAGATTGAAATCAGACGGAACGGTCGTTCCGCCTGCCAATCTCAAAATGACGCCAAGGGCAAACGGCAGTTATGTATATATACAGGAAATATTTCGCTATGTTAACAGCGAAATCGATTTTATTTTTTACCAGCAAAACTAAAGTTCCTAGAACAACTTAAAAAATACAGTAGACAGGTTTCGTGGATTACTTTAAATAAAAAAAATGTGGTTGTTCTAGAATAAAAAACAGCGGGGAAAAAAATTATGGAAATTTTCGAAAATGAAATCTTTCGAGCAGTTTTAGTCAAATTTTGACCTAATTTTTGCTGAAACCAACAGCCATTACTAGTCCATGAATCTCGAAGCGGTTTTTACTAAACGATTAAGAATGCCCCAATTCACATTCTGTGCAAGTTTGAAGTTTCAAAAATACTTCTTTCTATTTTTAATTAATTAAAATCTATATTACCTTTGGCGGTATGGTTGCACGATAAACAAGCCATCCTGGCGGCCATGTATCTCCTAAAACGCGCAAAGGTTTGCTATATTTTCGACGAAGAGCAGTTAGTAGCGCCGTTAACTATTGGAGGGATTATAGCAGCTTGTAAAATATGATTAACCAAATATCTAAATAAACAGATTGAAAAAAATGTCTAATTAATAAACGAAATGCATCATTTAAACTTTTTGGCATTTTTATTAGAAAACTTATGATTAACGCGAGTTAATGAATGGATGGACTAATTGATTTATGAATGTAAACAATCATATTCGCCTATTTAGTTGCCATATTCAGTTGCCAATACCTTTCAAGAAATTAATTTTTTTTTAATATAAAGGTTTAAGGTTTTATAAAGGTTAAAAAATTAGTTTTTTTAAAAAAGAATTGTACTTGGTTATTGTTTTTCGTTGAATAGGCTTTATATTTTTTTAGTTTTAATAAAAGAAAATTGAAATAAATATGCCTTCAAAAGTGTATGAAACAAGGCATAACAGACGGTTGCGGTAAACAAAAAATAAAAACTGCGATGTAAGCTCGAAATGCGTTGAAAACAATGATCGGGAAAAAAACGTCATCTAAGCGGCTCAGTGACTGAGAAGTTAAACGCGTCCGCCTCTTGATCGCGGATTCGAGCCCCGGCTGAGTCGTCGGATTTTCTGGATGGGAAAATTCTGGGCGCGCATGTCAAATGCTTATGTGGCATGTAAAAGATCCCTGGAGGGCCAAGTTAGCCTGGGTTCTCTCGGAAAAACTAAATCTCCGCATCCACAGAGAGTACAGATTCATTATAATCTGGGCGTCATTGGTAGTGAGAGTCGCCTAGATGGTGCCACAAAAAATGGCTTTCAGTTCTGGGGAATATGCCGAGTCTGCAAAGGCTTGTACGCCAGCGTTTCAGCACCATTAGAGAAAAAAAAGTCATCTAGAAATTTATTTCTAGATGTCGATGACGTTTTAATTTAATTTCATCGATGTGCAGTTCACTTTCACCATTTACAATATTGATGCTGAACTATTTTAGCTTCCCTTCGGCATTGTTCCCGGTGGTTATACAACTTTCCATAGACATTCCTCCCTACCTTAAAAAGAATCTCATAAAATAAATTAAAAAAAACTACTGATATCCACCAAAAAAACTTCGTAAAAGTAAACAAACGCCGATCTCAAAAAAAAAAAAAAAAACTATTTATTTTATAAAAAAAGTCATTATGAGAATTGTGGCTAAAAAACCCGTGATACGAAGTTTTTTTTGGTGGATACATGATTACTGCACTTATGTTTTAAACTTTTTATGCAAATTTTTATTTCATTCACATTGTTGCAAAAAGTTTGTTTAAAATTCGTCGCACTCTATCGGTAATATCGGCCCAGTGGTTTAGTGGTAGTGCTTATTTCGCATTGCCATGCCACAGTTACGGGGATCGAATCCGGATTGGGCGATGTTGACCCATCCTTTCATCTATTAAGTGGGTCGATAAATTGGGGACCAAGCATGCTTGGGGAACTGAAAGCTGGGGGTTCTGCGTGAGGCTTTCCTCATTACCGGGACATATGCCTTGCACCCCAGAGCCCTTGTATCATGAAAACTAAAATGGGCACGGCAGGCCCTGACCCACTAATGGGCTGTTGCGCCGAGGAGTTTTTTTATCGGTTAACCACGTATTGCACATTGAGGGTTACGACCTTAACACGATATTTAAGGAAAGCAAAATAAAATTACTCAGAATGATTTGGTAATGATTTTTAACCAACGCGCAGGCACTAATCATTTTAAATAATTAATGTGGTAACAATCAAATGTATTTAAAACCGAATGCCAATAATATTCTAGGGTGTTTAATTTTTTAATATTAAACACACTTTTTGAAATTGTATTGGAAATAACATACATTTAAAAATATAGTAACCGATATAATTTAATGTTAATTATACAAAATACATTGTATGCACTTGAAATAAGAAAAGATTTTTAGACATTTGACAGAAATGGATAAGTTGAATAAACATTTACCAACACACGCTTTTTAATCACCGAACGATAATGCAATTTAGGATCAAATTTGCCGAGTAATTTTTTACACGGTCCCTAAAATTCGTCTTTTTCAGTTTTTTTACAATAACTCGGCAAATAATTGTTATTGAATTAAAAAATTCGGGATTTTGGTTCTACTTGATCTACTTTATCGATTTATGTAAAAAAAATGGGGTTGCTATTCATGTTTTATTTTTTCTTATTTAAATTTAAATAAAAAATTATTAAAAATGAAAAATTGATGAAAAAACATGTGTGATTTGTTTTTGGAAAATTAAGAAGTATATAATGAAAAAAAATCTTTGTTTAATTCATTTTATTTGTAGAGGTATGAATAAAAGTTTGTGAAACTTTTTTAACATTATGGGCGTTCAACTTTGAATACTTATATCTCAGCAAATAATGCAGAAGAAATAATTATTTTTTATACATGGGGTATTTTGGAGATGCTGAACATTTTTGCGTAAAAAAAATTGGGTGTTGCCATTGGAATTTTCAAAGTTGGTACTCATTTTAATATGTAGACGACCCCTATTACAATTTTTGTTGCCAGTTCTCAATTCCTCACGCTATTTCCTGAAAATTGACACCTTACACAAAATTCCTTGATCAATACCAGCCGAGAAACGATGGGTGATTCGTTTTTTTTTTCCTCAGCTGTACAATGGAGCTTTTATGGGTAATGTGAGTTGTTATATTGATTATTAAACTTTGAATTCTTATCATTTTTGAATTTTATATATTTTAATTAATATCTTTTTGTATTGTTATCATTTTAATTGTTTTATATTTTAATTAGTATCTTGTTTGAACTGTGATGTATTTTATTCGGTATCATTAATTAATTGTTATATATCTTAAATATTATTTCTTTGTCTAATTATGCATGTTTGATTAGTTGCTAAAATTATCTACTTGAGATTTTTATTACACTCTACATACAAAAGAGCCGTATTGATAAAAAATAATTTTTTAACAAAAAAACTGTCGATGAAATAATAACAAAAATTATCCAGACAATTTAAAATAAAACAGCCTCTTTAAATATAAAATTCTTTTGATGTATATGTTTAGCTGTAGATATATTAGTATTAATATTAAGAATATCTGCCTTCACCCTCCCCCCCCCCAAGTTTTTGTGTATCGGATCCCTTTCATTTCTTAAAATCCTGAAAGTTAGTTTTTTCCTGCATGAAAAACCCATCGTAGTGAAACAACTTCTACAGATACAAGGCTTTGGAATTAGTAGGGAATAGGTAACGGCATTTTTTTTTGTATTTATAATAAGAATCTGCTACATTCAACTTAAACATGCTCATTAATGATCACTATAATTATCATCAAATTTTTTGTTGTCAAACTGACTTAATTTGTTATTAATAAATTGTTTTGATTCCCCTACATGCGATACAGTTTAAAAGACTTGAATTTAAAACTAATTAATTCAATAAACTAAAAATATCTTCATTGCACCATTTAAAAAGTATTGTCCAGATATTTCGAATCGATAATTATATGGTATTTATGTGTCAATGAATCGATTATCTAATAACTGGAGTGACAGGGGGAAGTATTGGGGGGGGGGGGGTATGGAGATAACACTCTTTTATGGTAGAGGGGTGGCAGGCAATAATGCCAAAGCGGAAATTGGTTGCAAACGTGGGATCACTGAAGGGCACGGAAAGGGTCAAATAGGGGGTGTTGTATTGAGTGTTGAAATTTATGAATGTTAATGTGTCTTCATTTTTTTTATGTTAACCTTTCGAAAATGTCTGCAGAAAATATTGAAAAAAAAAAAAACTGTGTCTAATGCTCAGAAGGTAAAGAGAGGCAAATAAAATCATGTGATATAATAAAAAGGAGTCTGTTTGATTATAAAGGGAAACTCAGCGCTTAAATTGAAAGTTTTATTCTTAATGTACAGAACCTACTTTTTCCAAATCCCTACCAAATAATACTTAACGAAATTAGACTGTGGGGTTAAAATTTAATTTATTTTAATATTTTCACAGTTACCGGTTATCAATTAGTACAGTAGTATTATTTTTTTGTTCAACTCTCTGTCATTCCATTATTTCATTTATTTAGATTTAAAGCATAACAACAAGTATGAAAACAACAAGCATTTTTTAGCTATTTAATCTTATATAAACCAGCAACCAAACTTGGAACATGCCAAATGAGCTATTCACAGCCAAACCCAGCAACCCCTCTTCCCATACTCGAAATGATATAATTTTCAAATCCACCGTCGTTGTAAATACAAGGGGCATGGGTGAATCACGGCCTCCCAGGGACCGACCCGAGAAAGAGGGGGCGTAACACCATGATAGATTGGGTCACGACCCCTATTATTCATCTTTGCCCCCTTCATCAGATTGATGGATGACTACATTGTGGCGTAACACGGATCCCCGATTTCAGAGTGGAGTGCTGCTACGGTGTAATTTATGTATTTAATATAGGGGGAGAGGTTTTTGCAAGTAAGTGATTTGTTTTTGTCAGTTAGGTAGGTACATATATAATCCGGCTCGTGCGCTTGATCAGAGACTCGCTTTTAAGCGTTCGTCAAGTAAGACAGACATAGAAAGGATTGTGACGAATAACTTTAATATTCAGTAGTCTCTGATGGTAGCGTTATAATATTTATTAGTTTTAACATATTATTTACAAGAGCGTTTAAAACATCAGCCTTCCATTTTCTATCTTCTTTTTTAACAACGTTGCCACACATCAAATTAAAACATTTTCATAGTCACGTTCTTTAAAGTTGTTTCACGAGTTTTTTGGTTTATTTGAATCTTTATAGACCCCTCCCCACCAAGGGAAGACTTTTGATAGAAGAGAAAAAGTCTTAAAAGTTCTGAGTCTTTAAATATGAAAAGTCTTAAAGAGTCCTAAAGTCTTTCTATAAGTCCCTAGCAGTTTTTGGATCAGTGCAACTATTTAACATGTGCCTAATTTTTCAAAGTTCCAGTAGGGTTATAAATTACAGTTAAAATGCTTAACAATATTAAGGTAAGACTAACAACTTCAGAGGTACACAGTATACGCATGCAACAACTAAATTACAATTCATGGAAATCTACTCAGGGTATCGGCATTTTGATGGAGACATCCCTTTCTGTGAACAACCTCATAATTGAATGGTTGTAATGTGAGGGCCCACCTCAAAAGTCGCGGATTAGTCCCTGTATTTTTCTCTAGCCAGACTAGAGGATTGTGATCAGTCTGTATGGTGAATTTTTGTTGCCCGTCAAGATAGCATTTTAATTTCTGAATGGCATAAACAATGGCAGCACATTCCCTCTCTGTAGTACTGTACTTTTGTTCTACAGGGGTGAATTTCCTACTGAGGTACATTATTGGGTGCTCTTCATTATTCTGATTTATCTGGGACAACACCACGCCAATTCCAACGTTTGAAGCATCGCACTGAATGATGAATGGAGCAGTGAAGTCAGGGCTGTATAGTACTGGCCTTTCTGAAAGTCTTTTCTTTAGTTCTTCAAAGGCGTCTTCACAAGTAGAGGTCCAATTTACTGATGACTTTACGTCCTTTCCTTTCAAAAGATCTGTTAATGGAGCCGCAATTACCGAAAAATCTGGTATATACCGTCGGTAATAACCAGCAAGTCCTAAAAAGGATCTAATCTGGGTTTTGTTCTGAGGCCTAGGAATTCTTTAACCACTTGAATTTTAAGTTCACCAGGTTTTCTTTGGCCTTGTCCAACTATATGTCCCAAATACTTGACATGCTCACGAGCAAACTGACACTTCGAAGGTTTTAGGTGAAGCTTGGCAGTTTTCATTTTTACAAATATTTCTTCTAAATGTTTCACATGATCTTCCCAAGTATTAGAAAAGATGGCTACATCATCCAAATAAGGTACCGCAAATTCCTCACAGTCTCGAAGCAAACCAGCCATTAGTCTACTGAAATCATATGGAGCATTTTTCAGCCCGAATGGTAACCTTAATGGCCTAAAGGTACCAAAACTGGTTACAAATGCAGCATATCTCTGGGCTTGTTTACTTAAAGGTATTTGCCAATATCCTCGGGTTAAATCAAGAACCGATATGTATTTTGCTGATGATACTTTCTCAATGAGTTCTTCGATATTTGGTATAGGAAAATACTGAGTTCTTGTCACTTTATTCAAACGACGATAGTCTATACAGGGCCTTGGGTCCTTCCCTGGTACTTCAACAAGTATTAAAGGAGAAGTAAAATCCGAATCTCCCCGTTCTTTTACATTCAGCTCTAGCATTTTATTTACTTCAGCTTTCAATATTTCAGTCTGACGTGGAGACATCCTATATGGCTTTGCTATGATAGGTTTGTCTTCTTCCAACTCAATATCATGTTTGGCCAGATCCGTACAACCAGGTTCATTTGAGAAAAGTTCAGAATGATGTTTAAAAGTTTTTTCGAGTGATTCAGCTGTGCTTCCGAAAGATTAGATTTCAATCTGGTTTCCTCTAAAAGTTCACACAGTTTTGACCCATTTGACTTATCAAAACATTCAAGAACTGGTATTTCTTCTTCATCTGCAATTTCTCCTAAAGCCAAAAGATTTACATGTTCCACTCTTTTGAAATAGGGTTTTAACATATTGATGTGGTAAACGTGATCCTTATTCTTTTCAGGAAATCTGACCACATAGTTTGTGTCTGACAATTGTCTTACTACTTCACCAGGTCCTATCCAATGTACTGACAATTTGTTTGGTTTTGAAGAAGCTACAACCAATACGAGATCACCAGGTTTGAAATCTCGTTCGACTGATTTCTTATCATACCATAGTTTTTGTTTCTCCTTGGCATGTTCCATATTCCGTATTGCTAACTCCTGACATTTTTCCATACGGTTCATCAATTCGAACACATAGTTTACTACACATCCTCTTCTTGGTCTTCTTCAGTTAACTTGTCATAGAGTAACATGACAGGAGTCTTCAGGTTTTCTCCCGTGAACTAACTCAGCAGGTGTGAAGCCGTGCTGTCGTGAGTTACAGTCCTTAAAGCGAATAGGGCTTGAGGCAAAATCTTTTCCCAGTCTGGACCAGATTTCAAGACACAGTACACGAAGTATTCTCTTCAAAGTTCTATGCATCCTCTCTACGGGATTACTCTGAGGGTGGTACACGAACTTCTAACAACCTTGATCCCAAATCTTTCTAAAAATTCTGTAGTTAATGCGCTCGTAAATGGCGTTCCCTGGTCCGTTTGCAGTTCCCTTGGAAAACCCATTCGGCTGAAAAACTTGTAGAAAGGCGTCAATTATGGAAGTAGATTTGAGATTTTCCACAGGAATAGCATCTGGATACTTTGAAGACATACACACTGCCGTGATAAGATACTTATTTCCCGACGGTGTTACAGGCAACGGTCCAACAGCATCAACGTTTATTTTTGAAAATATTTCTGTAATGACTGGAACAAGCTTTGAGGGGTGCTTTCTTTTTATCTTGTGGTTTTCCTACCCTTTGACATAGGTCACATGACTTAACGAAAGCTTCTACCTCTCTATAGCAGTTGGGCCAATAAAACGTCTTGAACAAAGCATCTTTAGTCTTCGCTATTCCGAGATGGGATGCAGCTCTTTCATGACAGTAAGTCCGATCATTTGGTTCCGGTACTTCTCGGAAACCACAAGCCAAATGCCGCTCATGTTCCTCTCTTATCTTTCTTTCACGAAAATAATTATCTGGTTTTTTATCAATAGATACATATTCTTCTCCTAAGAGTGTGTGTGGTTTCTTTTGCTTCGATAAAAAGGGGTTCCAATTCCTTACTTTGCAATTGAGGCGTCCAAAAATTCGTTTGGGGACATTCTCATAAGCTCCAATTCCGAAAATGAAAGTTCTGCCACTGGCAAAATGCTATCATCAACGTTCCACTTTCAAAATTTTCAGCTTCTTCGAATCGCTTGTATCTGCCTCTGTATTTGGCAACTCTGATTCTACTACCTTCGTTTTGGATCGAGTTTGTATGGCATTGATTGTATGCATTTCAAAATGTATATTCTCTTTGCTTCGGTTAAGAGCTCCGCTGTTCGATTTCCTAAAATATATCTTCCTTGATCTAAAGAATCTCGGATGACTGCTGCTTTTGTAACAATGTTCATAAGTACAGTCTATTTCCACTTCAGCTAAAGGCAAACAGATAGGGCTTTCTTCCAATGGGGTTCGGATCCATACAGTTTCCGTGGTTAACATTGAAGGTTTTATATACTTTCTGCAAATCAGGTCGATTGATGCACCTGAATCACGAAGTATAGGCATTTGTATGCCATTTATTTTTCCTTGACTGATATATGGAGCAAGGACGTCATGACAATTTCCTTCCCGAATCATATTAGCAGCTACTGTTTCAACCTTTTCTTTAAGTTTATCGCATTGAAATCTTAAGTGAGAAGATGACCCGCACTCATAACATCGTTTCAGTTTATCGCATTGCGGTTTTAGGTGAGAGGTCGAGCCACACTCAAAGCACCTAAGTTGCTTTCTTCTTTCAAACCGTTTTATCCCTTTCTCCTTCATCCAGTAAATCCTCTTTCCCAGGAGTGCTCTTCTTGCTATTAAATTTATCTTTGTTTGGAACATATTTGTCTTTCTCGTTGATTTTGTCTCCCTCTTGAAGTCTAAAATTATTTCTGGGTGGCCTTTCTTTTCTTTTAAAACTATCTCGTACACTTTCATAGTCATCTAGTTTTTTCGCCAATCTTCAGGATCCGTTTGATATTCATCCAATATGTCCAAAAAATGTTCTCTAACTTTGTTTGGTACACGAAATTTTATTTATGTTCTGGCTACTATTAGGTTGCCTTTCAGTCATGCTCAAAGTTTTCTTAACTTTCCATCTCTTACTATCCATTCTGAGTAAAATAACGTCCGTAACTCATGGTTTAATACTAAAATACCAATTTTTATCTGGAGTTTTCTGGTGTCTGTAGAAACATTGGTATATTTCTTAAACCACTTTTTCGCTGTTCATCTTTATAACCCGTTTCTGAAGAAGTAATTTTTCACAAAGTCTCATAGTCATTTGCATTATCTGGTGATTCTCTTGTCGAGTGCAACATATTCTCGAAAACTTCTGCAGGAAGCACGGCTCAGCAGGTAGGCTTAGTCCAATCTTCTTTTGGGAACATGTAGCGCATTTTCTTGCTTTTCGTTCGAAAGTTAATTAGGTAGAAGAACCCATTTCATGCTCTCTTTTTCCTTCAAATTTCGGCAATTATCATGGCCTCAATTGCAATTTATGTGCCACCTATTACTCCTGATACATGGGTTGGGTTCTGGATCTGTGGTTGAGTTTGTGAGACATTCCAATCTTTTTAATTCCAACCATGTTGTCTTAATGCCTCTTCGATCTTTCTAACCTCATGCTGAGATCCCTTAATGCCCTCTTCTCCTTTCTAACTCAAGCTTCTTAAAAGATTCTCTCTCTTTCTAACTCAAAGTTTATATCTTAATGGTATAGTATGCATTCTCTTATTCTAACTTCAAGTTTAGATTATTTATCAACTGAAGCCTCTTGCATACGAGCATTCGTCTTCGATATTCCTTACAGATCGATTTTCGTTACGATAATAGTCTTATCAAGCATTCACTCTCTAACTCTCGTATACTCGAGTCGTAGCTCTTTATCACTTCTACCTACAATTACCTTTTTATATCTATCCGGAAAAACTCCATTACTTTAAAGGAACTACTTCTTCTCCTTTAACTCCTCATACAGAGACACACAATTTATGCTCAAAGTCTTGCTTCTTTTGCTCCTTATCCAAAGAAAACTCATTTTGCCGCCAAAAAAAAAAACCTCAATCAAAATGCCGAAATCGTTAATTTTTGTTCTTTTTTTATTTTCGTCAAGAAAGAAAACCAAACTGATAACTCAAATTCGGAGACTCTATAAATACTAATTAAATATTCATAATAGACCAAAAGCAATAATATATAATTACGAACATCAACTTCA